>JAOVVA010000044.1:6364999-6383145 GCA_028565275.1 Leiocassis micropogon
TATTTATTTTTTAAAAATGTATACAAAATGCAAAATGGAGATATTACAATATTACAGCTCACGCTATATACTGTATAATCCTGCTTTGAAATCACAAGAAACAATAAACAGCACAAGTACATTCATTCTACAATGCATCAACAGCCCATTAAAGAACAAGATGTACAGTAGATAATGTAACCAGACATAGCAAATGTAAAAGCTTCACATATACACTGTGTGTATCTTATGTTACTTGCTCAGAAAGCTCTCATGCATATCTTGAGTATTGGAGTGTTAGCGGTCTTCTTAATTTTTAATAAATTTAGCAATTTTGAACACATTGTTTTGCTGTGTGTCTGGTGAAAACAATTTCCCAGTGTGGAAATGGAATTTATCTTTAGCCATCAAATTGTTCATATAAACATTTTGTTTATGTAATTTTTGTCAGATCAGAATTTGTACAACACCATGGGCCTATAGGTCTGGAGAAGAATGTTTGCATTTGTAGATGCATCGCTAGTCTCTTAGCTAGCTAACAGTTCTATAGACCAGTTCTATATAGTGTTAACATTTGTGTTTTTAAATTCCCAAAAGTTGTGCCTTGGTTGAAATGAATTAGCTGATAGAATTTTATTTGGACAAATTGGTTTATGTTCGGCTTTTTGTATATTTAGGGTTTAGCTCACAAATCTCTTTAAATATAAACAGCAAAGCGTTTCTGAAAATTACAGCAGGTTATCATGGCAATAATACAATGATATTTTCCTCAAAAGGGCTGTGACAGATTGTAACCGGCCTACTGTAGATGAAAGCCTTCATTATATTGCATCATAACAGTGATGATACTGCAGTCCTCGGCGCTGGTTACAATCTAAATCAAACCCACCCACCCAAATACACACACACACACACACACACACACACACACACACACACACACACACACACACACACACACACACACACACACAAACACACATATTTCTACCTACACAGCATGTGCTGGAATGTGTTTGTATGTGGTTTGTAGGAGCACCAGCACGCAGGTGCTGTTTAATATTCATGAGCAGTCAGCAGCTAAACTGCATAAAATTACAGTGGGCGCTCCCTCTGCCCTAATCTGACTGTGACTAATGGATAGAGAGAGAGGGAGAGCCCATGCTGGAACATCAATATTTTGTTGGACAATCAATCATCTTCTAAGAGAAAAAAACCCCTCAATTCCTCATCCAACACGACACACGACACCCCTAAAACAAACTCGCTCCTGCAATGCACAAC
Source organism: Leiocassis micropogon (assembly GCA_028565275.1). Lineage (NCBI taxonomy): Eukaryota > Metazoa > Chordata > Actinopteri > Siluriformes > Bagridae > Leiocassis > Leiocassis micropogon. Next base: position 6,366,263 of record JAOVVA010000044.1, read on the forward strand.
CAAGGTGTGGGCCTTACAAAAAAAAAATCAATAGTGATGTATTATATAGGTGCTGCCACATACTTTGTTTATAACTGATTTATTAATGCTTAATAAGCAAACTGTGATAAGTTGAGGAGCAAATAACAAAATAAACAAACAAAAGTGCACACTATGCAATATTTAGCTGTCAGTGTTGAAGCTGATTTGCAGGAGACTTCTGAGAGCAGATAAGAAGACAACAAGGCAGAGATGCTAAATCTTAGTTTCTTACTTTGGTTTATTGGTTTCGGACTTCTTCTTGATTAATTCAAACAGGAAATGTAAGCAGGTAAGCCTTTGTTGATTTTATCATCATGAAACTGTGGAAGGAGAGGAAACAGCTGCCAAAAGGGCAACATTTTTATTAAGGTACAAGTGGAATTTAGTGCTATCGTTTACTTAGTTGGTCTTTTAGTGTTCAAAAATTAAAGGACACATAAACACTGTATTATGCTAAATAACTAAATGTATGTGGACTCCTGACTATAACTCATAGTTGGTTGTTCATTATAAAATGTCTTTACGTTCCAGAGAATTACAATTTCTCTTCATTGAGCTAAAGGGCTGAAAACTGTTTCAGCATGAAAATGTCCCTGTGCATAAAGCAGCTCCATGAAGCCATGCTTTGAGAAGTTTGGTGTAGAAGAAGTTAATTTGCCTTGAAGGACCTTGACTGTTACCGCACAGAACGTTTTAAGGATGAACAGGAATGCTGACTCCAAGTCTACTCGCCCAACATCAGTCTCTAGTCTTCTAGCTGAATGAGCACAAACCCCAAAAGCCACCCTCCAAAATCTAGAGGAAAGACCTCCCGAAGAATCAAGGTCATTATCACAGTAAAGGGGATCTGGAATGGGATGTTCAAAAATCAAATATGGGTTTGCTGCTAAAGTGTTCAAATACTTTTGGCCCTATGTTTAAATGTCCCTGTATTGAGCTGATTAGATATCAAAGAAACGGTCCAAAATATACCTATCTATTATTTTCTCTATACAATATTTACTTTTTTTTTTTTTTGCTGCCTCCAGGACACCGCCAGGTTGATTCTGAATATTCAGATTATTGTCCATGTGAAGATTCCGTGCATGTTTCCCCTTTTTTTCTATGTAGCTTTTATCTGGGTTCTCAAGATTCCACTCACCTCTCAAAAACATAATATGAATAAGTGTGTGAATGTCTGTGTGCATGATGCTCTGTCCAGGACTGGAGTATCATCTTGTGCATACTTTTCCCCCCTGCATCCAGAGTTCGTATGAAATGGCGAGAGATTCATCCAGACCATGTTTAGGATTAAGCGCTCATACATAATTATTCGTCATAGTTTACTTTGCAAGTGAACAGCAGAAGATTGTTGCCTACATCCCTATCAGTCTGATTATAATATATTATATATGGAGTATATACTGTAAGCAAGATACAGTAACATTCATCACACACTTTATTTTTTTCATCCAAACTGTGACTTTGTTTATGTGCATCTTAAACAGTTACATGGCAGCCTACAATTCCATTGGTACATGCCATGCCAGGTCATGTTAAGTATTCAGAAATGTTACTTGAACCCTGCTTACACCATCTAAACTGATGCAATGTTACTAATAATGGTATCATTGCCCATGATGCATGTAATTCTTGTGAACATTATACTTTAGTTCTTTGACATTAGGCTAATTAGGTTGAATAAATTCTTCTTTCCTATGTGATCTGAGTGAAGAAATGCTGATTTCCAATGAGCAAACAAAGTAGTCATCTTGGTTCAATCAGTGTGTAAAGTTTTTTTTTTAAATCACAAATGCAACTACTCTGCCAACAATGTATCATAAAAATGGGAAAATCCAGCTTGTTCTTGATCACTTCCTAGACACCAGTGCAGTAAATGTGGTTTGTGGTTGTGTAGCTTCCTCCTTTGTATTCTTTGTTGTCGGATGTGACTTAACCAAATTTCACACCCCTCTGACCATTACGTCTTTTTAAATTGCTGGAGCACTGCAGTATAGGTGCAGATGTGATATACATCAAGAATTGATGATTGATTGATGGTTTGAATTAATTATAAGATTGCTGCTTTTACTAATGCTACCACTATGCCCATTAAATGTGTTAAAGATTAGTTAACTGGTCTTTGCTTACTGGATTCTTCAAAATAGAATGGCTCTTGACATCCTATTTACTAAAGAAGGGTGTGTGTGTGTGTGTGTTGCATCATTAAAAACTTTTTTGGTTTTAGAACCTATAGTATATGTCCAAATGAGGGATTTGTCATGATTCAAATGATGCCATAATATGTTAAAACAAAATTACTTTACTGTGAGTGAACTATATATGTTTAAAATATGCTGAGATGCTGTATTGTGTATAAGTGCTTATTCAGGCAGATAAGAGAGTGAACAGAACACACTGCTTTCAGGGTCACTCTGCGTGCTGAGGAGTGATAAGAACATGATGGACTGCTCAGACTCTCTGTACAGACTCTTTGTAGCCTTAATGCTGATGATGTCACCCTGAACTATGTAATCAGTGTACTTTCAGTGAAAAATTAACAGTTCACTCATAGCCTTCCTTCTGAGATAAAGTGAATTTTGGATTGTAAAATAGAAATAGGTTGAATTTCTACCACATACACCAAGAATATACAGTATAACCATATGACTGTATGTTTTATTTTGTTAAAGGTGAAAATAGGAATAGAACAGGCTTCTGTTCGCAGAGAGCAATATAGTGATGATAAGTGAATAATAATGTAACAATTAAATACCTAAATCTATAAAGATAAAGGATGTACTCCAGCGGTTTATACACACACATGAGCATTACACAGGCACATATTGCAACATGGCACTAAAGTGTAATTTGCATTATATATATATATATATTTTTTTTTATCATTTTGTAATGACTGTTGAGTAAATGAAGAACAAAATGATTAATTGGTCACCAGAGAAAGGTAGAGAAAACAGGAAAAAGAAAACTGATGGAAAATAAGAGCAAGGAAGAAACCGTTTTTCTGTGAAATGCCACCGCTGAGGTTTCTAATATGCCCCTTTACAGCTGTTAATTACTTTAACGATCACTTCAACAAAGGCTCGAACGCGGCTATTCCCTACAACCTGACAGCTAGATCAAATGTGTGCGTGTGTGTGTGTAAGTAATGTATGGAAGTTCTCATTGAACATGACTCAATTTTGTGCAATGCTTTAACACGTGACAAAGAAAATGGTTCAAGTTAATGATGAGTCGTAGTTCACCTCACACTCGCACAATTTTATGGAAGTTCTTCTGAGGCAGCAATGGCCTAGTTATCTATCAGACACATATAGATGCCCTCTTTAAACCCTATATGATTACAAAAACACAACCCCTTCTCTCTCTCTCTCTCTCTCTCTCTCTCTCTTTCTTTCTTTCTATCATAAACACACACATGATCGAGTTATACTGTAGCATTTTTCAAAACATCACACAAAATTCACACTGGTATAACCCAAAAATTTTTGACAAATTAATTTGACATTTGTGCTTTTAAACACCCTTGTGACTCAAAAAAATGCCCACAATATTCTCTATCATTTTGCAATACTTGCTTAAATTTTCAAAACTGCAAAAGAAAAGAGAGTTAGATCATTTTGCTGTCAAACTGTTCATTATATATTGGAATAAGTGCAATTCATTTGACTTAGGAATAACAAATAGACAGGGAGCAAAGCTTTGTTGGTGAAATTATTGTTTGGCAACAATCACTGGAAGTTTCATACACTCACTGCCTGGCTGAAAACAGTCATACACTCTAAGATTTCCTTGAATCACGTTTAGCTTTAATTACAGCACACCATGTGGTGGACAGTTCATCTGTGAAAATGATTCCTCATACTCCCAGAACCACCCTTTCACAAATCAAGCAAGGAAAAAAATCCATAGATATGATAACCTGGTCATTCAGTCCATTCAGGTCATCAGCTGACTTTATTTTATTGCCACATTCTGAGCCTAGGCCTGACCAACTCAAGCATCCCCAGATCATAACACTGTGTCCAGAGGCTTGTACAGTAGGCATTATGCATAATGCATTCACTGTACATGCAGTTTCAGTGTTTAAGTGATCTATATTTATATTTTGTTTCTGACCAAATTTCTTCCACAAAGCACTCAGCACTTCAGCCCTTTCCTTCCAGGTTTTTATTATGTGTTAGAGGGTTCTTAACCCAGTTTCAGTCATTTTAAATCCCCTTAGTTGTTTTCTTTGCTTGATTCAGCCCAATAATTTAACCCTTCTAAAATGGTGACTTTTTTGGTCAGGCAGTGAACATTATAATGCATGGTGGTTGAAAACTGAGCTTTAAGATGAGTATCTCCACTCCTTGTTCCCTGCTTATAGTATCGCTTATATTTCAGAATTTACTCAGTCAAAATTATAGTAACCTGTATAGCCATGGTATAATTAACCATGAACTTTAATTTACTCTTATACTATCCAAAATATTTAACTGTATATTTGTACACTGTGGTATTTGTGTAGCATCACAAGGCAAGCCATGTTGTAACTTGCACCACTTCACTTTATTTAAATATGTGAACTACGTACAGTATGTATGTGTATCGCCGCTACCATTTTATAACAAGACTGTCTTTTAAAACGTTCCACAACTAAATCTGATCCAAACACTAATTCTATTACTTACCCCTTATTTGCAGTGTGAGTTTGTGGTCTGCGCTAAAACCTCATCTCAATGATACAACTCTGGTAATGTATAGAACAATGCTATGTGCTGCCTTTGGCTGTCATTGTTATGGTCCATTGCCTGCAGTTCTTTGGTTTGCTTTCTTTTTCCTTCTAATGGCCTCCTAGTGAAGAATGTAGGTGATGTAAGCTGTAGCAACTACATTTTCCCACTTTCCAAATCATCCATCATTCTGTGACTGCAGGAAATGTTTAATACGCTGGTGTGGATAAATAAATGCTGGTTAAAATGGAAGCATGAGACACTCTTGATATGACTAAAAGCTCTTTAGAAATGAGTTGGCCAGCATTTCATCAGGCAAGCTTTTATTTTCTTGTCATTTGGTTTTGTGTACTTTTCCAAAGATGGAGACAAAACTGCCGTGTTAAAATGGGTATTGTGAAAATCGCTATACAAATAAAAACCAGAGACAGTATTAATACATGGTGGAATCCTGAGGCGTGTGTGTGTGTGTGTGGCATGTGTGTTTGTGTGTGACAGAGATAAATGGAATATGAGGACATGTACAGGGGCTGACCCTTCGTCCTTCTTCAGCAACACAGCTTAAAAGTCACACTCACAGTAACACACGGTCACATCCACACCCACAGCACATTATTTAATGTGTGTGACTGCTCCTGCTGCTCACTCCAGTGACTGTGGTGTATGTGTGTGTGTGTGTGTGTGTGTGTGTGTGTGTGTGTGTGTGTGTGTATGCAAAGATCAGCTATACCATTAACACCTCACACAATTAACACAACATTGATCACCAGACAGGATCATGGGCAGCCAAAACTCACCCATGCCTACAGGGTCCACAACCCAACCAGGTGGGTCAATCCCACAGAAAAGCCAATGCAACACAAATTACAGCAAAAATCTGTGCTGGCCAGAAGGAATAAAGGCACCAAAACACCCAATGGACCACAGGCTGACGTGCATGGGGCCAGTAGGCAAAGAGTAAAATGCTGCTCTAAATTCCTCACATCCTAATCCTATCAAACACCCATGAGATGAACCAGGCAAACAAGTTTGATCCACAGCGACCCCACCCACCCACCCACAACAGCACCCAAACAATCCGTTTTGAATTCCTGTTGCCAGACACTAAAGCACACCCCAGAGGTTTTACCCCAAGGGACCAGACCTGCCTAGGTGGCAGACGGGGAACATACACAAGATTGTGCATAATGTTTTGCACTGTAATGTTGTGCAAAACCCTTACAGCACTTGTAAGAACTACCCGCAAAATAAAAATACTTTGAGAAATGTACTGTAAATTCCTAGAGGATCTGCTTGAAAGAAAACCATCCCAGAACACAGGTAAAAACGGTGTGTGTACGTGTTGTTGTTAAGAAGAAAGACTCCATCTACAGAGGCTGTCCTCCCAGTGCTGTGAGTTGTCTGACATTTCTCAGATGTTAACACTGGAGTTTGAAGTGAGACAGCACCGAGAAACACAGAGCCAGAGGATGAAAACCAACCAGCCAGCCAGTACATGAGAGAGAGAGAGAGAGAGAGAGAGAGAGAGAGACAACAGAGGAAAAGAGACAGAGGGTGAAAAAGAGAGCGGGGTGGAAAGTGGAAGAATGCATCCCATTTGTCTGCTTTCTTTCTCTCTACCACTTGTTCATCTTGTCCCTTTCTTCCTCTCCATCACCATGGCCCTTGAAATGTGCTGAGTAGGCTCTCTCTCTATCACACACACACATCCTTTCACTTTCTCTCAGCAGACTCACGGCAGTGGGACATGGACACAATGCTAATCAGGCCTCCTCCCACTCTCTTTCTCTCTTGCTCTGATGTCAGGAGCCATAAAGGCGAAACAACAGTGGTACGATGTCTTTGTTTCTCCCCTTTCTCCCCTTGTTTCTAGCACTTTCTTGCTATTTCACTCAAGAGCAGAAATACATCATAAGCATGGGTAATAATGTTCCTGCAGTGCTCCTACAGAGAACAACAAACAAACCGACACATTTATGACTTCCAGCGTCCATGTCTATTACTTTAATTACTCTCACACACTGCTCAATTTAACAGCCAGGACTGACTATGAAAATGCTAAAGATGCCGTTAGTAATTTTTAAGAAGTGTTTATGGACCTGTAATAATCGTTTCAAGAATCCATTCAACAAAATGTGCAATATTGCAAAAGTATTAAATATACACAAATGCCTTACTCAAGTCGAAGTATATACTTAAAAGGAAAAAAAAACATTGGCAAACTAAAGCAGTATTCATCTTTCGAGCTCTAGCTAGCATGATAATAACAATGCCAATGCAATAACGCTTGCAGGCTAACATCTACTGTACCATAATGTTATCATAGAGCTGTTTAAGATCTTACAATTTTTTTTTTCATTGCCAAGCATAGAAACGTCTGAATAAAAACATATAAAGACTGTTCACTTGTCTCATTCGTTGACACACCCTTTACAATTAACTGATTTGTTAAACAATGTAAACAACTCTACTACTTCCAGAAATGATTCAGTTGAATAAAAGGTTATTATTTGTTTTGAATGTTTTTTTCATGTATATATTTTTTAATTCTCCAGATTTTTCAGATTCTCTTCCCTAATTTATTCATAGCCAATACACTCCCATTAAGATTTTAACCACCAACCAGTGAAGACTATCATGTGTTGCTTCCAAGATACCTGTATGTGATGCCAGCCAACTGCATCTTTTCGAACTGCTCGGTCATGCATATTAAAGAGCACCATAACACACTGGGAGGAAAGTGATATCTGCTCCTTCTGCTTGCTTGAGGGTTAAGGCATTGGATAATGATTCAGAAGGTCCCAGGTTCAAATCCCACAACCACCAAGTTGTCCCTGTTGGTCAAGGCCAATAACCCTCAACAGCTCAGATGTATAATGAGATAAAAATGTAAGTTGCTCTGGATGAGGGCATCTACCAAATGCACATGATGGTGGGTTACCACTCGGTGCTCTTAGTTCCTTCCACAATCCAAACATGCATTGTCATTTCCAAGTTGCACATAGTGTGTGTGTGTGTGTGTGTGTTTGTGCAAGTTCCTTGGGATCGGCTCCATGCCCTCATGCCCCCTGTTAAGTGCCTTCATTTGAGGAACAGAGCTGCACAATTTTGCTTTTTTTCCCTTAGTAAGGCAAGGAGAAGTGCTTTTCAAAAGGGGTGGGGTCTTAAGAGGGACTTTTATTGCAATTCCTTGCATACAGTAAAGGGCTCTAAAAATGACAGACATAAAAATATTTGTTATCAATTTAGATTACTCAGTCCACCAAGCAACATGTTTTGCTTTGTAAAAAAGAAAAAAAAATGGAGAAAGAGGATGAACTCAGGACTACACCACAGAGCTTTGAGCCATGAAGCACCAGAACAATTGCAGCACTCAATCTGCATCTCTGTTCCACCCAAATTACTAACTTGACTTTTAAAATGTTGCTTTGTGACATTACAATGTGGATACAGACACACTGACTCACTCAGCTACGCAGCTTCTGTGTGGGAGTAGACCGAAGTGTCGGATAAAAGGCCTTAGCGATTGAGTGACTGGTTGCTCATATGTAAAATTAAATTTACGATTTTAATTACACCAGAAATGAACCAGAATGTGTGTGTGTGTGTCAGCTATGCATCATTGGAAATGCTGTTGGCGTTGTCAGAACACCACATCATCTCACAGCAACAAAACTGCAACAGAAACATTCCTGCCCCCCCACCCCCCCCACCCAAAAAATTAATAAATGAATAAATAAATAAATGAATAAATAAATAAATGAATAAATCTGGACTTCTAAAACCATCATCACCCCTTATTTAATTCCTTCCTCTCATCTTATCGTTAATGTCTGCATGTTAGGTTGTTTCTCCGTTCCACCCATCTCTCCATCTCTTTCCCTGTCCTGTTATCTCTCTCTCTTTCTCTGTGTAATTATATCCTTTACACCATAAGCCTGCAGTCTAATCTCACGCATCGATACTCTTTAATTAATCTGATTTGTTCTTTGTTCTGTCTCTCTCTCACACTCTCCATCGCTCTGTTCCCTCACTTTCACTGTCATTCTCATGGCAGCTCTTCATCCCCCTCTCTGCTCGTTTGCTGCACCGTAACAGCCGAAACAGAAGCATAAAGAGATGGGAAACACAGCTGGTTGAGTCTAAGGAGTCTCTGTCATCATTAAGTGGAAGAGAGAAACAGAACAGCAGCCTAATTGGCAAAGACACCAAAAAAAGCGCATAGATAAAGTAACTTTCTTGACATTGAATTATTAAAAACAATGAAGAAAAGCAGCAGCAAACTAAGGGGGACACTCTTTAGGAAGTGAAACAATAAAGCCTGAATAATTATTTTAACTGTACAATACTGTGGAAAGATGAAAATTAGGATAAGGAAGACAGAGAACAGGATATTTTAAATTGAATATAAAGGTAGTACTGTATGGTAATAACAAACAATAAAAAGACATTATCAAAATGACTTATCAAAATGTTTTATGTGTGTGTGTGTGTGTGTGTGTGTGTGTGTGTGTGTGTGTGTGTGTAGGAAAAGAATAAACATTTATTTATTGTTGCTGCTAGAGCTTTGATTTCAGTTCCCTTTTTATCAGTTCAAATGTATGTGTGATTGCACATAATTAGGATCATTTGTCTTGCTGTATAATAACTCACTAGTCAGTAAATTCACTGCATTCACTGGCATCCACAGTAATTCCTTTACAGGTTTCTGAATGCTTTTAGCTTTTGAAAAATGCTTTACCTACAGCTTTTTAAAAGCTTTTTAAGATCCTCTCTCGTAAAGTTTCACATGCAACCCAAAAGGGACAACCCTGAGAGCTCTTTATAGTGCTAAATAAAGTCCCAGTCATATTTTACTGTTTTATACTTGCACTTATTAGGGGAAGCTTTTCCCTATAAATGTTCCTCAGGGGCTCTGTATTGTGTAGAGCTATTTGTGATCGAACTGAAGACAAATGTATGTTGTTCAGAAGTTTATTCTATTGCTTCCACTGTATATATAATAGATACTATGAAATAGAATAAATAAATAAATAAATAAGTAAATTCCCATACAATACAACCCATACCCAATGCATGTTAGGTTTTTTGGACTTGTTTAAAATGTAATTCTTTTTGCACTATTCCATATTATTTTCTTATCTGGTTTATGTTTTAAAAAGTTTTCCTCATTGGTCAGCCATATCTTCCTACTTGTTTACTGATGCAACAAGAAAGATGATTATAATTAATGGATCAAGATCACGTCCAACTAGCTGTCATTTACATTTATGCTCAAATGAAGAGTTAGAAATCATACATCCACAAATGAACATTCAGTAAGAACTGTCTGTTGGTAAGTGTCACAGTAGATTTAGACAGCCATGATGCCTTTGTGAACAAGAAGATGAAACATGAAGATACTTTGTGAACATACATTCTCATACCCCTTAAATGCCAAACTACTGGGTTATTTTTGGGAGGTGTGAGGAAACCAGAGAAACTGATGGAAATCCACAAAGACAAAGAGGGTATATTCACATTTGATATGTTTTAATTTAAACGAATTATGGTGCAGTTGTTCTGTTAGAGCGCCATAGCTGAACAAGCGTGAACGCTACTATCCAAGCCTCAGTAACTATCCAAACCAAGCAAACAAACGGTGACACCTTGAATGGTGGGTCCCTGTCTGCTTTCAAAAGAACTCTGGAATGATCTTAATGGTGGCTGCAAAACTTTGGCACTATGACTGTGCTCCAAATATGATAACTACACTTAATATCCTGGTTTAGTAAACATTGATCATTCCAGCCCAATTTTATAGAAAAGCCAGTGCAGCACAAATTGGCAAAAAAGGAAATGCTGGCTATAAGAAAAATGCACTATAACCTCGTGCGCACCACAGCCCGTCATGCGCAGGCAAAGCAGGCAAGGCATCCATGGGATGCACTGGACCAACAAATCCAATCCACAAACCCATATCCCCCCCCATATCCTATGGGACTAATCTGGTGTCCAGACACCACAGGACACTACCAGAAGCCCTGCACACAAATGCCTTGAGGGGCCAGAGCTGCCGGGTGGTACGAAGTGATCCCAAAACCTACCACATACTGTATAATTCTATCCCTGTAAGTTACAGAACAGTATCTCCAGCTGCTGATGCAACTTGATGTAAACAATGCATCTGATATAAATGCCTCTGTGGGAGGCCAGTGAATTGTCAATACTAAACTGCATCTGTTCTGCATGGTCTAAATGTTTTCCCCCTCCCAATAAAATCTGGCCACTGAAACATACAATATAATTATATTGCCAAGATTAAACACAGAACTCTCTGGGTTCCCCTTATTTCAGTCAGTGTACATAAAATAGATCTTTCCATTAGCAAAGCAGAGAAAGAAAATCTTTTCGAAAATGTGGTTTGTCCAGCCCAGAGACTTTATAATGCTTTGGAGAGTAAAAAAGTAGTACTTTATTATACCATAGGTTCTTAGATTTAAAACAACTTTATACTGTAAGTAACAAACCAGGGTAATGATTGATTTGTTTGCTCTAATGTTCGTTCTTTGAAAAGGGCTCTCCAGTGAGTTCTTTGTAAGTCCTTTGTATAGTTAAGGTATAGCTTTAATGTCATAGAATGGCTAGATTGTGATAGAAACTTGATTTATATACAGTACTTTCGAAGTGCTACTAGAGGAAACAAGTCACATAACCAGTAAAACGTTCTACATTTGTTAAAATGTAACATATCTTTCATTAAACCTTTATTACCAGCTTTTATTTGCAATCATTTATCTCTATTTTTCTGGATTTTAAAAGAAAAAGGATACTAAAGATCAACAGCTTTGTTCTGTAGATCTATATGTCACTGTGACAGTATTACTGGTGTGTTGCCACTAGGGCACAGTTGCATGTGTCCTGCAGGTGTAATATTAGAACACATAATCCAGCTAAAATTGAGGGTGGTCCATCTGGCTCTCAAGTACTTTGTACCACTGGAGAGACATTGCTATTTGTTGATTCACCCAGACAGCATTGTAATTGTCACCTGTATCATCCATCAGGGTGGCACGAGTCAGAGCAGTTCATTCTCTCTTGCACATGATCTCCACAGGTCCAGAGTTAATCATATTGGTCTCTTGGGGGTGTACAGCAGCAACCCATGAGGTCACAAAGCTTTGGATCCTAACTGGCTCAGCTGTTTGCTACCCATGTCTGAATCGCATGAGCTTACTTTACATACCTTGGTGGGCAGATGACATGAGAGTGACCCTGAAAATTAGGTTCAAGGTCTTGTTACAATTTTTAGTATGTCTTGTATCTTGTGTGTAACTGTTTTATAAAGGCAACCATGAAGAGTTTTATTTGTTGCTCCTGATATGCACCATAAAGCATTTATCCCAGCCAGCATGTATCCAATCCACAGACTGTTGCATTAATTTGAAGCTTGTTGCTCCATAAGGCCGATGCTGGTGGTACCTGCGTGTCTGAACATCTGCTGGTCCTACAAGGATAACCTTACCACTACCAGTCGTATAAAGGCAGCGTTCATATCCAAAGAACTTCTTAGTTTTTTTTAATGACATTGTGGCATATGTCCTCCAGGCAATCTTAGTGTCCATAGTGATAAAGAAGGGTAAATAGGACACCCCTTATTACATCTGGAGCTTTCTTGTCGTTCAGAACGAGTATAGATCTGGTGGGAACTGACTGCCTAAGGGTAAAAATACTGTACGAGAGCCATACTAAGTGCAAATACTGCATCATATATCACTTTATGACACTGATGGATGATATTGGCATGTGTGCATACATGCACAGCAAGCAAGCCAGGGGATTGTCACTGACTCTTTTAGCACAGTTACATATGCAGCTAATGGACCTCAATGAAGCTGTTACCTTGCTGATATTTTAGCTTCATGTAGAAGCATCATACAATCTCTCTGTACATTTATCAGCAAGGGTTTTTTTTGTTTTACGATTCCTTATTTAAATTCAGCTGCTCACACATTGTCATGCTATGAAAACACACCACTACCAACACCAACACAACAACATACTGTTGTGTATTAATATTTAGTTGAATTTATGCCAAATGGCATGATAACTTTACTCCTTTTTGGCTGCCACAGAATATGTATGTGACTAAAAAAAAACTCTTAGACCTTGGAAATATTGACACACCTTTATATTAAGGCCTGTGTTTTTTTTTAAAGGACAATGACCTTGGACTAGACACTAAGGGAAATAAAGGCAGAAAAAAGGGGGTTGGGTTACTAAGACTCTGGCATGCTGTAAGTAATTTGGTTTGATTTTTTTTTTTTTATCTCTGAAATGTCAAGTGAGAGTCTGTCTTACAGAAAGACAGCGGGCATAAACAAGTCTGTTATTTTACTAATCATTCATAAAGATTAGAGCGTGACTCAGGAAAAAGGTTGCTTGTCCGTGCGTATGCGTGTGTGTGTTTGAAGACACACACAGTTATGGGATATAACAAAATTTCCTATTATGAAGTGTATACACCCACACACACACACACACACACACACACACACACACACACACACACACACACACACACACACAAACACACAGGCCTTCTAACCCATAAATAAAAAGTTGTTTGCCTTCTGGCAGTTCAGTTTTCATCGTTCTTTCTTCATCTTTTTTTGTTCGATAGGATTCTGAAAAAAAGCCCATTTTTTATTTCAGCCTTTTTTTTTATTATCTATTTAAAAAAACACAAGTAAGCAGTATTTCTTCATACAATTCCCTTGTGGACATATTCAAGAGTTACAGTTAATATAGCTAATATCTGTAGCCAGTGTACTTGTATTTAAAAGCTGAAAGTAAAGTTGTATCTCTGCTTGCAAGATTGTAGTGTACCAAAAAAGTTCAAATTTTCTCTACAATGATACTTTCTATATTTGAAAAGATTAGTTAAACTGTCACACTTAGAAGAAAGGGTTTTATTAAAATTGTAGCTATTTTGTCTTAGTCATTGCCTTTCGTCCATTCTTCCTTCTCTCTCTCTCTCTCTCTCTCTTGTTCTTACAACCATTTCACACTGTCACTGATGTTGCATTCATTAAGAGGTCCATTAAGACGCTTTTAATTAAGTCTTCTTATCCAATTCCAGTGAGGTAGTGCAGCCATATTCACTGCTAGATTTCTGTCTCCCACCTTCATTTCATCATAACAAATCTCCCCTTCTCTCTCGCTCTCATTTTTTGTTTCCGCATCATAGTTTTTGCTGACTAGGGAGTCCCTGAAAGTGCAGAGTGGTGCTTCCCATCAGCATAGATATCACAGGGAGGCCCCAAGTGCAATTAAACAGAAAGACAGAGAGAGACATATTGAGAGGGACAAGGAAAAGAGGACTCAGCCTGGGGTAATCATTCTATAAAAGCACCTCTGAATCGCAGCTGTCTTGAATGTCAGCAATTACAGGACTCAGAGGACCACCAGGAAGAACGAACACACACACACACACACACACACACACACACACAGAAGTATACACATACGCAAATGCATAGACATTTATTTTGTAGAGGATAGGACAAAATGAATGCCTGATAGACAGAATAAGTAACTAATGCAATAGAAGAGAAACTGCAGGTAAAACTGATTCCTTGTACAGCAACTCAAAATGTTCACAAAAAAAGAAAATAAAAAAATTCGACTTCAATTATGTAGTCATGTTAGCACATGAAAGGCTTCTAAAAAAATTTTTTAACCTATTTTTCTTTCACTCTTAGAAATATTTAACGCGGCCTGTATATAGCTAAAAAACAGCTTTAAAGTAAATTAGAAAAATATCAAGGTGACATTCATTAGTTACACGAGTCAAACCTAAAACTGGAAAGCACATGTTCTAGACATTACTGTGGCATAAAGCTTAAAGTTACTGTAACAAAGTTTTGAAACTGTGTGTGCGCACGTGCGGGGGGTCTTCTCTCTCACTTTTTCTCTCCGCAGAGACAGCTCTGGGAATTCCCGTCCATGGGGCACACCAAGCCTCTGCCACCTCCTTAGCTTTCTTGCCTTCAGTGTCTGCCAGCGTTGCTCATCAACCTGCTCTGGCCAACTGCTGCCGTCACCAGAGGCCAAGAATCTGCACTATTTGCACATCTCGTCTCTCACCTCCTCCAATGGTTTTGACCCCTTTCTTTTATTTAATAAAATTTCCTTCAAAAAAGTCTCATTGGGTTGACCTTTGTCTCCTGGGATCTGGCTTGCCTCACTCAAGGCTTTACAATAGTGGTGGATATGGGCAGTCGAGACCTACAGACCCAGGGGCACAGCCCACCCCATAACAGTTCCTCCAGAGCAGCATCTAGCAGCAGATGCTTCTACAGCAGCTAACCCAGAAACTTTGAGCAATGACACCTAAGCTCACCAGGCTCCGCCTCTGACAATTAAATGACAACACATACCCAGCTCTAACAAAAATTGTATAAATTAGATGAGCTCCATTTTTAGCCCTCATTGACACAGGAAATGCTGTCACACTAGCTTGCCTGTCAGTCATCCCAGCAGATAATCACATGCATGCACAGAAATCGACAGGAGGTCCCCGCTGCCCACATTACAATGGAAGAGCATGGAAGACAGGAAAAACACTATTAAAGCAGGTGTGATATCAAACTTACCTGTCCCTCTCCTCCTAGGGTGAGACTGGTTGGGGCTGCTGGAGAAAAAGAAAAAAAGGAAACCCCACCCCACTTCCAAGCATTGTCATCAACATGAAAAAATAATCCTCGCTCACATCCAACATGGTTGGCCCAGGCCTAGATGGAGAGCGTGGATGCAGGGACTGAAGGTGAGAAAACCTTCCCTCTAACTCAGTGTTCTCCTTGTTTAAGCAGATAACCCTCGACTGAGCTGCTCAGCAGTAGAAGGGGGGCTCCTATTTAAAACACTGCTGAAGTCAAGTGGAAGAGGCTGGTGATGGCAGTCACCACAGGCTTACATCAAATTTCCTCATCCACAGAGGCCACCTCTATTTTCACACACAAAGAAGTGGTGAACCACAGGATCTCCTAGTAGTACGACTAGTCAAAATGGACATCATGATGTCTCACTATTACCTCATCAGCTATCTCAAAGTACTTAACATCATGGAAACATTTAGGGATCACTTTCCTGGCTGAGGCTTGAATCGAAAGTCAAAAATTTTAGTCAATGCTGCCCTGAATGCCAAAAAACTGAATCCAGGAAGCTGGCCTAACCCTGCTCATCCCATTACCCATCATCATCTAGGGCCCATATTTACTAAGCATCTCAGAATCACTCAAAGGAATTGTTCTGAAAGTTAATTTAGGACTAAAAATACTCCTACCTCAAAGTAGGACATCAAAGTTATTTATAAAACTTTCAGTGAGGAGTATGAGTACTCCTAGGAAATCGTGTGACATCACAGTCTATGCCTCTAAGAGCCAAAACTACAGATTGTAATTTTATTTTTACAGTTTTCTTTCAATTATTAAATGTGGAAAATTTAAATTTTGAATTCAGTGGCAATTGTTTTAAAGCTTTATGCACATAGACAAAGCTTATAGTTGAATGACTTGGCTGCATGAAATTAATCTTAATCTAAATTGGTGAGAAGATGGGACAATTTTGGTTGAGGAAGAGAAGGAGGTAGTAAAATGGAAAGAAAGAAATATATACAGTGGGACCTTGGATTGCAAGTAACCGAGCGTTTGCGAGCGTTTTGCCAAGACGAGCAAAATTTTTAAATACATTTTTACTTGAAAAACGAGCATGTCTTTATATACGAGTACCATTGAGTATCATGTGGCACACATGCCCTTCTTACTGTATTTTGACACCAACCGTCAAGTGATCACAACTGAGCCAATGGTTCTTCTCTCTCGCGCGCTGTGGAATTGTGGGTAATCGTCTACCATGCTTGGTCTCAGTGCAGGTGTGTCACTCGTATAGTCAACATCCACGGTCATGTGTACTGTTTACTATAACATTGACCAAGTGGGTGCGCGAGTAAAGCATCTTTTATTTTGTGTTTGTATGTGGGACAACTTTCACATTTCACGAATTGAGACTCACCCGCGATCACTTCTGGATTGCATTATTCTCGCAATACAAGGTTCCACTGTTTACATTTCCGTTTACAAAATTTTACTGTATATATATATATAT
>JAOVVA010000044.1:6436092-6446865 GCA_028565275.1 Leiocassis micropogon
TGAAAGAAAACAACAACAAGGATCAGGTCAGGTGAGAAAACTAAAGTTGAAATTTAGGTTACCTTTCTGCATTGCTCAAAGCAACCTACTGTAATATCTAGCTAGAAAAATTTAAATAATGAAGTTATGAATTGATATGAACCAATTTCATGAATACCTATTATTTGGTTATCTGGAAGTTGGGTCATGGATGGGTTAACTGGACTTCTTTCTTGTTAGGTAGAAACGTTTCACTACTCATCCTCATATTTGAATCCTCCAAGCTGTGGCTTTCCAGGTGGACCTGTGAAGAGCTCTGGATCTTCCTGGAGATGGATGGAAGTGGCAGCATAAAAAATAGTTGTCCACCACTCTGCTGAGAGAAGGATTTTCCACTTGCACATAAATGGTTGCTTTTACCCCTCTCCCAAACCATCTATCCACTCCATCCAATGTCAAATATTCACACTGTTCGAAGTTCTCACCTTTCTTCCATCCAAAGGCAACAAGCCTTTTCTGACAGGGGAGGATCCTTTGACCTTGGCGGACTCAGATATGAGTAACTTACCAACAGTGTTGGGGGACGTTAATTTATAAAAAAAAGTAATCTTTTGAAAAAGTAATCAGTTACATTACAGTGTTACTTTCTGATAAAAGTAACTAGTTAGAGTACTTTTCCATTGCAGAAAATAAAAACTTCTTTTGTGATTCCTTATGCATTTTATTTTAGTCAAGACCTTTATAATTATTTTACCATAATCACTCAGTGAAGTTTGGCCCATAATCTGTTAACTACTAATACCCCTATCTCACATACGCGGTTTCGCTCGGTGGCCATAAGTACGGTTCATCATGATTCACTGCGAGTTTTGGTGCTGTGATTAGGTTTCCATCTTTCTGCTCGTCAGCCCTCACATAGTCAAACCGCATAAGTGAGATAGGGGTATAACAGCAGGGCTCATAGGACGACTTTCTCACACACACACACTAACGGATTGGGAATGACTGCTGTCTGAATAACGGATTACATTTTTTTAAAAATAACTAAATAACTGAGTACTTAAATGGTGGACCTAACGCGTTACATTACTCGTTACATCAAAAAAGTAATCTAAGTACTCTAACGTTTTACACCCAACACTGCTTACAAACTTTCCTCAGACTGATGCTACTTGAATGAGTAGTGAAACATTTCTACCTAACAAAAAGTCCAGTTGACATGACCCAACTTCCAGATAACCTCACTTGGATGACTGAGAATCTTCACAGACACTATTTGAGTGTTAACATTTGGTTGGCAGCAAAAAGAGAAAGAGAGAGAGAGCAGGGCAGAGAAAGAAGCAAGATGGAAAGAAATCAGGATAGAGACAGAAGAAAGTGAGAAAGAGAGCAAGAAGAACCTGGTGTGGTGACCACATAGAGGGCTGAGCCCCCTAAAAGTCTGACCCTAGAATTGCCCCTGAATCAGAGACAGGAAGATGTATAAATGTACAGTAGGCACACACTCACACACATATACACCTTTGCTGATGCAGCTGCTCCACTGGCCACAACTTATAATATGAATATTCATAACCCCTTGATTGCAAGGATGTAGAAGCATCTGGTAACAAATGTGTGTTTTTATAGGTTTTTAATGCTTCCGAGTAGCACTCCACCACAGACCTTTGTTAAGCTCATCTCTGGAACTCTGGAATTAAGTTAAATAAATAAACCAGTGTATTTCATCTTAATGTCTATCCACAAGATCGGTAGCATATGCGTAATATCCATGGATGAGAACTTTTGTGCTGTACTGTGGGAAGAACTCAACTGAAGACCTGAGGGAGTTTCTGGAGCTCTCCAGCATTAACATCATCAACTGAGAGAGCATCTTTTGTTAGACCAGTGGTCATCAATCTAGTACAGTCCCTGAGCCTTGTAGAAACACACACACACACATTGCAATTTATACAACAAATATTAAGGATGAAACCAGTGAACTGAATGACAATTTAGATTTTAAAACATTTTTGCAGACACAAACACACAAGAGCATCAATTAACTGAGAGATTTGTTTGCATCAGCATCGTTGCTGATCACTGTGTGTTAATTTAAAAAAGAAAATCCTTAATTAAAAATCAGGAACTGGAATCAGCAAATTATTTGGGCATGTGATGTAGCAAGTGTCCAAGGACTTGTGTGATCACAAAATACACACACCTAAATAAGTATTTAAACATCAAAAAGTGTATTTTGTCTACATGAAAGTGCAGAATGAAGGTTTACAGTAAATGTGCCTGAAGTGTTGTCCATGTTGGTGATTAGAATCCTTATGCATCAAAAATAGAATGAGATGGCTGTTGGCTTAGTGCCATGAGGGAACACTTGTACAGGGCAATCTGAAGTGGAGAAGAGAAAAACATGTTAGTACAAGGTAGTGTTGCTTCACAGTATGTACTGACACTCTTTCTTCTTGTTTGGCAAAAAGCCCTTTTGTTTCCCCGTGGACAAGTTGCCAGCCAGAGAGGCTTGAGGAACTGACTGCTGTCCAGTCAGTGGTGCTAGAATGATGAAGTTAAAGGAGTGGGTAGAAGGATCAATAAAGATGCTAGCTGTCTGAGAATATTAACGATTGCATAGACACCATCATCAATATACCACTAATGTACACCAATCAGCCATAACATAAAAATGCAAAACATTAAGCCCAGTATTGTGTGGGTTCCCTTGTGAGCCGGGGCAGCTCTGGCCCCTCAGGGCATGATTCCACAAGACCTCAGGGGGTGTTCCGTGGTGACTGGCACCAGGTTTTTAGCACCAGATCCTTTAGGAACTGGAGGGTCCTCCATGAATCAGACTTGATTGTCTAGTGCATCCCAAGGATGCTCAATCGAAGATCCGGCGAAGTATGGGGCTTGGTCAACAACCTTGAACTCTTTGCCTGATAAGCCTCATAGGCAATAACCTGTGATGTGCTGAGTGTTCCATTACCCTTCTATCATAGACAGCATTGACTTTTTCAATCTATGCAGAAGATCAAAAATGGAACTGAGAATGAGCTGCCACTGTGTTGTTCATGATGGACAACTCTCGGTTGTTGTGACTGCACCAGACAGCCAACTGCTCAACCTCACTTCTATATGCAGACTTGTCACCGTCCTGGATGAGGCCAATGCCTGTAGCGTCATCCGCAAATTTCAGGAGTTGACAGAGGGGTCTGCAGAGGTGCAGTTGTTGATGTAGAGGGATAAGAGCAGTGGGGAGAGAATGCATCCCTGGGAGCGACAGTGTTGATGGTGTAGCTGTTGGACATCAATTTCCCCAGTCTCAATAGCTGCTGCCTGTCTGTTAGAAAGCTGGTGATCCACTGACAGATAGAGCTAGGTACAGAGAGCTGGGTTCCTGTATCACTTACATTATAACAGCTATAACCAGTTAATATATCCATATTTTTAATACTGTTGTTTCACTGAATCAGAATCATTTAATGATTTTGGGTAGCTAGCAGAGGTGAGTGGGTGGATGGAGATATTTTTCCATTTTAAATGCTGAAATCCTACGCTATTGATACATTTTAAATAAAAAAAGACAAAAGCATGAAGCTGCCTTTTGTTTACAAGTCAATTTATTGGTAAAGTCATATGCAAAATTCTATCAATTTGTAAAATAATGGATAAGGCAAAAAGTGGACATATCTTGCATAAGAATATTCATATGAATATGAATTTCTTAATTTTTTAAAATCATTTTATTATTGTATTCTTGTTAATATAACAAGAGGCATTCAAAGTCAAACTGGGACTGATACCATCAAGGCAAAAAGTTTCTCCATGATCAGACTGCCTGCTTCACACTTCATGCTGGCCACCCATGAACTCCTTTAATGGCCCAAATATGTGGAAACAGCATGGAGTGAGGTCAAGACGGTATGGGAGATGTTGTAATAACCTCCAGTCAAGTTGTCAGTCAAGTGCTGTTCGTTAATGATCATGTGTTACATGATCATTTACACCCGATTTACAGAAGAAATTTCATCACAAATCCCAGGTTAACATGTTGTTAGTATTTTCTGTTATAATTTACCAAATACAATATAAACTTACTATTCATGTAGTATTTATTATTACATTTATTATTGATTTGAAGCTTAACATTCTGTTGCATTGGCAGTTAATTTTGCATGTTAAGCATTTTTATTTTTAGAACGCGAAAGATCTATATGCCAATAAAATAAGGAATTTTAATACTTGACATCAGTTAAGGTTTAATTATATTTAGTTTATGGCACTCTTAAAGTAAGAAACACTACATACTTGTGACTATATTTAAGATATTTTAAATTTCTTGGGTGTCGTGTTTTGCAATGTGTGTTTTATTCATGACCCCATTTAGAAATCAACTGACCCAACATGGAGGTTGCAGCCTCTATCTGGGAATGTTAGGTTTATAACATACTATGTAAATGCACATAAAATACCATGTTGATGCATCCGTGCACGAATAAGCATTATCTACAGTACACCTCAGCTGTCCATGTGGGACTTGCTCTAAGCTTCTTTAGTGTCTGTTGATTTCTCAATTATAGTTTAAAAGGCACGGGCAATCTTTCATTGTGTGCTCAGCCATTTCACAAGTCAATTGTGGTCACTTGTGTTTTGAAGGTCTTATTGATTGTTTGATTGCAGGACTGGTTTGTTGATTGATTGCCGGTACAGTTGGGAGAGAATCCACCACTGGCTGCATGGTGTGTGTTCCCAGGTGTGTATAAGTGGCTTATGTAATAACTCTATGGTTGATGAGAACATTTCAAAAGTCTGAACCTGTTCTCTGGAAGATGTCAAATATAACAGTGTTTTCAATCCTCTGCCCTGTACGGTGCATGTGAGTGCAATGAGAGATGTATGTTTAGCAGAATAAGAAGTGACAGGAAGATTTCATACAGCCTCTGTTCCGCTGTATAACACAATTTGTGCACGTGCACACATAAGAGCTGCAACTATTAATATTTTTTTGTACTCTGATAAATAATGGCCCAAATATTTGGTTATTTTATATTTTCAGTTTTCTATATCTTGTATTTTAGAAGAAAGTGGGAACATTTAATTCATTCATTAAAACAGCAGTGGAATACAAATCATATGAAAGTCTTCTATGGGACATCTGCTCATTAAATCTAAGTAAAGAGCTTAAATTTTAAAACATCTTCTTAATCAACACTGTATAAGTAACTAATTCTCCTTGCCATGTTTAAATGAAGATGACAAAGGTGTAACAAAAAAACTGCAATTAAATTGGATTTTATAATGACCAACCAAGTACTTTCACTGTCATATCACATAATGTGTCTAGCCATATGAGATTACTGCCTTGAATGCTAATATTACATAGTTTTGCAATGTGAACGATCAATTATGAATGACGAAACATGATATTAAATTGTAAAAATTGTGCCTGAGCAAGTGTTAAACAACTTTGTTTCCTACTGTTGTAGGGAGAAAGCTAACATGCTTTAATTTATTGTAATTTAAATTTAGTTATTTATTTAAAGTGTGCCTGAAATAAACATAAGTGTTTCAGTGCTGTATGGACAGAAATGTTGTCCTATACACTCACCAGCCACTTCATTAAGTACACCTTGCTAGTACTGGGGTGGATGCCTTTTTGCCTTAATCCTTGATAGCATACAGTAGATTGAACAAGGTGCTGGAAACATCCCTTAGAGTTTTAGGTCCATAGTGGTATGATAGCTTATGTGGTTCCTGCAAAAAATTTTGATACACTTCCATGATGCCGTCCCACCACATCCCAAAGGTGCTCTGTGGATTGAGATCTGGTGACTGTGGGGGCCATTTGAGTGCAGTGAACTCACTGTCATGTTCACAAAACCAGTTTGAGGTGTTTAGCTTTGGCACACATGTGTGTTATGTGTGTTATCCTGCTAGACATAAAGGGAGGAACCCAGGTAGGCTGTGGCATTTAAATGATGCTCTATTGATAATAAGGAGCCCAAATGTGCAAAGAAAATACCCAGTAAAAGAAAAGGACAGTAAATCAAAACTGTTATACAAGCTGCACCTTGACTAATCTTATATATATATATATAAGTTTTTTTTTATAATTATTGTCGTTTGAGAAGATACACTGTTAAGAAGATATGAGATATACAGTGATGTTTGCTGAAATTAGAGGGATGTAGTGAGTGTATATATATATATATATATATATATATATATATATATATACACATAAAGTATATCCACATATTAACATTTTCAAACCTGCACCTTTTCAGTCAGATGTGTACTTAAGTGACATGTTAAGATGGTTGAACATGGCTGGTAAGTCTACAGAAGTTAGACGTTTAATAGCAAGTGACAAGACTTCAAATTATTTTACTGGTTTTAAATTGAATTAAAGATCAATTGAGTTTCATTTAGCTAATGCAAGTCAAGGTCATTTTGTTGCAACTTTAACATACACGCACGCACGCACACACACACACACACACACACACACACACACACACACAGCTTTACCATGCGCCTAGCACTCCCAACCCCAACTCTCTAGTCATATGCTGGAGTGAGTGAGATGAGTCATCCTACCATTCAAAAGAAAAAAGCAGCACTTTGCTGCTTTCCAGCTACTGTATCTCTCTCTGTCTCTCTCTCTGTATTGCACTTGGATATTAGAGAAGCAGCAGTGGCAATTGATGGATTTTTTACACAAACTTTCACTGTGGTCTCTGCCACTATGAAATCAACTTGCTATGTGGAAACAATTGAACATTTCAAAGCCTCAGCAAACAAGAGTTAAAAATTTAGAGAGGGCATAGACTTTTAACAAGCACACATGAACAGTTCCAAACTATTCCATATTGCAAGAGTCAATCAGCATACCAAAAATATTGGCTAGTAAAATGGAACTGGTTAAATTAGACTAAATCCACTGTGTGTGGATATTCTGATTGGATTGATTATCATTTGTTGTGTCATATTCTTAGTTTCTTATCAATAAAAAATTACTATTACTACATGATGAAAATAAAATTATTATACTATAACTAAAAGTTTATGGACACCAGAAATGGATATATTCTACTGTAGTAGAATACATCCATTTCTTTTAGATATATATCTTTTAGTTACCTTTGCATATTATAATATTCTCTACTTTTATGAAATAGCTTTCTATTAGGTTTTGGAGCATTACTAGTTCATTCTTGTCGTTTTTTGGTATGATTCTAATATTGTCCCCCTGCCCTGTGTTTGGTACAGTATCTTTCTTGATCATGTCCTGTTGTTCCACATCAAGTCCTTGATTAACTACAGTATAATGTCCTTACTGTATATATCGTGCTGGATTTTGAAATTTCATTGCTAAGTCCTGTGTACTGTGCAAGAGTCTTGAGCTACCCCTCATTTATTCATATAAAATTACATTTTTCAAAAAATGGTAACAAATGTTTTACTGTGACAGACTACAAAGTGCCTAAAGATACAATAAAAAAATTGGTTGTTCATGTAACAACCTAAGCACCAACCTCATCCCCCTGCTCATCTATTTTAACCACTCAGGAATCAGCATCACAAGTATACTAATCACCAGACTGATTTTTTAATAATTAATAGGTCACTATGTGGCTTCACAAGCAAAAGACATTCCTCTTGAAGTGGTCAAGAGAGACCAGCCAGAAAATAAGAGGCAAAAATGTGGTAAAGAGAGAGAAAAAAGGCATTCATGAAGCCTGGAATACTGTTCCTCAAGACTACACTAAAAAAGGACAAGGAGGTCTGGCTCTCTGGAAGAAAAATATGAGTGGCTGAAGATGCAGTACTGTACATTTCATTCTTGGTTTCACAGCACCTTGTTTCATGACTATCACCTATTTTCTGGTGTATTGAAATACAGATTATCTGGGTTTGATGATACCTGCCTCTGATTAGACTTCTGGCCAGAAATATTACAATCAGGACTTGAATTTACATCAACAAATTCCATGCTGCTTTTAAACACTTATGTCCTGCCTTTGTGTGCACATCACAGCTGTTCATATCTTTATATCTTCTTTTCATTCGTATCTATATTGTTTATTTAAATTCTGTGATAGCTATTTCAGCCAAATCGGGTAAATTAGATTTTTTTTTTTATCTCTACAGCCTTGATTGTAATTTTTATGACTCCAAACTGCCCATAGTGTGTGAATGAGTGTATCAGTGTATGTGTGAGTGTGTGTGCCCTGCGATGGATTGGCACCCTGTCCAGGGTGTACCCTGCCTCGTGCCCCAAGCCTCCTGGGATAGGCTCCAGGTCCCTATGACCCTGAATACAGGATAAAGTGGTATAGATGATGAGTGAGTGAGATGAGAGAATTCATACAGTGGCAGAGGATTATTCTAAGTGTGTTTAACAATAAATACACAGAGTACTTCTTGATTCATTCCTCTCTCTCTCTCTCTCTCTCTCTCTCTCTGGTTCAATGTCAGTGAAGGAGAGTCATCAGTAACAACTGTATGTTAACACTACACAGAAATTGGTTGCTCCATTACAGATTACGTTTTTTCCCCCGATAAGGTTTTTTCTTTCTTTCTTTCTTTCATATTTCTGCATGAAAGTGTGCATATGTTTTAAAAATGAACATCCATAAAATAGTAAATGTGTGTAAGGGTCTAGGTGTGTGCCTGCATGCTCATGGTGCATTTTCATTTCTTCTCAATGACTTTCCATTCTTAGAATCAATTCTTCTACAGAATGGGAGGGGGAGGAACATGCCCGCTTGCTTATAGAGAAAGCAAATGAAGGGAGAAAAGGCAGACTGAAGGAGAGACATTGGGGTGGGGAGGGGGATTGGGGGGTGTTGGTAAGAGGTAGCCCATCATCTCTGATCTCAGGTTGTCTGGCATAGACACACACTAACCATGTGCTGGCTTGGAAACACAGTCCTATTAAACTAAGTGCAATAATAAATACAGAGGCACTGTAAAATTATTCATCCTATTCCCTGGTCCCAGGGTAAATACAAATATCCAGTAAGCAAGAGAGAGAGAGAGAGAGAGAGAGATAGAGCAAGAGAGAGAGACTATTTCAATATTTTTTCTATAAAGTGCATCTGTAGTGTATGTATATGATTACCATGAGCAATAATTTTAAAATATTTCCCAGCACTGAAAAAAAAAACATTTATTCAAATCTCATATACTGTATAAGCTCCAGGGCCTCTAGTTGGATCCTTGGCTCAGGTAACTGTATGTGTTTGGCTGTCCTCCGTGTGCATGCAGGTTTCCTCAGAACTCCTCAGTTTCCACATGCATTTGAAACCGCAGCTTAGCACCTTTACCTTTATTTAACAGAATATCTGCATGATGGGCAGCACAGTGGCTTAGTAGTTGGTACCATTTTTTGCACCTCCTAGGTCTGAATTCGATTACCAGCTCGGGGTCAGTGTGCATGGATTTTGCATGTTCTCCCCGTGCTTGGTGAGTTTCCCCTGGGTACTCTATTTTCCTCCCAAGACATGCAGATTAGGCTAATTAGTTCCTAAATTGACCATAGCGTGTGAATGATGTGTGAATATGTGTATGTGTGTCTGTTTGTCCTTTAATGGATTGGCACCCTATCCATGGTGAACCCCGCCTTGTGTTCTAAATCTCCTGGGATAGGCTCCAGGCCCCCCGCGATTCTGTATACAGAATACATGCGGTATAGACGATGAGTGAGTGAGTGAGTGATTTGTGTGGCACCCAGGTGTTACCTGCCTGTCCTGCAGGTAAATCATGACTGTTATTATTTTCACCAGGAAAGTTTATTTTTTTTTATTATAACTAATTATTTTACTATTTTTTCTTATTAATTATATGTCTGCTTTCATTTCTATAAATGCTGGGAACCACATGCCTAAATTTAAACTTGACCAGGAAGCAGGATCTAATGCTAGGGATTTTTTTTCACGTTTATGTAATGCACATTAAAAATGAGAAAAAATGTAAGACAAAACCTGAAGCTCCTGTAAAAGACACTGTGTCTGAGTCACAACCACTAATTGGAAAACTGTTCCAGAAATGGCAGGATTTGTAGAGAAATGCTTACCCCCTGCTGTAGTCTGCATGATGCTAGGTGCTGATAATTTATAATCACCTAGCTGTCATCCAAAAAAGGATAGATTCCATTTTGAATCTGGTTCCTCTCAAGGTTTCGTTCTCATGTTCTCGTTTCCTTGCCACTGCCAGCTCTGGCTTGCTCTTTAGAGATCTAAATCTACATCCAGATTTCATTCATTCATTCATTCATTCATTCATTCAGATAGAAAGAAAGAAAGAGAGAAAGGAAAAATTGGTAAAGATATTTGATTAAAATCAAATAATTTCCCAAAATAAGGGAAATAGGCAGCTGACTACTGCTTTTTATAGAGAAGGATTTCAGTAGAGAAGCTAAGACATGCTGAAAATAAGTAGAATTAGAACCATTCATAAGAGATCTCTTTTATTATGTTCTCATGTGATGCTCTTTTGTTAAGCGATGGTATATAATCTGAAGAGTAAACTGATTCACTCACTCATCTTCTATACCACTTTAGCCTGTATTCAGGGTCGCGGGGACCTGGAGCCTATCCCAGGAGACTTAGGGCACGAGGCAGGGTGCCAATCCATTGCAGGGCACACACATACATACACTCACACACTACGGACAATTTGGAAACGGCAATTAGCCTAACCTGCATATCTTTCAACTGTGGGAGGAAACCAGAGTACCCGGAGGAAACCCACCAAGCACGGGGAGAACATGCAAACTCCATTGACACAAAGACGGGAATC
>JAOVVA010000044.1:6458477-6477035 GCA_028565275.1 Leiocassis micropogon
TGGAGGATCGGAGGGAACGTGGTGCAGTGCGTGGTGTAATTAGCGCAGAGAGGTAAGTGGGTGCTGGGCCATTTTTAACAGTATCGTAACTGTTTCAATGATATTTGATTTAACTCCTATTTCTCCTCAACTTGGGTGCCTGGGCCCTTTCGAGGGCAACATGTGAAGCCGACCTCTCCACCACTTTTAAACTGCTGCTTGTTCAAAGGAAACAATTCAGAGAAAAGTTCTAAATGACTCTTTTAGCTCGCAGATGCTTACGATTGGATAATGCTGCAGTTATTGACAGGTGTGACAGAGAGTAAACCCCTCCCACCAAGAAAGCGCAGACATCATCAAGACTCAAATCTTCCAACAACAGGGTTAATGTAGCACTGAACAAATATTTAACACCAGAATCATCGAAACCCATCAGAAATATTTCAAAACAAAAATATTTTACATTTAACCTACAAATATTGTTTTACTCAAGTCATCAAATTTTACTCAAGTCATCAAATTCAGTAGTCTGGTTTGTTAATTTGTTTGGGGTTTTGTAGATGAAAATTTTAAGTTTGATTATTTTTTAACCTTTTGATAGTAAGAATTCAATGAAATAATGCCAGAGGTTTGCTATAAAAGCCATCTACAGTCTGAGATCCTGATGTAAACGTTTAATCCAATGTGTCCTTGTGTCTTTTCATATATCACTGCTGTGTTGTTGGGGATGTTTTTGAATTGTTGCACTTTTCTCCATCTTCAGACCCAATGCTCAGACATGAATATGTATAACATATATGAGAAACTCTTAAGACGCCTTCCTCATCTCTTACATGAGCACTACGCCTAATGCACTACTGAAAATTTACAGGCAGGTGCGAAGAGCTCGGGTTTTCTTTGAAGCCATCACAGAGCTCCATTAAAGATGCTCAGTCCAAGACAATGACAAGCCAACAAACCCGTATTTTACAACCAGACAAGAGGAGAGAGAGAGAGAGTATGGGATGGATGGGGGGCGTGAGATGAAAAAATGGAAAGATACAAAGAAAGAACAGGGATAAGTGAGGAGAAAGGGAATGTGTAATGCCGGCTGAAACAAAGAGATATGCACGCTCGTCCTGAAAGAGCATCAGTGACAAGATGCTGGAGGAACACGTCAGGATGTTCACGATGAGTTGGAGGCTTTTTATTCTTTGTCTGATTTCAGGGCCATAAGCTATACTTTGCTGAGTTCTGTTTTGTATCTGTAATGAAGATTAATAAGGATCGAGTAGTAACCTTTGGGGCTGTGCTTAATATACAGTAATCAATACGTGTGCTTCATACTGTTTTTTAGAGAAAGATTATTGTTAGCACTGCTTATCAGCCATTATGCTAAAAGACTTAGCTACACCAAACTATTTATATGATGGGTATCATGTTTGTTTGTTTGTTTGTTTTTGTGATCAACAACATAGTGTTAAACAATTCCAGTCTGGTGGCCCCTGTTTACAGTCTGGATGGATGGATGGATGGATGGATGGATGGGTGGATGGATGGATGGATGGATAGATAGATAGATAGATAGATAGATAGATAGATAGATAGATAGATAGATAGGTAGATAGGTAGATAGATAGATAGACCTATCGTTGATCAAAGATACTGCTCTGCCAAATTCCCCTCGCTCCCCACTTCTGGGTCCACAGAACTCTGCCCACATCATTGACTAGCTCATTGCTACATCATAGGGGATTCCCCATTTCACCCAGGAAGTCCTGTGCTGCACAAAGACTCAGTCCTTCACTTTCTGCTCTTTTATTGCTTAAAGGTGCATTATTCTGCCAAGTTTAGTCTGTCAGTGACCAATTGATCTCCCAAGAACTCCCCAGTGATCTTAGTGGGGTTATGGATCTGGCAGGGCAATTGATGCCAGGGTTCTTCCCCAAGCTACATCACATATTAAACCTCCGTCACTACCTCAATCATCTCTCCTCCTCAGCAGAGCCAATGCATATTGGCAGATCCCAGATCTCTCCAGAGGGGCATCAACACTGACTGCAGTCAGAGTCCAGTTTATTCTGTTTCCACTCAAACTAACATTAATGTTTCTGTTCACACTCAGACTTCAGTACTTATTTTAGTCAGCAGACAGATTAACATCCTTGAACCACCAACTTTAAGTCAAAGCATGGCTGTTCATGTACCTTATTCTAATTGGCCACTGTTTCTCTTTATGTCTCCTTTTGTGTTTCTTTCTTGACTAATGTAACCTTTACTGTATCCTAAGGGTGATCTACCTAGGTTTGTATATTTTGAATTAAACTTTATCTTGCATACAGTAAGTCATGTTCACTTTGTGCCTTAATTTTTTCATGCTTTTGGTTTCCCAGCCTTCCCAGAAGAGTGGAGTTTATCATAAAAGGAAAAAATGGTCATATAGTTATATAGGATTAGCAGATCAGTAGATTACATTTTACCCATATGACTGACATTTCTATTCAAAGCAACTTACATTATAATGAGACAATGGCAGTGTTGAAATATGATCCAATAGCTATTTAAACCAATACTGCACCAATCATTCAGCCAAAAAATAGTCTTCAATGCACTAATGCATTATTTAAAAATCCCCCAATGCAATAATTAACATTATTACACACATGGTACTGCACACAGTCTTCCATTAAAATATTATCATGTGTTATTTAGTAGCAAAAGTGATTTTACTAAAAGTACAGTAAAGGTGTAAGAGTTATGATCCACCAATATGTGAAAGGCCAAGGATTTGATAACCTTTGTTGCTGTGACACTTTAACAGTTTTATAATAGCAATCACAAAAATTATGTTACTAGTCACAATATCTCAAACTATTTGATTATCTATGGCCTACTTTGGAACTGGGTTTCTTGAAAACTGGATAATGTGGAGTTTCCCAAGTCAGTGGAGGATCTTGACAATGAACGACAATTAGACGATATGCTGATAATGTGCTGATAAAGCTTTGTATAAAACAGTAAACTACTGTATCACCAGCCAGAGAAGAATTAAAGGAAACTGCACAAAGAGTGAGAAAGCAAACAACACTGCAATACATTCTAGTCCAGGGGCTGCTGAGCTTATGAATGCAATCAATAAGTTTTAATTACATTTAGCACTTATAATAATCCATCACCTCACAATTTTCACACTTCAGCTGTAAGTTATTTAAAATGACACAACCTTTGACCTGATAACCAAGCTTTTGCTAGTATGGCATTATGGGTAAGTGAATAATTTTTTTCCCATCACTACACATACATTTTCAAACTAATTATTAAACAAAATGAAAGCATTACTTGGTTATAAGTAAGGTTGCAAAAGCAGGTAAACTCACATCTAATTAAGCCACAGTTCTGACAAATGTGTATCTTAGCTTGGAAAAGATAAATTGCCTTGAAGAAATAAATAGATTTATTTAGTCTGCACTCGTACTTTCAAATCTTGTCATAACTTTTAAACTTTATGTTTAAACAAAATCTAATTAAATCTAGTCTAGTCTTTAGTGGTTTACTTTGTTGTCTCTTCTTTGACACTTTTTCTAATTAGTTGACAATGACAACGTTTGTATAAATAGTGCTGTTTTTTATCTTTTTTTGTAGGTCACAATGACTACTTTTTATGTTTCTATGAAACTGTGAAACTGTAACAACAAAAAGGGAACTGCAGGTATAATTTAATGGAATTAAGCAAGCCTGTGAGAATGAAAAGTTTTAGAGGATGGTGATAGTGGTAGCTTTAGAGGATGGAGAGGCTGGTGAGTTCATTCTTTTTATATATTGTTATACAAAATTTACTTCTCCAAGGTATTTCCATTGGCCCTTAAAAACAAGGCAAAATAATATTGTCCACTACTGCTCAACATTTTTATGGTATCAAGAAGTCAGAGCAGATCCATAGTGTAGCCATCTGGAAATGACTGTAGTTACAGTAAACTGTCAGTATATTGTTTATATACTGTATATAAACAATCATGCAGAAAGTAAACAGACACCCATAGTTTAATGATAAAATGTGTGCACTAAAATGTATTACATTTTTAAGAAACTAAAGTTTAGCTAATAATACAATATTTATACTATGATGACTAGTGAATTTAAGAGCAACATTCACCTAGACATAGACATAGGGTTGTTCTCAGAAGGTTTTTGAACAGCACAAAGATTTCTTTCAGAGTCACAACTTGTCGATGTTTTAGCCTTTCCTTTAACCTGAGCTATAATTCTGCATGGTAGATTGGGATATTTCAAGGTTCCTGTTTGTCTCTGGAACAGTCCACCCTCAGAATAAAGAACAATCCAGCTTCTTTAAAAGAGCATATATTTCTGTTTTATGGAAGTTTAACTCTTACACAAGTTAAAGGATTGGTATATTCTAGTTGGAAAAGGAGAAAACAAATAGTAGGCATCATAATAGTGCATAAATTGTATCATAATTGGTGTCCATTTACTTCTTGCACTAAATATGGCGTAACCAGAGAGTCATTTAGATGGTATGAGGAAATATACAAAATGAAATCACAATTATTATCCTGACCTGTACAATTCAGTTGGAAAATGTAACATGCTAATGCATTTCTAAGGTCAGACAGCAGGAGCGGTAGTAACACTAATTTATTCAATAATTTAGACCAAAAAAATAAAAATAAATAAATGAATAAAAATAAACAAACATAAAATTACATTGTATTTTTAATCTTGATCTACTTTTTATTAAAAAAAAAAAATGATCGGTCCCATTACAAAGTCAAGGCAT
Source organism: Leiocassis micropogon (assembly GCA_028565275.1). Lineage (NCBI taxonomy): Eukaryota > Metazoa > Chordata > Actinopteri > Siluriformes > Bagridae > Leiocassis > Leiocassis micropogon. The sequence continues at coordinate 6,463,231 of JAOVVA010000044.1, forward strand.
TAAAATGTAATGTCTTATTAAAATATTTTGTTATTGGTTATATTTGTCTCAATATCACCTTGTGAAGTACTGGGATATGCTTCATAGCTTTACTGTGTCATGTCTCATGACTAGTAGTGAATGTAGGGAAACCCCCATATATTCTTGGAAACATGAGAATCACAGAGTAGTAAGAACCTTCTCCTTAGAATCTATTAATGCTCATGCATTTCTAATGGAGATAAATGGGAGCAGGCAACAGAGCAGGACAGAGCATGTGAAAGGCAATAGAGAAAAGGAGAGGAACTAAGGGACAAGGATGAAAGATGAATGAAATTAGGTAGAATGGTTGGATGGCATAAAGGAAGTAACAATGATTCGAAGAAGAGAAACACAGGTATACATAAATAATAAAGAAAATAGTCATGATGGATCAGGACTTCTATATAAATTACATATACTGTACCACACATGACAAATACATGGCGATTGAATTTAAATTCTAATTTAAGAAGCACTACCAGATAAACATAATGCCCAAAATCCACTCTCTCTCTTCCCTTCCTGACCTATTCTTTTTTATTTCTTGGTTTTAATCTTTTTTCTGCTTATGATCATATATATAGGGTTTAAAAACTTCTCTTTCACCCTCATAATCACCAGTGTCGGTAAGAAACACCTGCCTGCCTGTACACATGCTGAAATCATAAAGCAGAGGTACACTATATAGGTATACTGTACATTTCCAGGTGAAAGATGCATAGGAAAAGTTCTTTAAGTGCACCTTTTTCACTCAGAAAAAGAAGTACAGAGTGTGGCCGCTTTTGGTACTCTTGTCACTTACATATTATTTAACAAAAAGTACCTCAAATTACTAAGTAAAATGGATACGCTGCGACTTACATTTTTATCTCATTATACTTCTGAACAGTTGAGGGTTAAGGGCCTTTCTCAAGGGCCCAACAGGGACAACTTGGTGGTCGTGCGATTTAAACCTGGGACCTTCCAAAATGTAGGCCAATGCCTTAACCACTGAACTACCCCTGACCCCTAGAATGATTTCTCCACCAGAAGAGCCCGCAGGTTTAGAGAGGGTGCAAGAGATTGTCAAAAGTCAAGACCCCATCATGCAGGGCTCTTTCTACCAACTACTCTCTTAGGGGCTGAGATCCAGATAGACTGAATGGAGGTGGTAATTGATTCGGGAGCCTCAATTTCATTGCCCAGACACTGGGCATTCCAGTTACCCGCTCCCTTCTGCCATCCCATTGGTATCTTAACACTAACGCTGCCAATTACATTGCGGTGCGTGACACAGTGGATGGCCCCAGTCACATTACGACTCAGACATCATGAATCTCATTTTTGGTATGCCAGGTGCCAGAAGAGAGAGTAGTGCTGGGGTTCCCCTAGCTCCAACGTCACAACCCTTGCATCGACTAGACAACCCGCACTCGAACTGGGGATGTCAGTGCGCCCTAAGCTGTCTTAAGGGCTACCAATCCCCAGTACTAGTGCCTCCTGCTCATGAGGGGCAGAACCATGTGAGACGGCGGAGCTCGGTTTATGTGTTTTTTAGTTTCCTTTCATTTCTTTTTAGTTAATTAATTAATAATCCCACACTATCTCCAAATAGTCTTCCCCTGCGTGTCATAAGCACTCTCATAAACTCCTATTTCATTGACCCCCTCAAAAGCCCAGCGGCTCTTATTAGAATTATAACATCTCGTGGTGCGGCTCTCCAACCAGCACCACGTAACAATTGTACCATTAAAAAGCTTTAATGGTTTCTTAAGCAGTCAACAACAAATACTTTAAAGTGCACTTCTAATTTAATTTTAACCATGTGAAAAATCTCTATGTAAAACATTTAATTGCTATATTCTATAAATGAATATGTGTCGTGTAAAACTTTATAGGTAGGGGTCAAGTATTTCCACAAAAAACTCTTAAGGTGGGGCCTTTGTGGATTGGACTTGTGTGTCTGGTACATCCCATGGCTGCCCAGTTGGATTGAGACCAGGGGTGATGGAGGCTCGAGTGGCAGACTTGGTCTCTTTGCCTGCCAGGCCATGTTTGTGGTGGGCAGTGGTGCACTGGGTGTTCTGGTGCCCTTCTATTGTAGCCAGCATTTACGTTTTGGCAAGTTTTTGCTCTTCACAAGCATAAATTATGTAACAAGATCATTGGATGTCCATGATCCTGTTACATAATTAATTTTATTATGTTAATGTTATGACTGATCAGTGTATACCTATATTATAATTCCATTTCCAAGGACATACTTTACCAGTTACATACATGTAAAATGCCTGGTCCAAAAAATTTTAAACTTTGAGGCTGTCATTTCCTTCGAACGGTGGAGTTAAATTTTTTTATAACTTACAAATTCATGTGAGGAAAAGCACTGTTTCATGTTTTCTCTACGTGTGAAGCAAGCTCTACTGTTTGTTTGTGTGTGTACTGAAAGCTGTAAGCTAGACAGTGCCTTTACTACTGCAGCACTGTAACACACCTGAACTCCACCCTGTGCCATGCCCTGACTCTGTTTGCTCATGGAAGTCTTCCAGTCCTGGTTTCTCAGTTAAATGGTTTTATATATTGCTGAAAGATTATTCCATATAAAAGAAGGAAGCTTATTGATAACACTTCCAGGGAAGACCTTTATGAAACCGAAACAGAGTAATAATAATGAAAATTTACACCTTATATTATAAACCATAATTGACTTTTCTTATAGTGCAATGTATTAATATGGCAGTGGTTCGATTTTCTGTCCTTACAAAATAAATGCATAAAAAGTTTATGCTTATTTGTGTCATCTATTGCAGCATATGCTCAGAATTGCCCCGTATAGTTTCTGTCAACTTGCATACTGTATAAGTAAAAAATCTGTGGGCACCTGACAATAACATATGATGCCTAATACAATTGTCCAATTGTACAGAATGACTTTGTGTACTGTACCATTACTTAACCCTTGGGGAAGTAATTGTGACTAATTTGGACTAATCTTGACTAATACGCCTTGGAGCACATGTAAGATACCTTTCCCGCTCTAATCCCAATAGGGTAGCTGAATTGTCTGTCTGTCAGTTACACACAGTAAACACACTTATTCATACAGTATAATATGTATAAAAGAGAAAGAAATGTTTCTGGTGATGCCTTAAAAGATTAATTATGGACAACCAAGACTAGCATAGCTTAATTTAGCCTTAGATTTCAAGTCAGAACCTAAGGCTAAATGAAGCTATGCTAGTATTAATTATACATGAAAAATGTTTTAAAGCAACAGCAGAAATATTTCCACATATTACAAATATCTTAAATCTTTAGAAATCTCTTTGAATTTCTCAATTTCTGTAACCCTTTGAAATTCTGTGCCCCCTCACCCATAATTTCAGTTGCTGCTTCCTCCTCACCAGCAGCTTTTCAGAGAGCAGCTGTAGTAGTACTTCTACGACATCTTCATTAATCTCTCTCACTCAGGCAAGTGACTGTTAAATTTTAAATGTGGTTGTCGGTGGACTGAAGCTTATCAGCTGAAGATAAAAAGAAGAAAGGGAAGCCAATTCTACCAGAAGTACCTTTAACAGGAATGCACATACTGTATAGTCAGCTATAACATGAGCATGGCTTCTTTGGGATCCACTAGAAGAGCAAAAATAAACAGAACCTTTGGCCATTTTCATCTGAAATGTCACTTATCTTTCTATCATTTATTGTATAATCAACTGCTGCACTGTATAAAAGCAAACATGGTTGAGGAAAGGTTGAGCAAAATTGAACATGTGTTAAGAGACTTCACTGAGCCAGTGCAAGGATTTTGTTAGCTTGTCAGTTGTCAGCGGGGAGTGTAGAATCCCACTGAAATAGTTAGGTTTGTCGGCTTTTCAAAGTGGATTATCAGCCTGTGACTGGACCCTTCGAGAAAGGAACGAAGGCATTGACTTGCTGCAGATGCAAAGAGTCTGTTGGGAGCAGTACTGCATCAATGAGAGATAATCACCATGTGTTTCTTGCTTACAGTTTAAAAATGCATGGTGTGAGATCCTAACATATCAACAATCTAGAATTGATAACCCTTTTCTTTTTTTAGGGTTGGTTCAGTTAAACATGATCAGCTGTAGCCTACTAACCATCAGATGGGAATGAGGTCAACTTTGGATAAAATCCCTTCACTTGAGCACATCCATAGCTAGACTACCCAAACAACCCATTTGCCAGAACTGAACAATAGTCCAGAGGATGATCTTTCTAGGAGAGTGGAGACTACACACAGAAATCGTAACCAATGCCAAGTCGGAAACAGCTGATTGTAGGTCTCCCTTGTAGAATCAGACATCCCTCTGGGACAGGATGCCCTGGCTCATGCCTCTCCTCATCGACTATTCAGCAACAGTGGCACAGTTGTGTTTGTGGCCTCTGGATAGCCCCCAGGATCCTTTAGCCAATCTGCATATTTGTTGTTTCAGCACTAAAATCACCAGAATCAGGCAGCAAAAGCTGGAACTGCCTAGAGGCCATCGCAGACTGTTTAAGACACCTAAGGTTTTGAATGCCAAGTTACACTTGCAATAAATAATGAGCAGCACACAAGGGAGCATCTGCACACACACAGATAAAAATACCAAAGGGAATATACAGTATTGTACCTAACATATTCATAAACATAGTCTCACTTTAATAAATACTCACACTTGGTATATCCAACAATGCTAAAAGCATTTTATTTACATACAGTAAGAGTTTAATAGATACTAGCTAATTTAATATGTTGTCTTCCTTACTATTCTATTTCTTACAAAATAAAAAGACAATTATTAGTTTTCATATCCCAAACTCCCCTTATTTCACTCCTCCTTTAAAATGTGCAGTTTCAGTGTTTATCATGTAAATAAGATACTGCTAAGCCACACCCCACCAGAGAACAGAGATGAGAAACAGGGGAGATCAATCTTTTTATATGAGGTCACATTAGGGTAAAATCTAATTGAGTTAAAGCCCTTCTAATATAAAATGAAAAAAGTACAAAGGGCAACTTTTTTTTTTCTCACTTGTTTTGTTTGTACACACACTGGACACATCTGAATGCCTAAAACTTACAAAAAACTTTTTTTTTGCATAATCGGTCCAACATCATTACTATTAATACAAATACTGTGCAATATGTAATATTTAGAAGTAATAAGCCTTGTATCTGTACAATAAATAGCTTTATGAAGAATGGCATTAAATCAACACTTGAAAATGCATGGATGAATGTGAGCAGTCTGACATAGCAACCCATCCATCCCAATTCTCCTCTCACCTTCCTCCAGGAACCCAGAACTAGTAAATTAGAGCACTCAATTATAATTCTTTTTTACCTTTTAGCTGTCTTTCTTTTTATATTAGCTATTCTCTTTCAAATGTACCTGTAATGTAATTTTATGTTATGTAAATGGACTGTCATGCCATTGTATCACCATTGTATGCACCTGCTGAGCACAACACCGTCCCCAGAAAGTGAGCATATTTTAGATGCTGCCAGAAACTTAACAATGCAGGTAGAATTTGTGTTGTCTGTCCTTGAGATCCTGTGTAACCTCTGAATAATGAGGTATGGTAACATGGTGGCCTGGTTCCCCAACTGCCTGAGGTTCAGTCTAGTTCTGACCCACTTTACCTAGCCTAGGACACCAGACGAAATGAATCTAAGTGGGGGGAAAAAAACATAATATGAGTAGCAAGGATAGATATTTTTAATTTCTGCATTTTTTCCAAGCCCAGTGGTGGTGTAAGGGCTCTAAACAGCTACATATAGCTACTGCTTATAGCTAGACATGACCCTGTTAAATAGTGCAGTTAGGGGTTCTGGTGAAGTTTAGAGAAAACTAGCTGTTCTGAATTCTAAAGTCCCATCACACTCTGACAAAGACTTTGAAGTTCTCATTGCATCCTAAAAATATTGAAGAACACAGCGGGGATGGGGTGGAAAAATGTGAATTTATCAAGTTCTTCCTAGTAGTATGAACTTGATAAATGCCATGTCTCTGTCACGTTCTAAATGTATCTATAATGTCACTTATTTTCTCTAATGTACATAATCATGTGCTAACCAGGTCCAATAAGACCAAAAGTGGTGTTAAAGTAGAGTAGATCGAGTATTTATACAAAAATCTCTAAATGTGACATAGATGCGCTGGTAACCTTCTGCATGCACGTCATAAACTTGGTAAACGCCTGAAGAACATATGCACTTCATGCAGCCGTCGTCTTCAACGTGGCATGGTCATAACACAAGCCTGAAGAGGTCTTTGTAAGATTTCCATTGATGAAGGAACAACGCAGTGACAGTCCAATGACTACTCAGTCAGAACGCCATCCAATCTTTCCTATTTGCGCCATGCTCGTAGTAAGTCAGCGAAGTCCCTAAGAGGTGCTCTTTATGCCGCTGGTCGATGCTGTCATTACTACATCCATATTAAGTTCTTCCTGCATCTTATTTTGAGCACATCTTCCCTAGGTGTTTTTGAACATGTTCAAAATTTAAAAAAAAGTAAATAAATTAAAAAAAAAAAGCATGACAGCTCCTTGTCAAGGGAGTCTATACTACAGTACATCCTTAGCGGTTTCTACTGCGTTCCTGCCAAAATCTTATTGAGCTCACAAATTCCTTTTGAGGATGTAGTGGGAACAGGGCTCAATGTGACAGGGGTTTAATGTTCAAATACATGGTCCCTTTGTGTTTCAAATAAAACGTTGTAAAGTATTCTCATAGTACAGGAAAAAAAAGAGTTTTCAAACCTTATAGGATTTCAAACCTATGTAATTTGCAGGCAAGTAGAAACATCAACTTGTCCTGATTAGTTGCAGAAAGTTAATCAGATGGAGTATGAGATTTAATTTGTTTTTGGAAAAAAGTACAACTTCTTATTCAGTCATTTGCTAAAAATTTATATCCTGTCTGTCTTTGCCAAACTCTACGTGTGCTCAGTCCAACTCTTCTGGGATTGATTCTGCCTCTAGCTCCCCCATGCCTCCACTCAAGCTTGAGCTTACCGAGAGCAGCTTGGGAGAGGAAAAGGACATTGCCTTCAGGATAACTAAGGACGACAACGTCATGTAATATCCAGCAGTGCTGGAGTAGCCGTGGTGTTGAATGACAAGCAGGCGTAATGGGAGTGATCCAATGCAGCCAACGATCCGCGTGCCAATTGCAAGTGCCAGACTGCAAGAAGGAGTGTGTGTGTGTTTGTGTCTAGTTGTAAAACAAAATGTCGGACACCTCTTCTTGCCTCTCATAAGTATTGGCAGATATCACAATCAACCTCTTTAGTTTTAATTTGAGGTGCTTATTAACTATTTAAGTGTCAAAACTGACTGTTCAGGACATTAGGGTTATAAACAATGTAAGTTTGTATGTGTACTGTAGGTATTGAAAAATACCAGAGAAAATGAGAAAAAAAATACTAAGACATTCCTCTTAGAAGAGATGAGAGAGATTGTGGTGTGTAAGACCACTGTCCTCTGCGCTACTGTCCCTTATATGTTTGCTTATGCTTTAGCAGCATACTGGTTATCTGTTCACAGTAGGGCTGCAGTAGCATCTGTGATGTGCTGTACCATAGCATCCCCTCTTGGCCCGAAATGGCAGTGCAGCTACATTCAATGCCCATTTATATTTCTTCTATATAAAATCAACATGGGCAAGTTATTAAGGGAAAAAGAAAAATACAAAAAAGGTCCGAAACTAATTATAAGCAGTAATGTTCACTACCAGTGTAAAGTTTGGATGTTTTTCTTTGGTTTCTTTTTCTACATTCTAGAAAAAATACAGGATATTACAAAACTATGAAAGAACACAAATTATGTCATTAATTTTAAAACTACAACAATCAAGCCTTATTTCAACACACAAGGGTCATTCTGAAATAGAATTCAACTATTCTGGAATATAGTTCTTGCAAGAACACTACTGTCAAGTGCATTTGTGCATTAGAGCCATTATGAAGGCTTTACAGAGCATAAGTAGGAGACATCTTAATATCAACTGTTCAAATGAGATTATTGCATATTTTGTTTAGGAATGTTTACTTATGTAAAAAGTAAAAAAAAAAAAAGAAAAAATTAGGTAAGACCATACACTTTGACCGTTATTTTATATTAGAGGTACTTTAACCTTTTTAAGGACCTGTTTACTTGTTTATAAAATACCCTCCAGACTCAGATTTATTTCACAAACACAATCATTAGTGTGCACAATATTTTTTGGATATGCATATGCTTCCTTACAAACATAATACAAAATAAAAACCCATTATTATAGCATCACTCTAACTAAATTACAATAATGAACCCCCAGTGGAACTCCCATTTTTAAAACTACAGATGCACACGAGTATGATGTGAAGCGATAATAACGTTGTCCACACAATCTTTTTTTTTTTAGAATGTAATATTTTATTTCATGCTACGATTAACAGCATCGCACATGATTAAAAAGATAAATAATAAAACAACCAAAATGCCTTTAGTGCATTACAGCAAATACACACAAAATTATAAGAATAGGAAAAAAAAAATAAATCAGGAACTAATTTGGTACAAGAAATATACGCAATATAAACTCCTTTACGTATCACTGCACAATTTCATTCGAATCTTGTTTTTCATTCCAGGTTCATTGAGATGAAAAAGTAATTTTCAACATAAAACGTGTATACATTCGTTATCGTTGTTCACGTCACGACCACACTTCTGTACAATCACTTTAATAATTGCCTGCTTGATCAAATTACAGCCTTTGCTTTGTCAACTTGAAATGACTGCAAATTGTAGGGAAAGTAGCCATGGTTCTATGCTTTGGTTTTGATAACGTTATCACATCCAAATTGTGGCTATTAGAACATCCCGTCATCCCCTGAGGCAGAAACAGTTCGATTTGTGCCACTGCAATCGTTTTCCTCCGTTACGTAATGTTCTTGGTAATTACCGCAGCCAGGGCAAGGGCTCATATTTCACTTAAACAGATATGCTCTCGACACACACACACACAGCAAAATTGCATAGGACGATTGTTCATACAAGATTAGGCATTGTACGGTACAGTGATCAGACTTCAAGAAAACATACGTTAATGCTCTGAAACGATATAAACAATTATATAAATAGTGTACATGGTTCAAGCCTGTTTAAACAACTCGTTACATCCGTTACATTCTGCAGTATCCAAGCATGATCTAAACTCTTCCTTTGGCTTCGTGTTTTTTTTTTTAACAAGTGTATGATAGTTGTGTGCTTTCAGTCTATTCAGTGGTATCCGATCTTTCAAGTGAATGACATCAACCTACCAAATATATCGCACTTACAAGCAATTTACAGCTATTCAAAAAGAAGACGGAATCACAACAAGCCTGTTTTACAGCACACGTTCTTCAAGAGCATGACATCTACTTTTGGGGTATATTTCGGGATGTGTCGAACTAAAAAATAAAGAAAAGGAAAGCGCTATGATGGAGAACGATAGATAAAAGAGAACGAGTCAGACATGACGAGAGCGGGAGAGAGAAAGAGATGCAGCTGTCTGAACTCCCAGGTGCTCCATCACTTCTGGCTAATCTGCCAATAGAGACTGCTGCTGGCTCTCTCACTACATCCATCCCTTCAGTCGTTCGTTCATCCATCTCTGAAGCAAGATCGGACCCGACACCGCGCACGCACACACACACACACACACACACGTACAAAAACACATCTTTTGTATCACACGTATTAATAGCACTCTGTCTCAGTCACTGTTATCATAATTAGCTTAGCTAATGGTGTTTTGTAATTGAAAACATATTTAACAAGGGTTTCAGTATTTATGAGCTTCCTCATACGTGCATTGGTAGCAAACGAAAAAAAAGAAATGCATAAAATTAAGTATATCATATTTCCATATTGTAAAGATTACAGTGTTGTCAAGCACCGAGCTGAGAGCAAATCAGCAAATCAATGTCAAAAGCTAAACCAACAAACAAAGATGATACACAATCATAGGACACATCAACAATTTTAATGAAATCATCTTTTGACAGGCAGAAGTATTGACATTTCATCAGAGTAGTCAGATCGAGCTTATTTATTTGTGCCACTGGCAGAACTTTCCTCTGTGGTTCTGTTTGAATAAATGTACTGAATGCAAGTAAACAAACAAAGAAATGTATCCATAATGCACCAAGTCCTGATGCTGTTGTAAGAAAACTCACATTCTGAAAAGCTTTAGGCCCGTGGCTTTTCCTAAATATAGCTTTAGTGCTGCTATGGGGCTCAGGCTAGTCTTGTGTAAGACAAGGCTGACTTAAAGTAATGCACTGGAGACTTGCTAGACCTTTATCTCAACCTCTCTCTCATCACCTAGCCATCATGGCTTCCAAGCCTTAGGCTGCCTTTTAATTGTTGTCTGTTATTTGAGACTATTAAAATAGTAGGAGGCACAGAGGCAATGCCATACACATTGGAAATGCCTTCATCTTTACAACAAAATCTACCTGAGAAAGAGAACGAGATGAGTAGGAGATAAAGTAGAGGAAAGAAGAAAATAATATTCAGTGTCAGTTGAACCAATTCCTTTGCCATTTAAAAAAAAAAAAAAAATTCTACATCCAGTGATTTGAAATGTACCTTGGTTTAGATCCTTTGCCCACCTTCCTGCATACTAGTGTATAAAAAAAAGTAAAAAAAAAAAAAAAAAAACCCTCAGCAGTATGTAGCAGGTTTTTTAATCCCTTAACTATTGTTTCAAGCTGTGCAAGATACTATAATCCAGTACAGGCTGCAGGATTAAGATTTCACTGAGCAATAGAGCTTCAAGGCCTCTCATCAAATGCTATACAAGATCTGAAAACAGCCGCTCTTGTGACGTCCTCCATTTGGTGATTTTTTTGTTTGTTTCTTTTGGTAGCGCAGCCATGTAGCTGACAGCAGACTTGATTTGGGACAGATGGTCTCTCTAGTAGCAGCTTAATCATATTTCGCAGAGCTGGCTTGCAGCTTGTAGTGTTGGCCAAAATACATCAGTGATTGTGCCCAGCCTGCATGTGAAGGGTTTAATACAGTACAACATAATGCACAGTGAAGGAGTGTGTGTGTGTGTGTGTGTGTGTGTGTGTGTGTGCTCTTAACTTTGAAGGTCAGCTTTACCTCAGTGGCTAAGGAAGAAGAATGGATGTTACTTTATCCTTAGGCGGCGCGTAGTGCTCGTGTTGGGGGCTCCACCAGTTCAGTAGAATTTATCGTCGATGCGGAAATGCGGCCTGGTCACGTCATCTGGGTTGAGGAAAACCGAAATAGACTTTCCAGGGTTTTCTGTAACCAGCTGCTGCAGTCTTTGGGCTAAACGATCATCTTGGGGGGAGGTGGCTTTGGAAGTGCCAGAGGTTGGTGATGATGCCCCGTGCCCATTACTCGTTCCAGCAGCTTCTCGTTTCAGCTGGCAAGCCTGCCGGGCTTGCTCCAGTGCCGCACGCAAATGTTCAGCTGGATCCGATCTTAAATGTGCTAGTTTCCGGGCCACTAGTAGGGCTGCCTCGTCGGTAAGATGTTCCAACATGTTGCACTGTGGGAGGAAATAGTTAGGGCAGTTTTTACCCAGCACACAGTGCGCCAGGTCATCCAGGAGACCCAGGAACAGCCGGGCTGGCGTCTCTTGCTCTGAACAGCTCAAGTAGGCTGCAGGTAAGCGGTCACAAGCCCAGAAAAGTAGTGTGCGCAGGTGGTAAAGGCTAAGACCAGTGCGGGGGCGTGCCAATAGTCTGGACACAACAGCTTTGGCTGCCTGGAAGGCTGCAGCCATAGGAAAAGGCACGCACTTCTTCAACTGGACCTCGCTCCGAGAAAAAGCAAGTCTCCATTCGCGGTCAGGTCTGGAAGCTGAGCCAGCAATTGGGGAGCAGCAAGGCAGAAGATAAAACCCACTGATGGCCTCCTCCTCTGTGATCTTTCCATCCCAAAAGTGGTTGGTAGTGAGCCAGCTTTGTGCCACAGCGGGCCAGCCTCGAAACGACACGACAGGCAAAAGATCATAGAGGACACGGCTGGTGCCCGCTTTGAGGATCAGCGTGGTCAACGGTCCATTGCGCTCCACACGATCAGGAACTGGAATTCCTCTTTGTGGGTGCCGCTTTAGCTCCTCCACTGCTGAGCCCACTACATTCCAGAACCACTCTGTGACTAGCAGTGGGGAGAAATAGCATCCATCCAAGGACTGTGAGGACTGGAGGGAGGGAATGGTGCCCAATATGGACCCACCTTCTTCCTCTTCACCATCTTCCTGGTGCTGCACATTAGGTTCGTCTTCACAGCAGATACCCCATCGAGATAGCATGGCTGGGTCGCAAAGTCGTAAGCTAAGCCAGGAGTGGCAGAGTGGAGACTGGCGCATGTCCAAAGTTACTGGCTGGTTCCGGTCATGCAGTTTAAGGGCAGGGACCAGAAGGGTGAAGTCCAGGTCAAAGTCCACACCTCTGACATAATCACCCAGCTCCTCTGGGTTCAGATCAAGAACACCCTCTCTGGCACCACCTGACAACAGCAGGTACTCGTTTGCAACTGGGAGCCTCTTGTCCACCTTCTGAACCAGGCCTGAGAGAAGACACAGTCAGTGAGTAGGAAAATTAGTTTATTACACATTGGGGGAAAAAAACTAACAAAAAAAAAAACAGGACTCTACTGTAGAATGAAGCATAGTACAGAATGTTCAATGACATTATCAATAGGGATGGAATCCAACTGCCTTTGGGTTTATGTTTTAAATGTCATCCTTTCACAACCCAAGGCAACATTTAACTGAACAGTATGGTTTTCAGAATTTTACCAGCCTTTGGAAAATATAGTCATTTTTAAGTCTCAAAAACACAATACTGTAGCTATATACTATATGTGAGATACTGAAATCCAGCCTGCAGTTCATATCTTGTATAATAATTTCACTCGTTCAATTAAGTGCAAACTAAATCAGCGTGTGATCCTTGTTCCACACAGTGATGAAAGTGTGGGTGTAAGAATTCTGGACCAGGCCATGTGTGAATAAGTGTGAAAAGAAGGGGCTTGAAAGGGAAAAGAGGAAAAAGTGATTAAAACAATTTAGAGCAAGCATGCTTTGAAACAACTAGTAGAGTAAAAATTGTGGACTTCTTTTTGCTTGTTCACTGTACCATGAAATAAGCTGATAATTTAGATGCACTATATTGCAGGTTATATTAATTTCTTCTGGCTAATCATCATGGCGCTATGCACTCTATGGAAAAATCAGCTGAACCACAAGAAAATGCAACAAACTAACCAGGCTTGTATAATGTTTAAAGATGAAAAAGCTTGACGTGTTTTCCCCCTTCATATTCTCACAATATTGGAGTTGTTTACACATAATTTCTATTCTACTCAACTGTGGAGTATTACATAAGATATAAGATAATATCATATAGGACAATGACTTACGAGAAAATAATAAAAAAAGTGAGGGAACATGATGTTGCCTGAATTAAAATAACAGCACATCTCAATAGCTTACTGCTCTCATATCACAGAAATCTGCCAATGATTAGTATTTTATTTTGTAATGAATGACATAAAATACTTTTATTAGGCTGCTGTGATTGTGATTATGTGAACTCTAGAGCTGTGAATCACAGGCAGACTGCTGATTTGATTGCCGATTTTTCACATTGCGATTTTCGAATTTGCCTCAAACAACTATATTCGTAACCAGTGTTGGGGGACGTTACTTTTTAAAGTAACTAATTACATTACAAAATGACTGTCATTAAAAAGTAATCAGTTACATTACAGCGTTACTT
>JAOVVA010000044.1:6477135-6516569 GCA_028565275.1 Leiocassis micropogon
CATGTTGTTTTAGTCAAGACCTTTATAATTATTCTACCATCATCACTCAGCGAAGTTTGGCCCATAATCTGTTAACCACTAATACCCCTATCTTATCTACGCGGTAAGTACGATTCATCATGATTCACCGCGAGTTTTGGCGCTGTGATTAGGTTTCCATCTTTCCAGGGGTGGGTCCTCGCATAGTTGAGATAGGGGTATAACAGCAGGAATAACAGAGGGGGGCCTGTACTATCCACTGTATTTATCCAAGTACTCTAACGCGTTACACCCAACACTGTTCGTAACAGATCTTTAAGTATTAAAAACTAGTAAAAGTATGTAAAACAATGAAAGACTGTGTAAGATGCATTTGTTTGAATGGCAAAGCAACCCCGCCCCCACTCTTCTGCTCCACACTCCAGTCAAGTAGGTGGCGGTAATGCATCAACTACCAATAAAAACAAAAGAGAAAAAAATAATACTGTTTCTGGCATAACATGGGAAAGATGCAAGTGGTTTTAATATATTGTACATCCCTTCGGAAAACAAAAAGTAATTCCCTTAAAATTAAGAAAAATTAAAAAAAAGTATTAAACCAAGTGTCCTGAATACTTTGCTGTGGAGGAAATCATACCAGATGTTTAAGTGCTGATGTCTTCGATAAATGTTAAACAACCTTTTACTGAAAGTATCAACATTTTTATCATATAACAGTAACTTTATTTGGAGCGTTCTCCATACACGAGAATTATTTGCAACTATAAAAACAATAATTCTTAGAGCGACCTTTAAAAGTATTAACCTTGTGATCTGAATTACATTCGCTACTACGATCAGAGATCTTGTTATAGAAAATTCATTAACATTCTTACCAACCTTATTTCAGAATGTAACAAAAGTGTGATATAAGTAAATGCATCACACATTTAAAATACTGTCCAGAATTTGTCGTTGAGACAGAGCCAGAGTTTTTTTAAAGTGTATTCTCAAGCAAGATAAAACAATAATGGGTATAGAAAGGAAATAAACAGTCATGGGAAACCAGGTTGCTCAGACAGGAAGAGGGCAGTGCTGTAACAAGGCCCTTATTATACGTTTGGTTTGTTTAATCTATGAGTGAAAAAAGGGGTTAAAATGAAGAGCAGATGAGTAATAACTCCTCTTATTGTAATAGCTCTATACACACAGAGAAACTAGTCAGTCTGTTAGAGGCAGGTGTGTGAGGGAGATGTGAAGACTGCAAATCAAATTAAGAATTCTAGGTATTTAAACTTTATTATTATATATTTTTTAATTAAATTATTGTTACTCCTATGTTAAAAAGAGCACCACAGTAATTGCACTGAGACATGATAACAGGATGGTGATTATGTGCTAGATCGGAGTATGTAATGTTACTGGTAGACTGATGAAAGACTATATCAAGGTGAAATTGCTACACAACTGAAACAAAATCTCTGCAGGCCTAAACATTCTGGTGTTTTTTATAAGTATACCAACCATGAACACTATTAAAAGAGGAAGGATAGGGGTCATCACCTTTTCTCCATTTAATATCAGAAAAAAATAATCTGAGTTTAATGAGAAAAATGACTTTCCTGCATTTATTAAGACAATTTATACGACATCAGTGTTAACTTAGTAATCGTTATCACAAGGGATATTTTCTATAACAGCAGCAGGAAGGGCAAATCCCAGGTTTATCTTAATACTCTCGTTCTAATACATTTCTATGGAAACTGCTGATCCACAGAGGCGTGCATGAAAGACATTTTACATAAATCTAATCCAAATCTAACAATAAACACAAGAAAAGATGTGCTGTTATTGAATCGAGACATAAGTGGTGATGGTGAAGCTTTCTGTAAGGATACCTCAATTCAAGGTTTAGTCAAACAGTGTCCAGTTTAAGCCCTTTTGTAACAGTGAATATTCAGTATATTTGCAAAGTTTAAAGAGCAATGTGTCCTTGCTCTTACAGTGTAAATGATTACTGGACCCAATCCATTTTATGGATGAATTAAAACAAAAAAAGATTACAAGTGTGCTGCTTTTAAATAAATAAAGTTGTTGAGCTCACAACTCACTGTTATACATACTGTATGAGTAGCATGCCCTGTTGCCTTTTATTTCTTTCAAGAAAACGTAAATATTAGTTAGAGATTTTAAAAGCTAGAATACTTTCTATTAGCTGTCATCTTGCTAAACGTCAGTTTTTTCAAAGACCTTTCTGTGAATTTCTATTCGTCTTTTTTCGTCAACTTTAGTGTCGGATTGAAATCCGTCAGAGCCAAACTACAGTACGTTAGGCAGCAGTTCATGTCATAAGATGCAGATCACATCCAGCAATATAGTTACTGTATGCATATGTGTTCCTTATGAGACCTACGATCATCTTTCTCTCAACTCATTGTCCTCAACTAGATCAATCCATCTTAATTAAATAAGATAAAAGAATATACTTAGCTCTTTACTACATGCAAGTTAACACTTGCGCTTCAATAAACCAGAATAAACGTACCACAGAGAAGCTTCATGTCCCGAACCAAAATCAGTGATGGCATTTCATGCCAGAGTTTGAATTGTGTTTATAAAATATGCAGGCATCGATATGGAATTAATCACATTCAATCTTTCAAGCGCTCATCTTTCAGCTGTCTCGGGTCAAGACTGACTTATGAGAGGAATGAATTATGATTTACAGCAGCAAAGGGGATTGTTACACGCAATATAACTCACCACAAACCATCATGCCAGAAATAGTGTATTCTAGGGTGATCATACTTATTGATATGGTCCAATCCCAAAATGCACATGATTAAACTCAGCCCTGTGACTCACTCAGCCCACTCAATAGCATGCAGTAAAATAACTACTACTATACTGGTTAGTATTTATTATTATTACTACAACAAGGACCATCCAAAAAATAATGCAAAAATGGGCATTTCTTTTTTTTCTTATTTTTTTTTTTTACAAATTTACTTACATAGATTGTTCAAATTGCACATGTTGGTAGAGTAACTCTTCCTCTTTATATCTTTACAAAGGCACTACTCAACATATTCTCCTTAACATATTCTCCTCCGTACTATCCTTGAACCCGACTATTCAATCCTCTTTGAAAATCCCCTCTAAGTGGTTTGATCTCAAATTCTGGTTTCGCCTTTAAATTTAAATCTAAAAATTAAAATCTTAAATTTAGAAAAGTTAAATTTCATCCATCTGTGCACATGTGTAGTGACAAAGGGGGATTTTCAAAGAGGATTCGAGGGTTGGGTGCAACCATGACACAAATGCAACATTTGTAATGGAGACCATGTTGAATAGTACCTTTGTATAGAGGAAGAGTTATTCTAATAAAATGTGGAATTTAAACAACCCATGTCAGTTAATAAAACCAATTCTATATGATGGCTACTTTTGCATTGCTTTTGGTACATTTCTCCTATTCTTAATAATCAAAAAAGTTGCCAAAATGTCATAATAATGTATTATTTCATATAAAGTAAATAGCTGATTGCTCTGATGTATACAATCTACATGAAAATCCACCCAAAACACTTTGCATTAGGCATGTTATTGTTTATTAATCAATCATTTAAAAAGTAAGATTATCATTAAGATTTTAATCGATTAAAAGTGTAGTGTAGATTAGGGCTGAAACAATTCCTCGAGTAACTCGAGTAATTTGATTACAAAAAATGATTGAGGCAAACTCTTCTGCCTCGAAGCTTCTTTTAATTAATTTTATAAACTTGCGTTATGTTTTTGCACAATTATTTGTTTGGCGTGACAGCGTTAAGTTGCACAACTTAGTGTTTTTGTATAGTTATTTATTTTAATGTGTGCCTTAGTTTTTTTGATACTTAGTCATTTGAAATACCTTTTTTTTTTTTTGCATCTGAGAAAAGGCTTTAAAATAAGACTGTATGGCACTGTAATGCACTTAATTCATCTTACTTAACTTTAAGCTATTCCTTGTATTGTGAATAATGACAATGTTTATTTTTGATAAAATGCTGTATGCATTTAAAAAATAAAAGTTGATTTTTCTAAACAGAAAACCAATTAATCTTTATTTCTCTTATATATTTTACATTGCTGTTTAATTAAGCAAAAGTACATTTTATCCGATTACTCGATTAATTTTTTTTGGTAGAATACTCGATTACTAAAATATTCGATAGCTACAGCCCTAGTGTAGATCGTTAACTATGTTGCTTGGGCTGTGTCTCCTTGTATAAACAAGGTGAATTGTGCAACCGTCTTTACTACTTCTCCACTGGGTTTATCATGAATATGAAATTGACAGGGAGACAAAGCTCTTGCCATTAGATTTCGACATTAACAGAAAAAAATGAGTATTATGATTGCATTTGAGAATGCTCAATTTTCCCTCCTATTAAACACTACTGTACCTGCGTAGGGGTTCACTTCTCGTGAATGCATAAGACCACCACTAACGGGACCACAGCACCATCAAGAAGACAACAATTTAGCACCAGAATCACTAAATGCATCACAAATTTTGTCACATCAATCCATAAAATAAAATGTGCTTCAGGGGGAAGTTTTGCAACCTAATAATTCTAAATGAATATATTCTGTAACACAACATATTTAAACTTATGGTTAATTATAAAACAGTGGTATTAAACAGGACTATCCAAAGGTGATTTGAGAACAACAATGGAAACACTAATCAAATATTTAAGAAGCAGTGCCATGCTGTTTAGCTGTGATTTTATGAAAAGAGGGGACAATAATAAACATGTGCACATTAAATTACAATCTGTGTGTAATTAGAGGCTGTTAAACAGTTAATTGCCCTTGAGCCCTTAGTAAGTTCTGTTCTGTCTTAAATGTTATTCGTATGCATGTGGGGGAAAAATAAAAATCCATTTATAGACAAAGTACGTGTTTAAAGCCACAATGTTTATCGTTATAAACATAACAAGCGCTATCTGCATCAAGGACATGCAGCCAGAAGCTTGCTTTTTTGTTTGATACAGTAGTGTCCAAAAGTATTAAAACACGTCATGCATTATAGTTGTCCCCAGTGGTGGCCTGTTGGGCTGGGAGGCTCTAGGCGAGATCATAAAAACTGGGCCCACTGGTGTAATAGTGTATGTCATTTCAGCATCTGCAATTAAGAATGTGTATAAAAAGTCTGTTTTTTTGCTTGAATTAAATGCTAAAAGGAATCTCAGACAAACACATTTGTTTTTCCTAACCTATTTATGTTTAATATGTAATTCTAAAAAGAACTGTCATATTATCACACACCAAACCATCTCTATGAGCAAACTGTACCACAATAAAATTGTGACTGCAACAATGATGAGAAACAGATTATGTTTTGTTAAGCCATGGGCTCTCCGTCTCCGAATCTGATTTATGTTTCTGTAGACGTTTTTTATTTTTTTTTTTGTTTACATGGTGGACTAGCTGCCACCCTGAGCTGCTCGCTGTACAGTTTAATCTCCCGCCACTGTACGCTAACAACTAGGTAACGTAGCAACACCTAATGACAGAGAGCACACTCACAAGCGACACGCAGTGACACGCACAAGTTCACTCTTTAAATCAGAAAGTGTACATACCGCTACATTTTGCACAGACATTAACTTCACATTTAGCCTATACGCTTGCACCGTGTAAAATCGGCGACGAGACAGACGACGTTGCGAGAGGCAATACACAAATCAGTTAAATCCATATTACCATAAAGAATAAAATATTGGGGACTTTATATTTAACAGCACATTTTCTGCCATGCAACTGCCTAATAAGCAATGAAACATTAAAAAATGATAAGGGCATATCTAAAATAGGACATGTCTTTAACAAACCTGAGCTATTGGAAGAGATGTAGTGGAATCTCTTTATACGAATACTATGATCATTACGGCACTCCAGTTCTCCCAGTAGGCGGTGTTATGAAAATTAGTATGTGGTGTTTCTGTGTATGTTTCAAAGCTTTTATGTTTTTATTTATAATGTTGTTCTGTATTTATTATCGTTTTCAGCAATTTGTCATGTGTTAATTATACAGAGTTATCCTTTTTATTTAATATGGTGGGTAAAAAGTCAGAGGCCTAGGCCTATTGCCTGTTGGACGAGCCGGCACTGGTTCTCCCTGTGCACAAAACAGGTGATTTCACTCGTTAGCCTTTCACTAGTGATGCGTTGCGATCGGCCTGAAGTACCCTGCGAAGTATACTTCACAGGATGTTCAGGCATCTTAAGTGTGGTTCCAAACCGTAGGGAGCAAAAATGCTCAGTTCAAAGGAAACTGCGAATAGTTTAGGGAAGGAGTAAACAACAGGTCTTCAATTCACTGGGAAAAGGGAATGAAAAATTTCCCATAAGTCATTGCGTCTCGCTGGAGCTAGAAAAAGGAATTATATATTTATTATCATTATTATCAAGGATGACATCATATTAAAATGACAATTTTAATTGAACAAGAAATCCTTAGTATTATATAGGCTAGTAACCTCTAAAAAATAAATAATTCCACATACATATTCAATCAATTATTATTATTATTATTAACCACTAATTTATTTAAAAGTTATACACATATCAATAGTATATGTTTTATAATGGTATCAGTTTTTGTTTCAATAAATATTCAATATTTAATGTCCATTGTGTCAAATTTCCACAGCAGGGAGTAGGGAGCGCCCTGTGAAGTACACTTCAGAATGGGTCGCAGCTTAATTCGAGCCTATTTGACTAAAGTTGTGCTAATTAACCTTAAAAACTAGTCAAAGCCTGGCTATATGACAATGGTATAAGCTTCTGGAGCCATGGACTGGATCTTCAGACCTAAAGCCAATAAAAAAAACTGGTGTATATTAGTGAAGAAGGCAGTAGCAATCAAGAAACTGTCTTCTGTACATGATCTTCAGAAAGCAATGAAGAAGGTATGGATTGAGCGAGTGACACCAGTGTACTCCAGACGTCTTTTGAGTCTACACCCAGCTGGATTCAGCAGGGTTTGAAGAATTCACACCTAATATTGCCTCTTATATAGCAATTTAATTGGATGAAACAACAGATTATTCTTATTATTTTGATATTGCCATTGTTTAAAAAAAAATTAGATTGTCATTAAAACACTGAATTTCAGTCTTTTGTCTCTACTTTGGGATACCACTGTAAATGGAATATTTGATTACGGCTTTGTGCCAACTCTGCATTAATACTCAGAAATGAAATTTTGTTTGGATGAATATATTCAACATCCAAACATTAATCAAATCCCTAAACAACCTCTTGATGTAGTTTGCTTTCTGAATTAGTGGTTGTCCTTCATTTGCTTAATGACCTAATGACCTGTGAGGACAGAAGACCAGCTGCTTTGATGTTTTTTGAATCGTCTGGCTAATAATGCTGTAACGCTGCTACAGTATAATGAGTCCTTCTGGGAGGAAAAAGCTGAGAGTTTGCCTTCATTTCACAAATAAACATTGCAAGATTATGCTAATGGCTGAAAGGAAAGGTGCTGCGAGATAGGGCGTGCTATAGTAACAAACTATTTTGACTGGAATAACAATGTTCTCTGTGCCATTTCATCATCAGTATAAACTTGATAAAAACAACTCTTTAAAAAATACCTGTATTAAAACCATACAGCACACATTTTAAATCTTCTACTTTCACCCGAAAGCACATGCAGATCTATTAAGCAATTGCATCCATTAGCTTAGGTACTGTCTCAAAGCCTGTGTGTAATGTCAATACTAAAACAATCTTTTAATCACTAAACAGCTACAAGCTAAATGAAGAGAAAAAATGGAATAGAGTTTTGTAGCCTCTTCGTTTAGTTTCCAGACACAAATCAAACTGAACGCGGGAGGGCATAAATGCATGAAAAATAAAGCACTAGAGATGAGCAGAGAGATAAAAAAAAAAAAACATATTGAAAAATCTATCTGCACCCTTAGGGGTGAGGGCCAGATAAAAAGAAACACTCAACATACAGGAGATAAATACATCTCTCCAGCAGGCAAAGAACAGAAAACACAAGACGGATTATGCAGCGTGGGGAAAACTCAAGGCGACAATGAGACAGACATGACAAAGAGAAAAACGGGAGTATAACAGGCTGAGAGAGAGAGAGAGAGAGAGAGAGAGAGAGGCAGATACAGAGAAGCTGTCAGTGAACTAATCCAGTGTTTGACAAGATTATGGGCAGTTATGAAATTTTAAGATTTAACAGAACTACTGTATAAAAAGCCTGAGTAAGTATCGCTCGCCATTCTATTGTCACAGCAAGAAGGAAAGGAAAGCAGGATGATGGATACCCTGTGTGTGGGGGCTGGATGATGAGTAAAGAGAGACATTCAGAAGACAGAATGACTTTATAAAGCGCAAAAAAAAATACAGGATTGGGCTAGTGGTGCTATACAGTAGCAGAGAAAGGAAGCGGATGGGAGCAGTGCCACCTATTGGTCACAGGAGACAGGTAAATCCAAGGCATGTGGCAAGGCCACCAATGTTCGACAAAAATCTATGGCCTTGGACCCGTCACCATTATGTTTCTGAAGCACTTCAACTTGTTTTCTTCATAGCAGTGCAGGATCAAGAGCAAACAATTCTGTTTCTCTGTATTTGAAGATGCCAGGGAAAACTCTTTTGACTTTTTGACACACCTATTTGAAACTTTTAGTTCTAGTTCCACTAAAAGACTGTCACTGATAGAACACGGTCATCGACGTAATTTTTTAACTAATTATATGCTTATAAGAGGGAATATCTTCTTGCTTTATTATTAGTATCCTCCTGATCTGCTCCCCTATGTGAGGTGAAATTCTGTCACAGCATAAAAAGACAAGCCTCAACTCATCCCTCTTCATCGCCATCATATCAAACCTGATTTAAACATTGAAAAATTTTAAGCTTTTTCCGCTGTCATACAGTATGCAAGGTGTGGATATCAGCTCTTCTCTGTTTTGCGTAACCTTTTTTTATTTACAAACAATTAACTGTAATTAAGTCATTTTATTCAGCTCGTAGATAATGCAGCTGTACTATTTTGAGAATTTACTCTCAGTGTCAATAAGCAGCATGTGCTTTGTGATATGAAATGACACCCAACAATTAGTGCTCTTCTCTTCATATTGAACAGTGACAAAAGGTTTCAGCCAATGGTGCATTCGATTCATGCAAACAAATTGTAATTACTAAAGTGACCAGTAAAAGGCAAAGACGACGCCCCTCGACCTGAAATTACTATTCACCAACTGTCGTAGTCTTCTCAATTCTGACAGAATTTATGCCGAATCAACACTGATGCATAGAGCATCAGGAATACTCACTGTAGCAGTTCTTAACATACCATGAGCTACACTATACAGTACTGTAAATATTCTTACTAGGATAGTAATACTAGCATAAGCTTTAGATTAAATCAACAAACAATTATGATGGATGGGAAATATGCACATTCTGACCATACAGACCAGTATAGGGCTCAGCAATTAATCGAAAAATTAAACTGAAGATCAGAACCTCTAATGGCCCATGTTAGTTCTTAATTGTTTTTCTTTTATTCTGTTAATACTTTAATAGGTTAGGTTTAAGTTAATAATGTAATTTCTCCACTTTGTGTCTTCATGTACTGTTCCCTTAAAAGCATACTACCATGTGTGTGTAGTCACATGACTCTGCCCCATCCAGTCTGCGACATGGAAGCAACATGGAGGAGAACTCTTATTTAAAAAATATATAGAGCTCAGATTTAATAGTTGAGCATAATTACAGCACAGCATATTGCAACTGAGCCTATGAGAGGGAAAAAAGCTATATATAAAAAAAATATATTATAATAGTTATTTAATCATAAGCGAGGTAAAATATTCATCATTCATCAAAATCATGATTTTATCCCAAGCACTAGTTCGGTGTATGATGTTTATTTCAGCACACGTTGCAATCCAACTGTATACAGTCTAGTTTTAACCAAAAGTTAAGATTAAACCACATGTATGGCTATCCAAAACTCATTAAAAATCATGAGCACAATAAAAAAAAAAAGATTTGGGACTTGTTTAAACATTTATACTGACTGAATTTACTGCTGTTAAACAGTTTGATAAACTCCTCCATAACCAGCATCTCTGCAGGATGACAACCAAAGCAAGTTTACAAATAAACCTACTGTAAATAAAAATAGGTAAAATATTTTTAAGTACATCAAAGTACAATACCGGTCAAATGTTTGGACAAGTATGGATTCATTTTCTACATTCTGGAACAATACTGGAGATTTCAAAACTATAAAATACCACAAATGAGATTAGGAAATTAAGTAACAACAACGTTATTTTAAAACATGGAGGTCAGCTGTTCTGGAATAGTTTTTGCAACAACAGTTTTGTCAAGTGCATTTGCAAAACCCATCAATCACCATGATGAAATTGGCTCTAATGAAGACCAAAACTTACCTCTGCTGCAGAGGAGAAGTTCATTTAGAGTTACGAGCCTCAAAAATCACCAAATAACAAACAGCACCTCAGATTAGAGCCGTTATATGAAGGCTTCACTTTTTCCACATTTTGTTATGTTACAGCCTTATTCCAAAATGGATTAAATTAATTCTTTCACCTTAAAATTCTATAAACAATACCCCATAATGACAACATGAAAGAATTTTGTTTGAGATCCTCCCCAGATCTGTGCCTCCATACAAATCCTGTCTCTGAGGTCTACAGACCAATCCTTGGACTTCATGGCTTGGTTTGTGCATTGACATGACAGACCTTACTGTATACAGACATGTGCCTTTCCAAATCAGGTCCAATTAACTGAATTTACCACAGCTGGAGTAGGAGAAGTTGTAGCAACATCTCAAGGATGATCAGTGGAAACAAGGAGGCACCTAAGCTCAATTTTGAGTATCATGGCAAAGCCTGTGAATATGTATGTACTGTACATGTGATTATTATTATTTTTTTTTTTTAGTTTTAGTTTTTTTTCTCTGTAATAAATTTGCAAAGATTAAAAAAAAAAAACTTCTTTCATGTCGTCATTATGGGGTATTGTTTGTAGAATTTTGTGGAATAAAATGTGGAAAAAGTGAAGCACTGTGAATACTTTCCAGATGAACTAAGTAGAAGACACATCTCAGCATAAACTGTTCAAAGGCGATTGCATATTTGGATTCCTGCAGCACTGTTCTACAATGTAGAAAGAAATAAAAATCAGAATAGACCATGGAATTAGAAGGTGTGTCCAAACTTTTGGCTGGCTGTGTACATTCTAAAATTCAGCTATAATAATACCCAAAAGGAATCTTCTAGACAAGACAACTACACATAACTCCTGTACATTGAAAAAAAAAAAACTTTTAATTTGATTTGAACTCATCCATTTTGGCTCATCTACCCCACATTTTTACACCCTAGAATAAGTGCATATTATGATAGGTTTCTGATAAAGGCTGGATATTACTGCAAGAAATAATGTATGGCTGGATTTATCCATCTGCATTTGATTAAGCATGGCATCTTAAATTATAAACAATACAATTATAATCTATACCCGTTTATACAGTACAAGATTATTAAGTCAAAGATCAAAAGATATCTAAAAGCTGGTAAAAATCTATATGTTGATGGAAAGATCATGGAAATACAAGACTTTTTTTTCTTATACGTGATCTTGTTGAATCTGGGACAATATGGAGGGACATAGGTCAACAGTACACTGTAGCACAGTCTATTGTGTACTGGTGACTAGTGAATAGTTGTGGTCGTCGGTGACGTTTTACAGGCTTCGATGCCTCCAATGTCTCAAAACTCAACTTGACAGTGAACGTGCGGGTTGAATACACAAAAGAATCACGATTCATAACTGAATTAATTTTTCCCCCACATCTCTAGCGTTCATTACTTACACATTAAATGAGATAAGGCATGTCATTCTTTGTGAAATGAAACAATCAGCTTTGGCAAATTAATGTGGCATAACAGGAATAACACACTTGGGAGGTTGATGTTATTGAAAACTAAACCTAATGATGGTAATGCATTAAAACACTGACCTGTTGATTAGTTTCCTAGAATAAGCTGATCCGGTGTGATTGAAACTTTGCACAGGTAAAATAAATCTTTTTTTTATTTTTTTTATGTGGACTTTTGAAAACAGTTTCTTCTCACCAAGCATGTTGAAGATGAAGTCTTTGGCAGTGTGCACCTCGAGCGCCGTCTGGTCGCCGAACTCGCCTTGCTCTAGTTGCACGAGTTCCTGCACGTGTGAGGCCAGCTGCTCCAATGCTGTGCCTGAGCGGAAATCCACCTCCGAGACACGCTTCATCGACGACGGTGCTCGCGGGGTCACTGCGCTCCTGATCGCCTCCATCGATCCCAACCTGAGACAAGACAAATTTTTAAATACGGCATGTTGGACTCCTTATACACTTACAACAACAAACAGCTGGATTTTTACTTTTATAAAAAAAAAAATGTGTCAGCCAAAGCTAGGGATTTCATGAGGTTATGGTTTAGATACTTTATTAATGTGATCATTATTAATGTGTCAAACTAAGATTAGTATACACTTGGGGACTTTTAGTATTACAGAATTCCAGTTTCACATTAAAACACTGCTGTGTGTGGTTAAACAAGAGGAAAGCAAAGAGTATTTGTGTAGAAGGAATGTGGATTAGATAACGGTCTATATAAAAAATATATTTTATTCCATCCATCCATCCATTTTGGAACCTCTGTAGTCCAACTAGGGACTGTGGAGATCCCAGTCATAATTATTGTATTTATTCACATTTTTACGACCGTGGTAGGACCTCCAGTCAAGATTCATATACACATTCACACACTATGGGCAATATGGGAACACAAATTAGCCTAATCTTTGGACTGTGGAAGGAAACTGGAGTACCCAGAGGAAACCCACCAAGCAACATGCAAACTCCATGCACACAGACGCCGAAGTGGGAATCGAACCCAGATCCTGTAGATGCGAGGAGACAGTGCTACCAATATATTTTATTCTAACTTTTAGAATTTAGATTATGTGTAATCTTTAATAATTTGACAACAGATAAAAAAAAAATTAGTTATTTTCCCTCTTTAACTCTTTCCAAGAAAGTCTGAAAGTCAGTGTTTAGGTTCACATCTGAGACAAGACAGTTACTCTGATGGGTATCTGCATACTTGCTTACTACACAGTATGTGAGAACAGTACGGTATCTATGGCAACCTGCCACTGAGTGTACTGTATGTACATACTAACGAGTACGCTAGTATACGATTTGGGCCGAAATCTCCATTAGCCGGTGTTTAACGGTCATTAACACACAAGCCACAGCGTTAACACGGACTCCCTGTACACGTTACTGGTGTGTTTTCCCCCCCTTCACTTTTTATACCCCAAAAAAAAATCACATAACTACCCAGCGAGAGGGCTAGGTAGCGCTATGGCTAACTAATTAGCCAGCTAATGCCCAGCTAACTTGCAAAAATACTACACAAATATTAACCACTTCAGGCAGCTAACGCAGCTATCTGCATCTGTAAATTATAACTCATCTGAATGATCAGCACAAACCCGGGAAATGCAAAGAAAGCCGAGATCACGGCAGGAAAGTATCCGCACATTTAGCTCATTAGTAGCTAAAAGTCCGAGCGTCAAGGGGGGAAAAAATCAGATTCCACAGCTTTAAGGATTAGCAGGCACGCTAAGCGCAGGTGGGACGAAGTGCATGAATCTAGAAGGATACACACTTTCAAATAGTCCATGCCAAACGTACTTAATTACACATAAACACACACCCTAAATCGCAGTGTCCGAGCTCCGTGCCTTATACCCCGCTGTAATTTTTCGATATGTGAGTAGGAATCCGGTTTCAGCTCCCGTCATTTCCAACTAGTCTCCGCGGCACACGCCTTCCCACGGCAACACCAAACCCGGAAATCACAGCCGCCCCAGAGGATCCCGGGATTTGTAGTGTTTCTGTGGGATCAAGCCGAATGACCGAATAGCTAAACAATTCGGCCATAACATTATGACCACCTGCCTATATTAAGTTACGTAACCCCCTCCCCTTTGCCCCACAACAGTGTGCACTGTGTGTTCTGATATCTTTCTATTATAACCAGCATTAACCTTTTCCTTAATTTGATCTACACTAGCCCTTCTATGGCACAGTGGCATAGGGGTTAGCACTGTCACCTTGCACCTCCAGGGTTCGTGTTCGATTGTTCATCCATGGAGTTTACTGTTCTCCCTGTTCTTGGTGGGTTTTCTCCTACAGTCAAAAAACATGCAGATTAGGCCAATTGTTCCAAAAGTGTTCCAAATTTGCCCATATTGTGTGAATAAGCCTGTGATTACAATAGATTGGCACACTGTCCTTATGCCTTGAGTCTCCTGGAATAGGCTTCAGGCCTCCATGACCCTGTATACAGAATAAAGCGGTATACACGATGAGTGGGCAGCGATGGCCCATCTGTTGGATTCTATTGGATCCTACACAGGCTTCACTCCCCATGGGCATCACTGAGCCACCCATGACCTTGTTGCCATTTTTTTTTTCTTTTTCTTTTTTTCGGTTTTTCTTCCTTGGATTAGTTTTGACATGTCCTGACCAGACCAGCTGCAGACCAGGACCATCCCACAAGAGCTGCAGTTTTGGAGTTGCAATTGAATGAAATAGAAGTATAAAATAACATACAGTTGTATATGAACATTTGTTCACCCCTGGCCAAAATGCATATTTTATTAGCACTCGAAACTGAAAGTCACCACAAGCTCTGCACAGTTACTTATCATATGGTTAAACTGAATTGAAAAAAAAAGAAGAAAAAAAGAAATTGTGACATGTGTAAGTTTGGACCCCCTCCCAGTTTTAAAGTTTCAGTACTAAACTCATTAGGATTAGAATTTCCATCATGATAATAATATCACAGCATAAATTATATGACTCTTCAAACCTTATGCTAACAATCAGCAATGATGAGCTCCTCTAAATGGCTGACTGAGGGTATGAAAATCAATGTAATTGCCAGCAAAGCAGAGACAAGGTATAAAATGATATCAAAGTGCCTCCAGCTTTTGAACTGGCATTCCCAAATTGCCCGTAGTGAGTGTGTGCATGCATGCCCTGTGATGGATTGGTACCCTGTCCATGGTGTGCCTTGCCTCGTGCCCAATGTCTCCTGCTATAAGCTCCACGCTTCCTGCGACCCTAAACATAACACAAAAGAAATGTATAAATAAAAATAGGGACAATATTTGATATTTAACATGACATACTTTTATGCATATGGTATGGATCTTATTGTGCTTTGGGATGTTTAGCAAGGTCTTAAACATGCTGGGGATAGGACTGCACGCTTTTGTCAAAAATTACATTTTTATTAGAGATTATTTGAAGACATATTGTGATTGCAATTTAAACTTTGATATTTAATAATTAAATGCCATTTCGAAATTACGTTTTATGTATTCAATTCAATTCTGGCTAATGACAAATAATAGCTCAATTGAATTGAAACAGTTAAGAGGATTGCTTGTATTTATTAAGCACCTCAAAAATTATCTAAAAAAATAGCAAATACTTAAATTATTGACAGACCCTACATAATTTCCTGACTATGCATGTGTTTTATGTGTAATAAATTGCACCCTTTTGCAATTAGATAATTGCACTGACCCATATCTTTGTTCTTGCTTGCACTGCTCTACTTAGAACTATTAGTGTTACACAATAAAAAGAGGGTCAAAAAATGCATTTAGAGATGTCTGCCACAGGGTGTTATTAAATACTAATTTAGTGTTGTGTCCAAACTTTTGCACAGACCACGATTATTTTTTTCCATCCATTTATGAGAGACCTAAATGAGATCCTATAGCTGTTTTACACCTCATTGATGTGTAACTTAAAATCAGCAGTGCAAATTAGTCTAAAGACCATATCAGCTTTTTTTTAAATAACGAAGTGCCACTAGAGGAATTTTTCAGGCAAATCCACAGAGTTTTTAAATGCATCTTCTCTTCGTTTTTTACTCGGTTTTTAGCATGAAGTGAAACATGAAATCTTTAGATGTACTGCTGGGTGCAGCAGCATCCCATCTCCTCCTAACCCTATTCATTGCAGAGCTACCTTGAAATGCCACCCTTTTGAAGTGGCATGTGAGAGACTTACAGGGCTGGTAATTGGTTTTGTGGTGGGAGGGCCAAAGAGAGTTTCTTAAAGCTGCAGCGTAATGCCTTCCTCAGAGCACTCTCACATCTTTTAATATAATGGAACGGCTAAGGGAGTTTTTTTTTCTTTCTTTTGCAGCAGATGTAAAGACAGGGCAAAACACTGTAGTATATGTAGTACTTCTAGTTACAAAAAGATCATATTTATTAGATTGAATAGATGTACATGTCTTTTTATAGACATGTTAATAAGCACAAATCGTCATGTTAAGGCATATATGTATTCATAAACGTTGAATCTGTTGGTCTTGACTCCGACTGACCCCGCCCCCTCAACTTCTTTTTTTCCATAAAGGATTTAAGCATATATTTGCCTGAATTTCATCTTCATATACAGTAGGCCT
The DNA here is from genome assembly GCA_028565275.1 of Leiocassis micropogon. NCBI lineage: Eukaryota > Metazoa > Chordata > Actinopteri > Siluriformes > Bagridae > Leiocassis > Leiocassis micropogon. Next base: position 6,493,701 of record JAOVVA010000044.1, read on the forward strand.
ATATTTCATTCATCATATAGGCCTAATATTGCTTTTATACAACAACAAAACATGTTTTAAGACACCAGACTGTGTTCTTATGTTCGTGTATTCCAATTCTGTTGCTTTAAACTTAAAAAAAAAAAAAAAAACAGTTTGTACAGGGTTTAGAGTCAAACACTGTGAAGTGACCAATACTTACTTCACTCCATAGTGAAGCTGATTGAGAGACATAAACTGAAGGCAACATTTTATGTTAAGTCATTCATTCTCCCAAACTCATTTACTAACTCGACAACTGTCAAATGTAATGTTTCAAAAACCGCTATGCGTAGTCCAGCTAACTCACATTGAATGAATCGAATGCTGACATCCTATAATTCATGATGTTTATCCAATGAGGAGTGAGTCTGAGTGAAGTTGTGCCAGAATATCTTTACTCATGGAAGACACCTGCCTTGTCTAATCAGAAATTAATAAATCGTTCGACCAGACCAAACTGTTGTGTATTTAAAGAAAGAAAAAAATGTGCTATTTTGTAAGTTGTTTTTTGCTAGCACTGCAGCCACCAGTAGTACAAATTCAGCACCCTGTCTCAAAAAATGTGAGCCTCTCAGTGAAAACCCAGCTAATATATATATTTATTTATTTATATGATTTTTTAAAGAAACAATGATTCACACACACACACACACACACACACACACACACACACACACACACAAAAACATAATTTTCCTGGGTTTTCACAAACAGGATCACAAATAGTTCCAGTGCCCCTGTGTATATTTTCTTTTTTCTGAATCAAAAAGTATTTTGTACTTCAAACACATAGTTTTTTTTTTTTTGCTTAATCCACATCCTAGACAATCTAAGATATACACCAAATTCTTGCTGTCTAGACCTAAAACATTTGATTTTTCCCCATGCTTTTGACACTTAATCACATTCTGCCTGCATATTGCGCATTTTTAGACCCAATTCATATTCACGCCTTTCCTCCTTATCTTCTTTTATTTTGCTTTCAGCTACGTAAAGCACTTTGAATTCTGTTTGTATATGGCATGTGCCTTAAACTTCCAAATTTTTCCCCAAACAAGTAGTTTTCATTCAGCTTTTAAGAGAAGCAGGCTTTCACTTCATGATCAATCTCTGCTCTCCTGAAAGCTAAGTAACAGGTTAACCTGGCAGTGTTTGTGTGTATTTTATCCCCCTTTTTTTTCAGAACATGTGCACAAGGTACACAAGCTCAAATAAGCTTTTTTTTTTTTTTTTTAACCTTATACACATCACTGAATCTTTTATACAGTCTGTGAAATGTGCCTTGCAGGCCACAGCCACTATTTCAAGAGACCACGTAGTGGGAGCTAATAACGGATTTGATGAGCTAGAAACTCTAAATCTCAGGCTCATGTGCCATTTACTTTGAGCAAGGTTTACTGCGAACCATAAAAGCCCACTAGAGGATTTAGTCACCTTTAAAACAAGCAGAATGAGGAAGATAAAGGCAGATGGAACGCTGCAGGGACATGTTCAGAAATCGTATTTATTCTGATCACAGGCTGCATCACTGTGTTAGAGACATAGTATCTGTAACTGAACTAAAGGATAAAGTGAGTATCATGGATGTTTGAAGTCAGGTCTCAACACATTATGGTGTTTCTGTCTAAGGGCTTTGGGTATTAGCATTAGTGTGTATGAAGAAAAGTCAGTTTTTTTTCAGAATTGTACAACCTTTCATAAACCAAAAAAATTTAAGCTTAACCTACAATGATTATAACTTATACATGATTTTCATGAGTGTTCATTGTCTATTTTTTAAATATAAATCTGTATTGGTTTCGTTGTCAGGGCTGACTAAGTGGTTAAGGTAATGAACTGCAGACCATATGGTCCTGAGTTTGAGCTCCGTCGGGTCACCAATGTTGGACCCTTGAGCAAGGACCTTCACCCTCAAGTGTTCAGATACAATCGGGATTGAGCTGGCAATCCGACCCTGTAAATAACTGCCACAGAAACGGTGGATGTATATCAGTTGCCTGATGTGGTACATAGATAGAACCATCCTGTATTGGTTTCTTTTTGGCTCAACCTCCTTTCACTTTCCCTGTTTACGTGCTGATGGTAGCACCTTTGTTTTATGTTTACACTGATGATGTAAATTGGTTTGATTAGCTTTCACTGCATCATCTCTACAATCTGTGCAATCAGATCAGACTCCAAAACTTCATACCAACATTGCTTATATAGGGCAGAGGTAGCTCAGTGGTGACTCATTGACACGTCCCAGGTTCAAACCACAGCACCACCAAATTGCCACTGTTGGGCCCTTGGGCAAGGCTCTTAACCCTGAATGTAATTGCAGTAATTGTGGTTGATGCCATATTTTTTATTATCTTGTAGATCACCAACTAGATGAGCCGAGCCGTAACCCTACACAAGTCAGCCGCATTGCATTTAGGAACACAGAATCCAAATTTTGTGTTTTTGAGTTTTTCTATACAACAGTACGTTCATTTGTGTGTGGGTGTATGTAACTATTTAGAGCCACGTCAACTCTACTTGGACAAGTACTGCAAAATCGTTGGAGCTCTAAGCTCAGTGAAGCGAGAGAATTACAAGCTGTCTGTTTGTGCAAAAGAAGAGACTTGATAGAATATGCATCTTTAGAGATCACATCTATATACCACACATATTTTTGGACATCTTATTTATATAATGGTGATTGTTGAGTAAATAAACAGTTAAGATATGATGATGCAACGCAAAGTAGAGTTAGAGTATCAAATAAAACAGTCACATCCAAACATTCTGTAGCATCCAACCTTTATCAGCCCTGCTTATCTTTATACAGATTTAGAGCTCAATTTGAGGACAAGATTGACTCAATATCCATTAAGGTTACACGGATGAGCAGTAGGTCTGCATCATGGCTTCAGGCTCCCAGGTCTGTAGAGTTTTTACTCATTTTATTTTAACATGCTTTACTGCATGTCCTTCTTGCTTCCTAACACTGTCACTAAACATTCAGGTAAACAGATACACTAAATTGAGCTTAGGAGAATGTGAGTGTGAATGTGTGTGTGCATGGTGCCCTGCAACACACTGGCATCCCCCACCCTCCCCCAAGTGTTCCCAGAATCGACTCTGGATTCATCGTGCCTTTTAGTCCAAGGTCAGGTTAGAAGTTGAATGAATGAATCTTGAATCTTGAAAGTGGTCTACTAAAAATGTTTTGCATAGATATCAAAGTCTAGCTGCCCCTTAGGCTTTCATTAAAATTGAATTGAGTTGTGAAGAAATATGTTTTCTATCCGTATCTCAATAAAGGCAAACATGCTAAAATTCTTGTTTGTGGTAATCGTGCATGCAGTACAGATGGTGATAGGGACTATTACTTTATATATGTGTGTGAAAGAGAGAAAGAAGGGGAGGGGGGGGGTTGAGGCAGATAAAAAAGGGACAGGTGAAATGCAATTAGAGAAATCTTTAGCTATCTTCAGCAGTGGTTCAGCTACAAGCACTTCAGCCACCACACTAATTACCCAAACTACTCTGGCACAGCTCTTAGCTCTAGCAAGCAGAGATAACACGAGAACCACATAGCAAAGCAACCCCAAGACTGTGTCGATGTGCCAGGCATGCAAGACAGTGATTTCTGAAGTGCGGACTTTCCCTAGCAGTTGATAGATGAGAGAGAAAACACACTTCATGGTCCATAAGAGCACAGCAGGTCTCCTAGAGCAGAGGCGTACTATGCCCTTATGGATTTTAACAAGAAGACGCTGATCTGACTCCGGTAATGAGTGGGTGGTATAATTCCTTCGCTACCAAAATGTCAGGGCAGAAGCAAGAAATCCAAAGGAAGAACAACAACAACAAAAACCTTATCAAAACAACCTCCTTATACAAGTCCAATAACCCTCGCCATAATACAGAAACCTCAACTCTAAATAAGGCCCAATTAAATGTGACGGTGACATTTGAAATCATTACAAAATTAAGTTAGATCAGCCGAGACCTTTATTTTCAAGATAGATGCCCTATTTGTCCTGGGAAATGTGTGCTCTTCCACTGGCCCAATGCAATGCAGATTCAAGTAGCTTTGATTGCTTGACCCCGATTTGTGCAGTGGCACTAACAGTCCCAATTAATGAGGGTTTTATGAGAAACTATCAGGGTTTATTGGGGCATGAAGTGTCTATGTGAGCCCTCAACCACCCGCTCCCAATGCGTACGCGCCAGGTCTAGCAAACCGAGCTGGAGATTTATTAACCAATTTTCTAAAAGGTCCCCAAATCCAGTGCTCGGCCTAAAGTCAGGGATCCAGGATTTAGTGCCATCTATAGATTTCTTTCTTCATTTGAATACAGAGATATTGGAACTCCAGCTGCTTTAAAATGAACGCTGACAGTAATGGACAGCTTTGTGCCTTTTTACCTCACAAGACCAATCCCCGAAGAGTTATTGAGACATCTCAGTGCTGACCTGTGAGGCTTATTCACCAAGCCTTCTCTTCTACAATATCAGAAGGTCAACCTGGCAATCACTTTCTCCAACAGATTTATTTTACAACCCAAGAAACAAAAGGTGCAAAGAGTAAATCGCAATTTAATAAGCAACAATATCCTCACATTACAGGCATTATCGACCGATGTGGTTTACATTAAATTAAGCATTTCTGAAATAAAGATTACGTTGCATGAGCTAAATGTATCATGAATACACAAAACAAAGAGACTTGCAAGATAATCCATTACAGAAAAAGAAACAATTAAGCACAAATCTCCTGAATTTATAAGAGTTAGTGGTTTACTGGTATTTCATTTTCTGTCCATGATTAGGGCATAGAATTCAGTTTTTGGCATTATTATTAGTAGTCATCTATTTCTTTTAAGCAAGGCCCCACTGGAATGCTGCCAATGTGACATTGTAATATGATGCAATTCAAAAATATGAATTCTGGTTGTGTCCTGGCTCTAAGAATGCAAACAAAAGTGGCCTAAACTGGATTGACAAGATTAGATTTACAGCTCTGAAAAAGGTGCTCACGCCAAAACAAAAACCAAAAAAGAATAATAATAAATTATGATTTGGACCACTATGTAATATGAAAGTAGCCAACTACTACTAATCATTCTGTCATACTTCAATAGTTGTTTTTCTGTAAGGAAGTTTTTTTCTGTAAAAAGTGATCTGAAAGCTTTATCATGATCTCCAAGATGTTACTGAACAACTCCACCTTCCCCTCCATATCTCCAGCTCTTAACAGTTGAATTTTACACTTCTTGTCAGAAAGCAATTGTCAACAATCAGGAGGCTGTGTGGAAAAGAAATGGAAGGTCAATGCTCAGACAGCCATGGCAAGCCAGCCGACGATAAAAAGCACACCCCCGATAGGTGCCAGCTTGCTTAAGGAGGGATCACCCGTTAAAGCCTGGTGGTAGAGAGGGCCACAGAAGCAGCCCATACCTGTCAGGAGAATTGCCCCAGCCTAGAAACACAAAGGCAACATTATATATGCATATCGTATATATATTTATGAAGATTTACTCCTGGATCATATGTTATTCAATGAAAATTTTTTTAATGTACATTTTTTTTGTGTTTTTATGTGATGCATATGTGCTTACCAGAGCAGGCTTCCTGCATCGAGAGGCTCCTAAAAGAGCCAAACTGTGGTAGAAATGATAGGTATTTGCTGTGCTGTAGAGCTAAGGATACAGTTTGTTAGATTAAGTCCGGTAAAATATAAAACATGAAAATTAAACGAGCAATAGGTGAACAATCCAAAGTGTGTTAACAATCCATGGTATACTACCACTGCAAATATTTTTTTTTCCATAACAGCACTTCTCTAAGTGATTTATTCCACTTTTGATTGATCATGATTAATCATGATTAATGATGTAATGGTTACTACAAGGGGGTATCAAAAAGATTCTAGATTAGCTCTGTTTAAAAGCTAATTTTTTATTGCTTTTTTTTTCCACTGTACGTTCTCCCTCAGACACCTTAAAACCTGGTAGAAATATTCGCTACTGACGGTCTGGCCCCTGGGGATGAATTCCTAATGCACAATGCCACGAAAGTCGAAAAAGATAAGCATGCACTTGGTCAAGCTGCGGACCTGCCTCGCCTGTTCCGGTCGTGGAGAGGATGGACTCCTCCACTGTAAAGACTCGTGTTTTGCAGGGTTGTACCTATACACCCAAATTTTATTACCAGTAATAATTTTAATAATAAAAGAAATGTCATCTGTAACAAAACTAGACTCTAAACTTTTTGATACTACCTAGTACCTTTACTGGTGATCTATTTAATAACCTACATAGCATATGTGTACAGCCAGAGCTTTCAAAGCTGCTGTTATAGAAATTTGTACAACGAGATTTGAGAAATCTACTGCACTACTTTATATACCACATATATAACTACTGTGGTATAATAATGCATGACAATATTTACCATACTGGATCACTTATAATAGTGTTTTGCTTAATAAGCACACACACACACCTCTTTCTGGTAGTCATCCCTGTCACTCCGTCTGAAACCTAGGATTAAAATTAAACATGATGAATGTAATGAATGATTCTCCACAGTCACAGTTAAATCAGTAGACATGGTTACTCAGTAAATGCTCCTTCTCTTATTATTAGTTTACAATGTGGGATGAAGTTCACTCAACCAAGTCAACACAGTGGCACACACACACACACACACACACACACACACACAAACAGAGGTAACGAGCTCACCATGAGCCCCATAAGCTCCAGCACTGACCGCCAAAGCCCCGCTCAGGGCAGCTAACCTCTGCACCGCTAACGACGAGCTCATACTCCTGTACACCCACACACAACAGAAGAAACAGGTGACATTCACGAGAGATATTTCCTGGAGCTACTTCCGTATAGAGTCAAATTGACCAATCAGGTTGCGGAGTCGGATCACGTGATCCGCCCCGTTCGTAAATGCCAGAAAGCAGCACTATCTTAGCCAGCACATGTACACCGACTTTACACTGTATTTATAACGTTTTATTTATGCTTACCTGCTATGACTAAGAGCTTAAATATGAATATTTTATTTCTAATTTTCATAATTATTACTGAAAAATATATACATATATATACATAGGTGCCACGTGTCAAATGTTATACTCTTTTTTGTCATTTTAAAAAAGATATATATAAGATATAAAAAAAGATACATACTGTCTATATGTACACACACCCACATATACATATATATTTATATATATTGTGGCGTGGGCGGGGTTTCGACTGGCAACCATCATGCTTTACGGGATGGGTTGCTGTGTGTTCACCCTGTTGGGGAGAGGTGTTTGGGTTGGTGGCTTCGGCCATGTTGTGTAGATGTGTGTGACCTGTTGAATGTGATTTGGTTCATGCTTAGGCTGAATTGGATGTAGGTTCTCGTGTGAATGTACTGCTCATGTTGTACAGTGTTGTGTAATTGCGTACTGAATAAAGAATTTGTAGCCATTGCATTGGGCAGCAATTAAGCTCACTTTTCTCTCCAACGTCCTTTCCGGCGGTAAAACGCTACAATATATATATTTTTTCCAACCCGAGTAACAAAGGTGCGAAGGGTACATTACAATAACAAACACTATGCTCACAGTACAAGCATTATTGTTCAGATATGATTTAAGAAGGATTACATTTGTAAACAGAACATTTCTGAAAGCAAGATCACATTGCCTGACCGAAATATATTATGTAATAAACAAAAAGTCTTTACAGGGAAAGGAACATGTAAGTACAAGTCTTAAAGCATCATGAAGAATATGCATGTTGCTGGTTAACAGGAATTTATTTTCTGTCCATGATTAGAGCATAAGGGCAAAAGACATTAGAGAAGTTTTTGCTTCTTTTTCCATTATTATTGGTAGTCATCATATATTTTTTTTAAAGCAAGGCCTGTTGGCATGCTGCCAATGTGGTAAAATAATGTGAATTAATAAAAAAAACAGGAATTCTGGTTGTGTGGCCATGTCCTGGATATGTAACAGCTACAGGACTACAAATGAAAGTGGCTCAAATTGGATTGACAAGATTAGATTTGCAGCTTTGAATAAAAGTCTACATCTCAGGCCAAAAATAAATACATCAATTTGATTTGGGCCACTATGTAATATGAATGTACCCATCTACTACTCACCATTTGGTCATAATTCAATTTAATTTTTTTTTTCCTGTATGATTTTTTAATATTTTTTTTGTAAAAGTACAAATGTGATCCACAAGCTTTATCATGATCTTCAAGATGTGACTGAACAACTCCACCCTCCCCTCCATATCACCAACACTCCCTGTCAGAAAGCAATTGTCAACAGTGAGGAGGCTGTGTGGAAAAGAAATGGAAGGTCAATGCTCAGACAGCCATGGCAAGCCAGCCGACGATAAAAAGCACACCCCCGATAGGTGCCAGCTTGCTTAAGGAGGGATCACCCGTTAAAGCCTGGTGGTAAAGAGGGCCACAGAAGCAGCCCATACCTGTCAGGAGAATTGCTCCAGCCTAGAAACACAAAGGCAACATAAAACACGCAAATTTTGCATAAATATAAGTCAGTAGTGGATCATATGTTTTTTGTTTGTTTGTTTTATTTTTTTTATATGATGCTTACCAGAGCAGGCTTCCTACATTGAGAGGCACCTAAAAGAGCCAAACTGTGGTAGAAATGATAGGTAGTGGCTGTGCGGTAGAGCTGGGAACATGGTTTAATTCAATAGTTCAGTAAGAAATAAGACATGACAAGAAAAGAAGTAATAGGAAAAGTGTGTTAATAAGATATGGTAATCACTGCAAATGGTAATCACTGCAAATTCCTATAACAGCATCTTTCAAAGTCATTATTTATTCCTCTATATACATCAATTAGTTCTGACTAAATAATCTGACTGGATGAGAGGAATACCATGAGTGGTGATAATAGACAGTAACAGCACTGGGACATTTAACTATATGTATCATTTCCCATTAAAGGTGTTCTAATTTTCGGTAACTACACTGTCGGTTTCAGCATGGGTGAAAGTAGGTCTGTCTTCAACTTTGTGTTAGGAGCTAGTTTGCTTTGTAGCTGTAAATTAACAAATACTGATAGTGCAGAAGCGAAGAAGAATAACTTAGAAGCAATTATTAAGGAGTCAAATTGTTGGAATAATGGCATAATGTTATCAGATGTGTTTTCTAGCTGAAAGTACTTCTGTCACTGGTTTTGAATGTGGGTTTTCGACAGGTAGCTGCACTCCCCTTAGTACGGCGGACCATACAGACCAACCAACACCCATTCGGTGACGGACATTTAGTGTAATTAACGATTGTAGAACACCTGGCACACGGAGTGATACATAGACTTAAATGCCCCAGTGCTGTTACAGTCTATTATCACCACTTGTGGAACACTTCTCATTCAATCAGATTCTTCGGTAGGAACTAAGTGTTGTATAATAATTCACAACAATATTTATTATTCTGGATTGCTTATAATAGTGGTTTGCTTAATACCTGTAAGTATACACACCTCTCTCTGGTAGTCATCCTTGCTACTCTCTTTAAACACTACAATAAAAATCAAAGTGACTGTCACAGTTAAATCAGTAGATATGATTATATTGTAAATGCTCTTCTTCCTATTATTATTATTATTATAAATTCACTCAAAGCGTTAACTGAAGTTAGTTAAGTAGTCACGGTTATGGGGGGGGGGGGGGGGAACAAAAAAAAATAAAAAAAATGAGCTCACCATGAGCCCCATGAGCGCAGGCACAGGCTGCGAAGAAACAGGTGACATTTAGGAAAAAAAACTTCTTGCAGTTACTTCCGTACTGAATCAATATGACCAATGAGGGCGCGGGACCTGGTCACGTGACCTGCTCAGTTCTTAAACGGTAGAAAGTAGCCCTATCTCAGCCAGCACATGTACTGTACACTGACTTCACACTGTAATTATAAAATGTTATGCAATATATTTATACACACATACAATTTATTTGGGCTTAAATAGGATAATTGTATAATTTATTTAACATTTTTATAATTATTACTGGTAAAAAAAAAAATTACATATATATATAGTTTTTTTTTTACTATTATAAGTATTAGTAGTTTTATTATTAGTAGTAGTAGTAGTATTATATAGTGTGCTCTGCTTGTTTTTTCTTTCTTTCTTTCTTTCTGTTGGCAAAAATATAAAGGATATTAATTACTTTGGGTAATTAATTAAATTGTTGTGTACATCAATTGTTTCCCACCATTTCACTCTGAATTCTGATGTTTACCTTCTGTTCTATTTTTTAGTTTTGAACAATAACTGATGATCTGAGTCTCTAAAAGAACAGATCTATTGTAGGTGAAATAAATCAACCACATAAAATAAGTTTATGGCCAGGTTTTAACCAACTCCACACAATTTCCTCCTCAAAGGTCACTAAAGATACCAGCAAATGGGCTTAAAACTAAACATTTACAAAAATAAAGGTGCATGTCCGATGATTAAATGTGAATTCTGTGAATGAATTACTTAGCCTTTCCCCTGCCTAATAAAACTGGAGATAAAGGTAAGAGATTCCAAATTACTTCTAATGCTCGCTGCAACCTGCATGACCCCAATTCATTGTATAAAATATCAAAGGCATTTCATCAAGCTCAGAACCGCGTAATTCATATGCCATCTAAATGATATGAATATGGTTTTATGAATTATTAATAATCTGCCATTTCACAGACACATACACACAAATATTATTATCCTGGAGTCTTGGCTCGTCAGAGGCTAACTTTAAAATGGAGACAGAAATATTGTGTATAGTGTACAACTCTGCTGTCAGTTCATATAATAACATGGTATTATCTTGATGTAAGCCTACCACTTACCCGTACATTGTGCCCTAACTCTGAACTTAAGTCCCATTTCTGAGATGCTTACCACAATTTCAATTCATTCTTGGTAATGACATGATATGTTGTAGGTATATTTTTATAAGGCTATAGCTAATGAATACTCACAAATTAAGTATATAAATTGTGTAACTTGAACCCATAAGATAATCTGTCATTGGATATCATATTTGGCCTCCATTATTTGCATTGATAATTATCTTAATATGATAAAGTATATCCATTTAGCCACACCGCAGACCAGTATGTCTGTATGCACCATTGCAAAATTGAAGTGTAATTTTATTACTCACAGTATCCACATGCATGGGTAGGATGTTGGTGTGGTGGGCAGTGTTGCACATCTCACAGTTCCAGGTTGTTCAGCTTACTTTCTCTGTGGTGTTTCTCGGCATGTTTTTCCAATGCCTATGGTTTCTTCCTGTCTCATGAAGGCAATTAAGTAATCTTATCATGTGGCAACATTAGGCACAAATTAGATATTCTGTAAACATTTACACATTTAGGCATTTGGCAGGTGCTCCTATCCAGAGCGACTTACAAAAAAACTTTGACGTTTCCATCATTTGATAGATCCTTACACTGGGTTACTAGATTACGAACGAAGTACCATCAGTCAAACACTGTTGTGATTGCGAATTTATTTATTTACTTTTTGGTTGGGTGGGTTGACCCAGATATTGAAGAAACACATAGGTCTTTGGTAATTGTTTAAAGATTGCCAGTGACTCAACTGTATGGACATAGCCTCGACCCAAACATTCTAAAATAAGCCAGCTCTTTCTGCATTCTATACCTCACTGCTTAGTTGTTACTGTATGTCAGCCCTTTCTTGTGAAATCAATTTTAAATCTCAGCAGTTCAGTCTATAGCTGCTGGAGAGATGTTGGAGACTCCAGTGGGGGGCACTGTTTTTCTACCACCATAAACCCACCTGCCTTATTTATAGACTTAAAACAGTATATCTAGGGTGACACAGTAAATCCACAGTACTTTGAAAAATTCACACATAAAACGAGAAGATTTATATCTGAGTTTATGACTATTACCGTATAATTACCACCCAATTAAAAAACAGGCTATTACTTGATGCATGGAATTCAGGTTCTTCTTCTTCATTATCATTATGCATTCAAACAGTGATACACACATACCCTGTATGCTCACATGCAGGCTACCAGCCTCTATCTCTCCTGAGTGCTGATATGTGAGAATCTGAGCTAGTGTGAGAATAATAAGCATGTCTGCTATACAGCATTAAGCTGAACTTGGCTGCCGTTTATCGGTAACATGCTGCACCTCTCTTTTTAATTGCTTCTTGCAAAGTCTATGCACAGAAGCCAAATATGACATTGGGTCTTTGAATATCTTTAGAACTCTATAATTTGACACAATGTTCCAATATAACCAATCTGCATTTTCAAATTCACTTTTTCCTCCCTTTATATGTGAGTGTCATGATATGTGAGGCAATGCTGAACAAGACTAGACAGTTATGATTCTCTCATAAAAGTACAAATGCTTCACTCTGCCAAAGTAATAAGCATTCCTTTTTATTACAGAGCATCTGTTTTTTCCTATCCTTTTGGACAAATAACCCTTTTTAACCACCACTCTTTCTGTAACATTAGTAAACAATTAAAAGAGCCACTTGATATCAAAATGAACCTAGATGCAAATTAAGACATTTTAATTAATTTCAGAAAGCCATTTTCTTACTCATAAAATTAAGGTTTATGTGAAAGCTGTTTCTGTCCTTTGTGGTCATTCTCAAGCGGTGAAGCACTTGCTTTTTGACAATGAGGATTATATTTATTTTAGTAGGTTATACATAAACTGATATTTATATCACTTATATCATATATTATACAATATATTATTCTAAAGAGTGAAAAAGTTTGAAAGGTTGGTCTGGCTGGACAGAAAATGAGAGCCGAAAAAATTCCAAAAAATCAAGCCTACATTTAAAACACAAGAAAGTCTGTCTCTTTGGAAGGAAAATTTGAAGAAATGAGGGAGTGGCTCAAGACCTTTGCACAGTACTGTATGTTACTGTATGTAGGGAAAAATGTTTTGGCATACTTTGATAGGAAATGATTGACAATGAAGTATTATAATACACTACATTTCCATGTCAACATTAATGATTTTTCTTTTAAAAGTATGTCAAATGTGTTTTAAATTTCTTTTGGCAAAATTTGACAATGTTCATAATTTGTCAAAGAAAAAAAAAATGCATGTTTTCTTTTATTACATATTGTGCAATTTTAATAAATCAGGTTAGTTCATTTTACTGTAGATTGTAACAATAGTTCATTTACCAGTTTCTCTTTTTTACTCTCTAGGATTTATTAAGACAAAATAAAATGCAGCATGTTCTCAACTCAAATTGCTGACACTGGAGACTTAAAAGAAAAATGCTGAGTAGATATCTCCGAACAACAACAATTCACTCTACCAATAATCAGATACATTTTTTGTTTGCTTTGGTGTACAAGTGAAATGTTACTTAAAATCAACACCTTCTGACCAATCAGATTAGATAGTGTTGTTGAATTCAATAGTGCTGGTCTAAGGAAACTCTATTCATCATTTGTTTAACAACAACAAACTAATTTGATCTTACAAAGTAAGACTGTTTACAATGTTATATAGGATGTCCTTCTACGTTATTTGACTTTGGGTGCCTCCTGAATCATTGAGCTTCAATGAAACATCAGCGAACGAGCACTAGCTGATCTGGCAACCAGGACGTCTGTGCTCTAATTATGCAGACGTTTCCTGCAGAGCAGGAGGCAACTATCAAATAAGATATGCAAGAGACTACAAGAGGAAATCTGACTTTTAAAAGCTGAGTTTGCACATTTGCAGATCACGCAGCTCTTAGGATATGAAATAATGATAAGTAGCTGATGTATGAAACTTGACAGTAGCACCTTATTTGCAATGTACATGTGCCCTTGTGTGACCTTGTAAATTTCAGAAATCCATTTTCTTACTCATAAAATTACAGTTTATGATTTACAGAGAAACAATATAATGTAGTTTGTGATGATCTCTTACAGTAGATGAGTAGTAGACATGTTGATATACTACCTGGCTAAAAAGAATATCACTGTTCATCATGCATAGTGCCCATTGTACAAGCCGTAGGATCCAGTGTTATGATCTGGGGTTGCTTCAGTTGGTCAGGTATTGGCTCAGCAATGTTATGTGGCAATAAAATTAAGTCAGCTGATGACCTGAATATACTGGTTATCCCATCAAAGGATTTTTTTTTTTTTTCTGATGGCACAGGCATATTCGAGGACTCAAATAGTTGAGAGCATAAGAATAATTTTTAAACATGAACTTTTCAGACCATGATCAAAGCTAAAGATGACTATGTAATCTAATAGTGTGTGCATGTTTTTTTTTTCTAACCAGGAAATTTATAGCTAGTTAAAATGTTTTATCCAAAAAATAAAGACAGAGACCTAGAGGAAGGAGCACTATTGTGAGGGTTCATTAAGCTCATCTGCATCTCCCCTTCAAAGGCGATCAATGCAAATTGACATAGTTTAGTCGACGCTTTTTTTTCTTTTTTTTTTTAAAAAGCCATGCACAGCTCTGTTCAGCTCCATTCAGCAACTCTGAATCTTCTGTGCAAAGAGAGGTTGTTGCCATGGCTGTGATTTTGGGCAAATAATCCATTTAGACGTGTAAGGTGTCCATAAGGTGTAAAGGATTGTCATTTAGGTAATGAAAAAAAAAATACTGGTTCTGGGGATCATGTTCCAGGAAACAGGGGTCAGAAAGAAAGATCTCGTCGCTCTGTGTTTTTGCAGTCTGCTGCACAGGGTCTCTGCAGCGATGACGCGTTATCACTAAGCAGCTCTTTCTGGGGTTCAGGGAATATTTGGGTGGTTGCTAGGTGATGTTCCGTGCTGTCTCCGGGAACTGCTCTCAGACGGTCACATCTTTTCTCTCTCTCTTCCTCTCTTTCTCGCTCTTATTTCTTTTTATCTTTGATCGTGTTTCTTAGAGGTCATCGATTTCATCTAATAAGCCAAGATTCTCTGCTTTTCCCAGTGCTATTCTTGTGAGTAATGACTTCCCAATGGAGCTTTCTTAAACTATCATAACATGGAGATCAATGAGCATGGATTTCTTTCTGTAGTAATCAAATATGGTGGTGGTGGTGGTGGTGGTGGAGGAGGTGGTACAAAGATACTAAGAGGTGAACTTCAAGTTCAACTGCTACCTCTTGAGCAAGGTGTTAAAATAATTTTCTAAATATTATTATAAAAAAAGTGAATCATTGCTCTTGGCTCTTGCTCATGACTCCTATTAGCAAGGTTAATTGTAAGAGGATTAGGACTGTACTGGCCTCAGGGGCTGCTAGACTCTCTTCATGAAGATATGGTTAGTAGCTCAAGTGTAGATAAGAAGTTTTTTTTTTTATACACTCATAACTGTTTGGATGACAGTTTATTAGTTACACCCATCATATACTGTAGGGGCATTTGTCTTGGTGGGACAGTAGCTCATCTGTTACTAAGCACAGCTTGTTATCCAGCCTTTACTTTAGGGTTCTTTAGCTCCAGTGCTGGAGGGACAGTATCCAGCACAGTTTGTTGATTCTATTGCTCAGACACAGCTGATTCAACTAATCTGCTAATTATTCGGTTCAGTGCGTGTGTTTAGCTGTTGGTAAATTACAAATTGCGCTGGACACTTGCCCTACAGGACTGAAGTTGAAGATGCCTATTTTACTTCTTTTTTTAATAGAAAGTAACAACCATTAGACCACCACTGACCAGACATGTCCCAAGCTGTGCATAGCAACAGGGAAGCTATAGACAATAACCAAAGGCTTACACAATGCACTAGTATGGTTCACTACTAGTTCAGCCTATACTGTATAGCCAGTTGTTAAACAATACCCAGATAGAAGAGTGATGCACAATTCAGCTACACTTAGAAAGCTATAGCATATACAGTATTATATATATATTTTATTGGACATTACAACAGATTTTTAGGTTTTGTACAAGTTATTTTCCACCAATAATATACAGTGACACCTCTATTTTATGGAAGTAAATTAATCGATAACATAAGATATTTAATTTAAGAATTAAGTCATTGAAAGAATATTTTCCAAACATTACTTTTTAACCAGAATAAAGTAATATAACATAAAAAATGTTTGTAAGTCATTATGACAAAGAACTGTAATTAAGTGTGGAATTCTCCAACTCAATCGATTAGACAATTTCCTTATAAAATTTCACAAAGCGTACCTAAGGCTCCTTGATGCATTTTAAAAAGTGCTGTAACAGCAAATATTGACTTTGTGCAGCTCATTACTGCACATAGCCTTTTGCACAATCCTCTTTATAGCTGTTTACATAATGCTACATTACCCCAAATGTATGGTATACATATAGATTTAAATGCTTTTAAGGAAACATTCATCTCATTGATTTGACTATTATTTCAAAACTTACAAAAGACCAAACAGTAATCAGTCAAGTCGGGATGCAGTGATGAGGGTCCTGTTTGTCCTGTTGGTCAAATCCCATATTTGACATTTACCTCCAGTGATAAGTCTAGAGAGACTGATGAGAATAATGTTTATGATCAGAGTGATTACTCATCATTTAAAGGTCAAATATATTAGAAATTTTGATTTATTACATATATCATTAAATGCAAATTAAATCAATGAATAGTAGTTGCTTAAAGACAACAAGTTGATGTCTTCTAAAATAACAAAATTCCACAGTCAGGACTTTAATATGCTTTAACTTTTCTCATGGTTCAGAGTTGTGCAAAGACAAACCTTCTGGCAGCCGTGCTGCGATTGCTTAGTATTCAGGATGCTTCTAGCATTCAAAAATATTAATACCTCAAGTTCGATCAATGGGCAAATAAAAACAAAAAGGACACCTGTGAGGAAGACACTACCTTATGATATATTGACTATTACAGACAGTAGAATGAACAAAAAGGGTTGAATGGGAAAGCTGGCCAACAGGTTTGTACTGGCTTGAGGAAAAATGATGACTTGCAGGAAATTATACTGCCTACAATTTCCTGTCACTGGTAGGAGTGTCACAATCAATCAATGAGATTTTTTTTATTCTAATCTGTTTCACTTGTCTGTTTGTTCTCTATTCAGCCATCTATTCACCAATTCCACCCTCTATTCATCCATTCATCTATCCATCCATCCATCCATTTATCAAGGGGTTGGGATATGGATGATGTAAGAGCCATACTTCTTTGGTTGCTGACAGTTTATGTATTATTTCATACCATTTGACAGCACTATGTCACACTGCAGTTTTTTCTTTACAGTTTTCCATCTTTACTCCTTGTATACAATTCACTGGTCTCCAGTTTCCCTCTATCTCCCAAAAATATGCTCTCTACACTTAATTTTTCATGGGGGTTCTGGGGATAAACTTTAGATCTACAGTAACCCTGACCTGGATAAAGTAGTTAAAAAAAATAATGAAAAAAATATATGACATTGCATGCAGTATTATATTTCTGGCAAGTCCCGTAAAACAAAATAATAATAATAAGTCTTTGCATTAGCGAAACAAACAGATTTTACTTAACCAATCAAATATGCACCTTGTGCCACCTGGGAAGTTCTGGCCCATTTGGGAATGACACAACAAGTCCTCTGAGGGTATGGTGTCTCGCACTGGAATGTTAGCGGTGGTTCTTTCGACTGCTGTGGGCTGTGGGGATTGTGCTTTTTGGTCCGACACATGCCATGGGTGCAAAATCGGATTGGGATCTGAAGAGTTGGGGGCCAGCCAAGCAGTCTTGACCTTGTCCACCATGCTGCTGTGGCTGTGGGGATTGGGATTTTTGGTCCAGCACATGCCATGGGTGCAAAATCAGATTGGGATCTGCAGAGTTTGGAGGCCAGGCAAGCAGTCTTGACCTTGTCCACCATGCTGCTGTGGGCTGTGGGGATTGGGATTTTTGGTCCGGCACATGGATGCAAAATCGGATTGGAATCTGCGGAGTTTGGAGGCCAGGCAAGCGGTCTTGACCTTGTCCACCATGCTGGACCCCATGCATGGTGGGCTGTGGTGCACTGGGTGTTTTGGTGTCTTTCTACCATGGCCAGTATTGACTCTTGTTTTTTTTTTAGCAATTTATGCCATACTGACTTTTCTGTGGGATTGGACTGGACAGGTTGTCCATTGCTCCCTATGGGCATGGGTGAGTCTTGGGTGCCCTTGATCCTGTCATCAGGTTACTAGTATATAATTGATAACAAATGTTCATGTGTTAATGTTATAGCTGATTGGAGTACTGTATATACAGTACAGTATACAGCTATTAACAACTACCTTGTGTAAGAAAGTTAAATTTTAAAATGAAAGTATGCCTCTAATAGGGATAGGATAGGTTCTGTCCACATGTTTTTTGGCACCGGGCAATTAATTCTCCCCAACCTGGAGGTTTTTCCGTTGTTTCTGTGTCGGTAACTTATGGGTCTGGTTGCCAGCTTGATGCCTGATTGTATCTGAGCACTTGGTGGTGAAGGACCCTACTCAAAAGTCCAACAGTGGTAGCCCAGTGGCATCAGGGCTCGAACTGGGGACCTCCTGATAAGCAGTAAAGCGCCTTAACCACCGACCTGCCTCTGCCCCATGCCTGTTAAGCTATGTGAAACTGTAATATAAGTGTTATGTTATATATGTAAATGACTTGCATTTCTATTTAAATTACAGAACCCACACTGTCCATTCCACTTACCATTCTTGTTAACTGAAGATTGAGGCTAAGTGCTTGAGCAACATTCTTATTTAACCCCACACGTATCCACCTGATTTATTTTATGGTCCATGGTTAAACTTGTTTTTAATTTTCCTAAGCTTAATGCAAATTTGTCATTCTTCATTTCTCCCTAATATGCCTGTATAATCAGTTCTCACCGACTATAATGTGTGGCAGGAAAACAAACACAACAAAATTACAAGCTAAATAACAATGAAGCTAACAAATAAATATGAATAAATGAAGATAACTACTAGAGTCAGTGCTACATGGTTGAAATGCAGATGAGTCGATTTGATAATCTGTGAAATTCTTTTACTGAGAAACGTGTTTGTGTTAGACTGAATTACTGTGCATGTCACCTTTTACACGTTGGCTTACGTGACTCATGAGGAGACGTGAGGTGAAGAGTGAATGGCGCGATATTGCATAAGAGGGAAGACAAATGATAGAACCTACAAAAGCTACAGAGGGAAATAAAACAGAAAAAGGGGATGAGGGTGACAGAGCTAACCGGCGCAACTGGTTTTAGTATGATTGTATATCAAACTGGCCTCCATTCAAGCTGCACATGTGTGAGGGAGCAACATGTCCTTCAATGCATCATTACAGGCTGAGAACAACTCCCTTCAAGAAAATAATGAAATATCTACATTTTTCTCTCGCAGAGATCTTTATGAGTCTCCTGTCATGAATAAAACATCAACTACAGGGTTTCATTCTCAGTCGGACACAGCACACGCACACACACACGCACACACAAACAGAACATTCAGCCCTATTCATAACCATTATGTATGGAACGTACAGAAGAACAGTATGAGAAATATCCGTAGAGTACCACTTCTCATTTTAGCTGTCTCAATTCTTCATTTAAACTGCAATCCAGGCAACTTCATTACCTGCCGTGGGTGTGTTAGGAACAGGGATTTTTGTTCCAACTATAAGAACTCCTACTATTATAATAAAGTCTATCGTGTACTCATCTCAGGATTCTTACTCACAGTATACTCATAACAAACATCTGTTCTACATGTTTAAATCACATGTATGAGGGTACATGTTTCAGAGGAAGAACTTGTTTGCCATTGCCCGTCCTTGTTGGTAGCTTTTGTATGAGAGCTGGCTGGTGGAAGGTGACGGACAGGGGTGGGTTAACTCAGTGGTTAAGGTGTTGGACTATTGATCGGATGGTCCTGGGTGCATACCCGGCACCCCAAATTGCTGCTGTTGCCAGCCAACCTTCAACTGCTCAGATAGATAATGAGATAAAATGTAAGTTGCTCTGGATAAAGGGTGTCTGCCAGATGCTGTGAATGTACAACTGACAGATGGCCAAATTAGAGGAGAAACATTTGTAAATAGCGTTATGTTATATCTTTTATCTCAACGCGGTGCTCATGTCGGGTGTGAGAGCTGGCAATACACCCTGAATGTGACACTAGACCATTTTACTTTTAAACTTTCACTTCCTGTATTTTTTGTTTTCTTTTATTACATTTAAATCGATTCCCAGATTCTCTTTTGCTTTTCTTCCATAGTACTACACATCTCCTCTCTATAGTCTTACTTTCCACTGAGGGTAGGTGGGCACAATTACTGCCTGTCAACTTAAGCTTCTCCAGCTGAGTCAATCTACTCTGTACCAGAGCCCAGAGCTCAGATGACATCAGTTAACAGCAGATGCCAAGGGAGTGTGAGACTGTGAACGCACACGCGTGCACACACGCTACATCCCATTAGTACCAGACTTAGCAATCTGTCTCTGATCACACAGACGAGAGACAGCAAGAGAGTGAGAGAAGAGAGAGAGAGAGAGAGAGAGAGTGTTAGAGAGAAAGAGAGAGAGAGAGATAAAGAGGGAGAGAGAAAGAAGTAGAACGATGGCAGTCTTCGTTGCCCCCGGCGACTGCCTGTGTTCCTCTGCCAGTGCCAGGTGGTAGCCGTACACAGATGCCCGTTCACTCGAATGGCAGCAGATTGACACAGAGGTCACTGTTTCTTAATTAAGATTTAAGTGAGAGCGAAAACATTTGCTTGCTCTGTCAGACATCCCAGGAAGAAGTCCTGAGGTGCTTTTGAATGTGCTTGAGTTGCCTAAATTTCCTATTTTGCTACAGTGGAGCTCTGTCCTGCAGCCCTATGCTGTAGCAGGATGTTATTAACAGTTCTGAGTTGCCATGAATGAACCTCACTGAACACATTTTTTCTCTGCTCCGCTGCTTTGCCGTATACAGGTATGATAAAAAAAAAAAAAAGTTCCATAACATAATATGTTAAATATTTCAATTTACTGGATACCATAACAACACAACGGGTGGTTTGAATTCAGTTCAATTTATTTGAAATGTATTTGTATAGTGCTTTTAACAATGGGCATTGTCGCAAAGCAGGTTTACAGAAATAAACAATTATGAATAGAAATTGAAAAAAATGTAGGGGAAAAAAACAGTATAAGGTATTATATTGAGTTTGTCCTGATGAGAAAACCAATAGGAAGAAACCTTGAGATTATCCAGACAAAAAAAGGAACTCATCCTCATTTGGGTGATATCAGATAGTGCAAGCATAAATCAATGCTAAATCAGTGTGCTTTAAGGTTGAAAGTTCAATTATATAACAGACAAGGTGTTTGAGTTGATATAAAGTCCACGTTCGATGATGGAGACTCAGGTGCAAAACTGTCATTTCATTTCTGCAGCTATTGAGCAACTGCAGTCACAACCTATCACAGAAAAAATACTTCCCACATCAGCCAAAACTATCTTCATAGTCCTCAGTCACCACACGCATCCCCAAGCAGACCACATAGGGCCATCCTCAGCAGCAGGTAGATGATATCTAGTCTGTCTGAATGATACTCGCCTTGAATACTAGAGTCTGTACCCCATATTGTATAGCACTGGGGAGCCTCAGAGACTCGGTATTGTGTTGATTTTCAATCACATGTTCTTCCTGTACCATGTATGCAGTATTTCCAGCATAGGCTCCAGAGCTACTGCGATCTAAAACAAACATTATTTCTTCTGTACTGTATGTATCTGTTTGCAAATTAGGTGACAGCATCTCTTTGTCCTTATTAAAGTTATTGAATTGTTTTAGATCACAGCAATGTTGAATTCTCTGTAATTGCAAAGTTCCTCCTGTAAGGCTTTAAACTGTTTAGCTCATTCTAATACCTATTGTTTCTATAGTAACAGTTCATTCTCATTCACTTAATAGAAGATACTCTGGCAAACATTTCTGTAAGGAGTTTTTTTTCTTTTAAGTTTGAAAGAAGAGCACTGAGGTAAAGCTGTTTCTTAATGATGATGCATGTCCACACACTTCTGCCTATACTATTGACACTCTGCAGAAACTTCATTTTGAGGTGTTGCAGCATCTCCCCTTTAGTCCTGATCCTGCACCATCTGACTCTTACCTGTTTGGTCCCCTGAAAGCAGCTATTCGTCTTGAGGGTGAAGATTTGGATGAAGAAGTGAAGACAGCGATGCATTCATAGCTCGCAGCTCGGCCTAAAACATTTTTTAATAAGGGAATACGAAAGCTTTTTGACAGATGGAAAAAGTGCATTGAAAAGTAAGGAGATTATGGCAAAAAAGATGTATTTTCTTTTCCTAATTTAATTACAAGACATTCTCCAGCCAGACAGCAATTTACCCCAGACAACTTCTGGATTATCATCCATAGGAAGATGGAAACCATCAAACAAAGCTGAGCTGTTTGCTTTTTTTTTTTTTTTTTTTTTTTCAAAAAGAGTGGTATAAAGTTATCCAACAGCAATATGAAAAACTGGTGGAGAGCATGCCAAAAAAACACACAAAAGATGTAATTGCAAATCAGGGTTATTCCACTAAATACTGATTTCTTATTTTATTTAGCCATAGCATTACCATCATTTGTTTACAAATTATTAGCATTTTGTTTTATTTAAGTTATTAAAGCTTTGCAAAGATCTACTGCATGATCTTGTTTTTTTTGATGTGTTGTAATGTCATTTTCTTTAAATATACACACTAGGGGCCTCCGAGTGGCGCAGTGGTAAAGCGCTCGCCCTATCATCGCTGGTTTGATCCCCGGGTGGTGCTGTAACCTCTCACAGCCGGAGGCCTAGAGAGAGCTGATTGGCCGAGCTCTCTCAGGGGGGAGGGATGAAAGGTACTCAGTGCT
>JAOVVA010000044.1:6544805-6557803 GCA_028565275.1 Leiocassis micropogon
CTGACCTCAACAGAGAGAACAGTCCATTGCTGGGATGGCTGAGGTCCTTCACGATCTTCCTGGCCTTGGTCCAGCACTGCCTGCTGTAGATTGAGTGCAGGTCAGGGAGCTCTATGCGGATGGTGCGCTCAGCTGATCGCACAACCATCTGTAGAGCTCGTCTGTCCTGCATGGTGCTGTTCCCGAACCAGGTTGAGATGTTTCCCGAATTTATTTTTATAGACCACATAATTACATTTACTTATTCTTTTCTGGAAATAGTGCTGCTTTTGATAAAAGCTCATAATTTCCAACCTTCAACTAGGATAAACCAAAAGCAAAGCCTCTTAACTGGGAATTCCTCCTTGGAAAGTCTGGAAGACATTTGAACATATGACATTACATCAGCATGGCTGCTCACACCATCAATGTTAAATAAAATTTCACTTCAATAGTTTCAATTAGTTTATAGTAGTATTTTATTATATCGATTAACATATTTAGATCAAATAACAGATGCGGTAGGCCTGGGTTCAATTCCCACCCAAAGCCCAAACTCCAGCCACTGGATACAGAGCCAGTCCCAAACCCGGATAAAATGGAAGGGTTGCGTCAGGAAGGACCTGCTTTGGCGAAACCTCGACTGGAGCAGCTGAAAGACAAAAAAAAAAAAAAGGAAAAAAAGTTACGTCTCTAACATTTAACATACATACAGTTTGGTGTTTTGAGTGACTATACCATAAACTCATGCAAATAGGTATAAATAGTTAACGAGTGAAAGATCATCAGCAAGCAAAAAATAAACCGTCAAGCATAGCCAACAATAATCATTGCATCATATCTGTATTCATATATATTTGCATGTATGTTAAGTTCAACAATGCTGAGATAGAAATAAACAACTGTGTATTGTTCTGCTTGCGAGTCTCAGCACCGACTATCTTTCGAAGGGGGTTTAGATAGAGGACACTGGATTTAAAGCAGTGGTTAGATTCCTTTGGTAGCAAAAGCTGGCAGATGTTTGAAAGAACTGCTAGTATTGCATACAGCATTATTTTTTAAATCTCAAGGGATTGCTTTTAAAATGAGCTGAAAAATGTGAAGGAGAGAAGAAAAAAAATCGGGTAAGCGTGAAGCAGCGAGTCAGCATGGCTTCCTCTTCTCTTCTTTCTTCTTCTTCATTTTTCTCCCTGGGGATGGCAATAAACACATTTCAAAGGACAAAGATGACTTCTTAACTCGAAAACATGCCTCTTGTCCAGCCTGGGGAAGTGTGGAGCCACCCAGGCGGAGACGCCTCACCCGTGCATGAATTCATTTACTTTGTTTGCGCATCTGAGCTTCAGGGATGGACTGAAGCAAGAACTTATAGAACTACTCTTTCTCTCGAACCAAGCTGTCAGGAGCTGGTTCAAGTCTTACTTAACCTTGAGTTATAAAGTGCCTGTTCTTACACACCAGCAGAAAAATACATTACCACCATTGTCACAAACGTTTTACATAATAATGAATCATATCCAAGTCACACCGCTTTTGTATAATACCTTGTCAAGTGCATGTGCCATTAAAAAAGTAGTTAATGCTTGGAGCATATAGTAGATGACTGTATAGTTTTAGCAGATGAAGGACAGCTCCTTTCAGCCAACAAGCCTAGCTCATTTTTTTCCCCGTCTTACCCACCTCCTCCTTCCCCTTCCTCATCACAGCCACACTCCTCTCTACTTAATTAACCCATTGATCAGCGGTCTTGTAAATTAGGCCTCCTGAGAAAAGCTGGCTAAGACTTCCACCCTTTCTGTCACTCTTCTTCCTCCTACTTTGTGCTGCCTCCTTTGGTTTTGACAGTGAGTCCCTGAAATGGAGGATTCCCCCCCCTCCGCTTACTTTTAACCACGACGTGTCATCATTAAGAGCCAGCGGCATTGTTCGTCTGTGCTGCGATTTAAAAAGGTCCAATGTGAGGCAGCCATGTCCCTGTTAAAGCACAACATTCATTAGCCCCAACCTTTACTATGACTCCCTTTGGCATTGCTGTTCACCTTCCTGCCTCTCTCTCACTTTTTCTAATGCTATTAAACTGAGCCGTTTTTGATCACTGTGGGAAGCTGAGAACGCACTCTGAGCTTGAGCTCCTCCCTAATGCATCTAAAACATCGACCAGGCCACATTTCCTTAAGCACTTCTCTGTCTGAATCTCTCTCTCTCTCTCACACACACACACACACACACACACACACACACACACACACACACACACACACACATCCTCTCATCAACTCAGTCCAGCCTCAACTGATGTCTGGCAACTGTGCCTTGTGGTGCAGCCGTGTGATAAAACGGATCACTATTTACACTATTTACGGGTTATACTGTAAACACTATTTACGTGTTATAAAACGGATCCTTATTTTTAGGGGCAAGTAATCATAGATCTACAGAATACTGTCTCTCACCTGCTATTTGGACAGGAATATATTATCAATTCACACAGGATATGCGATTACTGATATAATACTGATATATATCCTGGATGTACTCTGGATTCTGTTCATCACCCCACCTCCTCTTATATAACTAGTCCAATCTGAAGAAGTCTTTAAACACACCCTGCCTCTATTGCTTCTGTTCACTGCACCATACAGTAACTCCAATACTTCAACCAATCCCAAAGTGAGAAAGTAAAAGCCTTTTTTTGTTACATATAGAGATTACAACAGAGTGAAGTTCTTGTCTTCGCATATCCCAGCTGGTTTGGTGTCATAGCGCAGGGTCAGCTGATACAGCAACCACTGTCTACAAAGATGATCATGCTATAAAGTAAAAAGGAAGAATCCCAATGCCTGATTATCAGCCTGTGCAAATTGCACGAGCTCGCTGGAAAAGCGCCGTCATAGCCGTTGGTACAGCTACTTTTTCCCATCTGACACAAAGATATTACACTGAGAATAAATGAGTCTGGCTCAATAAACACATTAGGAACAGACAAACTGCATCTTGCACCTTGATTATTTCACGGCTCCTTCCAGCTATGGTTCTACACACTTTGTACAAAAGATCATTTTCCCTCAAAGGCTACGGTGCCTTTCTTCTCTAATAAGATTGCTTATCGGCAGTTTTCGCGGTGATATATAGGCTTTTGTTATATCATCGCTGATCATAAGTGCAAGTGATTTTCGAGAATCTCTGCAGTTGAGTCATATCCCCTTTTTAAGTGCTTCTGAATAACACATGTATGCTTGTTGGTTATTGAGGGAAAAAAAGCAAGTGGAAGATTAGACGGCGATTGTTTTAAAATTTTAGCGAGCGTGATCTAATTTGTGTGGGCATGCCTACTGATGAATGCATGTTGATCCTATTAAATTTCCCCCAGTGGCATGTAGTAAAGGTGTAGTCAATAATCATGGCACAAACTAGTTGAAGCAAGCTGTTTAAAAAGTCAAATACCGAGCAAAGTCAGACTCTCGGTCTTCTCTTTCCAAATTATGTGCTCACGTGCTGCGTTGGAATTAGAATGCTTAAATGCTGGTGATATAGGAGTTTGCTGATTCGTTAGATGTTTGAAGTCTGCTGCATTTG
This sequence comes from Leiocassis micropogon, assembly GCA_028565275.1. Taxonomy (NCBI): domain Eukaryota; kingdom Metazoa; phylum Chordata; class Actinopteri; order Siluriformes; family Bagridae; genus Leiocassis; species Leiocassis micropogon. Next base: position 6,548,361 of record JAOVVA010000044.1, read on the forward strand.
TTTATGTGAATATTTCAAAAACCTAGAAAACTGCAGGTTTTTCTTTTTTGACAATGGATATTTTATTTCAGGCTGCTGGAAAGTAGGAAGCATTTTATCAACAAACAAAAAAAAATAGCTGATTCGAGACTTCTAACTGGAAAGTTCAGGATTGATGGCTTTGTAGTTCACATTTTTTGATAGTTCACAAAGGGAGAAAAAGAGCCTTGGCCGGGTGCTATAACAGGAACTGGAACAGCAGGGGAAATGGCACACATTTTACAGTATTGATACTGGTAGTGAAAAGTTGCTTATCAGTACCCATCTGATATTTTTATCCTGTTGCAGATCCTCAATAAACTTTTTCTTTTTCATTTTTTTTTCATTCACTAAAATAACTGTTAGTTCTTTCCCCCTTTTTCATTTCTTAAAATGTTTTCACTAGCATTATCTCTGTTTTTTTATTTTATTTTATTGTGTGATCTGTGGGCCTTGAACAGAACAGAACAAGGCTTCATACTGTATCATGACATAATTCCATGATAGCACCTTTAATGCTTTAATGTAATATCATAAATATAACAAAGTGTAAACTACAAAAGTTATGGAAATAACCAATCCTATTCATACATAAAACTCTGACACCCAATCCACCATTTTTGCCACCATAAAAAATAAAAAAAAAAACAAAAAAACGAATTCTGAGAAAAAAGTCAGAATTCTGAGAATAAAAGGCCGAATTCTTAAAAACTAAATTTTAAGAAAAAATTCATAACAAAAAAAAATATTTTTACGGTGGCCTTGTAGAGGATCAGACCTAGATTGATGCCATTATTTATTTATTTTTCTTCAGATTTTCTCCCTGATTTAGTCGTGTCCAATTCCTCCCCGTCAGTAGGCCACATTAAGGCTACTAATACCAGTCAGTCAGGGACTATCATGCGTTTCCTTTAAAACCATGTGACGCCAGCCAACCGCATCTTTTCGAACTGATTCCTCACGCACCATTGGGGGCGGTGTAACACACTCGGAGGACATCGCTATCCGCTCCTTCCTCTTGCATGAGCTCACAGACGCCATGATTGGCTGTGGAGTCGTGATTTATTTGAAAGTGCTAAGTGCCTACCATCCCACCTCGTTAAAAGCGCCGGTTAAGAAGCTATAGCATCACCCAGGAATCGAACCAGCGATCTCCGGATGATAGGGCGAGCGCTTTACCGCGGCACCACTCAGGGGCCCTGATTGATGCCATCACATATTCTTCATTTAATAAACTCGTATTTGATAAAAAAAAATTGTTTTTGTATAAGAAAAATTACACATTTAAGAACTTACTGTAACAGGAAAATTAATCAAGGTCAGTGTGGTAATGACATCACACCACCTGTCCTGTCATCAATTATATTCATGTTTTATTCCTCACACAAGAGATGACTTTCAGCAGGCATTATTACTGCTCGCATCACTGAGGTGTCAGCTAGAGAGCAACTACAAAGGTCGCTGAGCATGGTGTCACCTTCCTGTCTCATACTGCAGCCCACAGTCACCACACTGTCTGACACTTTAGACAGCTTCCAAAGTTTAAGCAGGACATAAAGAGCCATGCTTTCAGCTTGTTTCTGTCCCACTCTCCAATCTTGCTGCATGAAATGTCTGGAGAGTTGCTTCTGCTTTGCTGTTGTTCTCCCTCATTGTTTAATAAGGCCAGTTTACACCCCTTTCTCCCTTTATGGCTAGACTGCTGAGAGGAGACAGAAAGAGTTGCTCATGGATGCACTCTTACACACACACACACACACACGCACACACACGCTCTCTCTGTCTCTCTCTCTCTTAGGAAACCCTATCAACCGTTCAGCATAGCTTTGGTCAGCACTTAACAACTCAGCAATCAGCATAAGGGACTGTGTGACCTGGTAGGCATCTCATCATTTACATGTTGTGCATCAGAGCGTGTGTCACTGATGGAGTAAGTGTATGTGGCAGCATTATCAAATGAGTTGGGTGTCCCATTATACCCACATCAGCAAAGCTTTCTTAAAATAAACAGCCATGAACTTTGATCAGGAAAAATGAGAAAGCAGAAGAGGTATGAATTAGAAAAAGCAAGATAAAAAATGATGGAAAGGCAAAAGAGGGACAAAAAAGTGACTTACTGTCCATATAGCACTTGTTGATCTTGTACATTTACAATTACTCAGTAGAGGTTCTACATAGCAACTACCTGGTCAGGGTGTCTCAGGCTGGTACAAAAATTAATAGCTGATTTAATGGGAATAAAAACAGACCCATGCATGTTTTTAGTTGAGAGCAATAATGAACTGAGATTAGAAAATGCCAGACATATTACTCAGACAATGCTGGCATTTTCCATAAGGTTTCTATTTTTCTAATATTTGGGGGAAAAAAACAAGCAAACAAAAAAAGCTTCCATTTTAGTCCATGCCCACTAGTGTCGTGATACTGATAACTTATTCCGAATAGAAATGGATATAAATAGTGCCAGTGCATTACATCCCTAACACACACAGACACTCAAAGGCTTTTAAAGCATTCGACTGTGTCATAATTGTAATAAGATCCGGGCTTCATTTTTGCTGTCACAGGAAGCTGAGCGCCTCATGGAAAATGAGCACTGTGACAAGAGCATGATTATACACCTGCAGAATGAATGGCAGCAATTTTTATTTCAGACGTTCACCTGCCACTCAGGAAATAGGGAAAAATTAGGACATATTACGTTTGAAGAAAATCGGTCAAGTAGATCATTATTTGCATGAACTCGCTTTGCTTTCATTGACATCTTCATTGCTACAGGCACACACACGGTTCCATGCATGCATACACAGATTTTTAAATCTGATTAGATGCATTACAGTTTCTGTGGCACTTATTCCCCTCTTTAACTGTAGAGCTTGCACTAGAAGCTGGCCAAAAAGAGAGAGAGAGAGAGAGAGAAAGATTTTTGCACACAGGTGGATGGCAAAACAATGCATCATAAGCTGTAGATAACCCAGCAATACAGGGGCCAGATGTGCTCTATTTTTCTATCTCTAAAACTGAACACACAAATACATATAAACACACACTTCCAAAGCTTTAATATGTGTGATGATGCACTTAACCCTCTCCTAAACCTCCACCAAATGTTACCTTGTGATAGGCGAAGTGCTCAGGAGAAAACACTTGCATTATGCTTGCTGTTTGTGGAACTGCAGTAGCAGCTAGGAATGCTATTAAATATGAATCCTTATTTTAAATTCCCCTATAAGGAAATCATCTTTGTATGTTGCAGTTCCTCGAGTCATATTTTATTGATGTAGAATATTCAAATGACTGTTAGAGCCTACAGCACACTCAGGCTTCTCTGTGTGTGACGGGAAACGGTGGAACTTTAATATTCTGTAAACACGTTTGTCTTTTCTGTAGTTTTATTCCATCACAGTAAGTGGCTGAATACTCAGCACAAACTCCTGGTCAACTAAAGAAGTCAGCATTTACTTGACTGAGATACAGAGGGGTGAATGACGCCATGGAATCCATTAGCGCAAATGAAAATGTTCAAGGACACACTTGCACCAAATTCCTGCCCCGATAAATAGCTGTTTTTTTATCTTAATGTGTGAGAAAACACATGCAACCCAGGCCAAAAATACTCGTTATAAACAGTGCTCATCATCAGTTGTTGTATGAGAAGTGCACAACACTTATTAAAATCTGACACACTCATAATCTTGAGCCAGAGGTGAGAGAGAGAGAGTCATCAGACTTGCATCATATCTCATTTTGGGAGAGATGTCATTTCCAATACAAACCTGCCATGCCTCTCAATTTCTGTCACTGGACAAATTGTTATTTGCGTACCTGTTACCAGATTCCTCTCTATTCAACTTGAAATTGATTTGATTTGAAACTACTCATGGCGAAAGTTGTGACATTTGAAATTGAGACAAAAAAAAAATGATAAAAATCTACTCCCAAACCTCACGGCACTGTTTTAGCAGGTCACAGCGGGAGAATTAAACAGTATATTGTAGTACTTTAATTGCACAAATTAAGCAATCACAAGAAATTAGAATGAAACATTGGGTACCTTCATTTCAAATAAATCCGAGTTCGGCAGGGGAGGCACTGCACCGCACACCCCTAGCACGAGGATATTTAAGACTAATTTTTTGCAGAATTGCGGTACCTACATTAGTCACATGGGATTTAACGAAGCAAATTTCCCTGGGTGATGAAGTATATTGTATAAGAGTAATTTAGATAGAGCCGGCGTATTGCAGGATTCTGGGCTGTGGAGAATTGCTTAAAGCTCTTAGAGGATGAAGGTAAATGCAGTGGTGGGAGGAGAGGATTATATATTCTCTCTTGCTATGACTTGTCCAGAGCTAGAGCTTCTCCCAGAGAGAGAGAGAGAGAGAGAGCTTATGGAAGGGGTTTTGTTAAGGTAACTAAAGCTTAAAAGAGGAAAGAAGTAAAAAAGTCATATTAAAATACGACTAAGGAATATGAGGACAACTGAGAGAAAGGTTGTTTTCCCCTACCCCCATGTCTTTGCACAGATCTGTTTAGAAGTAATCCGCTTTCTGACACTAGTGGCCATTTATGATTGATCATCGGAGAGGATTCAGAGCCTTCTGTAGTTACAAGATCAAGAAAAGTCATCAATGTCCTCTTTTTTCATCCCAAGCCCATTAAACATTGCCACTGGAAGTCCTCCCTTGGGTTTATAGTCTGCTCAGGCTTGACCTTGGGCTCCGAAATAGCTCACAGACAGCATAGAGTCACGACTGCTGCACACGGATACATCGACTATAGACTGTGACTGAACGGCAGAGTTAATGTGGCTGCTCCATTTACAGCTGTCCTGCAGGCTTCAGTAACCTGCCGTCAGTCTTTAGTTAAAGCATTTTTTTAAACTCTGGCCTGACAGAGCACAAGGCACAGCAATGTAGCAGGCGTCAGATTTGAACTTGTGCGTACTTGGGAGCTCCCACTTGAAAGGGTCATGCTCCGCTAGAGTCCCAACAGGCAATTTGGCCAGCGAGTGGTGATGCTCTTGCCTTTGCCCTGAAGCATCGGCCTGTTCTAGCTTACTGAGTTATCCGTTTTTATTGCCCAGCAAGTTTTGATATTTCTTGTATGAAGAAGAAGAAGAAGATAAAGCCATTTGTCACATAGTAAAACCCTTTCCTGTGCATATCCCAGCTCATTAGGGAGAGTCAGTGGTGCTTGAGGGTCCAGCAGTCGCAGCCTGGCATTGCTGGGGTGCAACCCCTCGACCTTCTGATCAGTAACCCCGGATCCTTAACTGTATAAGCTACCACTGCCCAACAGCAACAGAGGTATTAGAAATCATACTGTACATTCTATGTATGAAAGGAACATATTTCATTAGTTTGCTGATTTCAATACACGTTTCACATCTTTTCCTTCAAAGAAAACTTGTCCTTTTCTGTATGCAGTGCACCAGGGATCATCAGTTACCATTTTGGAGGGCTAGAGTGCAACCCGGTTTGATGATTTCCCAGTTCAGTGATGCCAGATTCAATTCAGCAGTTAATTATCAGGCATAACAGGTGTATTAGAGCAGGGAAATTAGCCCAGCTTGGTTGAGATGTAGCCTTGCAGGAATTATTGATCCCTGCAAGAGAGTATGCAATGAAGTAGTGTTGATCCAGTCCCGGAGTAGCGGCAACACACAATTCCTGTTTCCAGCTCAAAATTGATTATTTTCCTATAACAGCTTTTCTTTAAGTATTTTGTTCCTCTGATATCATAGTCATTTATAACACTTATATATATATAAGCCAAAATAACACTTATTATTTATTAAAGAACACCACCAAGTTAGCTAGCATCACTCATGAGCTGAGTCCAGGTAAAAGCTTAGGTAATATAAGCATAACATGAACATTTTGCAGCACAGGCTGATCTGGAGCCAGTTCTGGTCCTGACACAGGTAACATCAATGCATAATGGGTCAGTCGAGATGATCATACTGGGAAACAACACATGCATGCTTCAGGAGAAAACATTAGGGATTCTCATTTAGTTCTTAATGCATGTACAAGTATACTTATGCTCATTTGCATACTGAAGCCTATGCTGTAATTATATTATGGTCACAGACTCTTATTAGCATATAGAAGCCTCTATGATAGTTATGTTATTGGAATATTCTTCAATTAAAAGATCCCAACCTATATTTTAATTATGTTATCCTTGTAGACTCTTATTAGCAGCTCCACGGCTGTATTATGGTTGTTTTTCGGGTCATACGCCATGTGTGTGTGTGTGTGTGTGTGTGTGTGTGTGAGAAAGGGGGGGGACTTTTGTATTTTGCTGCCTTAACTATTCACAGATATAAGGATCAGGACAGTAATAATTAGGGCTGACAGAACCTTGTTTCCTTATTATATTATTTAATGTATCTGTATAATTTAGTTTCTTTACTAATTAACAATGAATGGAATTTAAGACATACTTTGTTATTGTGATGAATTCATTTTTAAATTACATGTAATAAAGAACAAAGTCCTGAATGGCGTCTTATACAGTACACTGGTAATTACTTTTATGTGGCTGAATCTCAAATGGCTTTCTATTGGGCATTTACTGCAATAAATAACATGATTTGGGACCACAGCACAAAGCGTTTCCTATTCACTGTGTAGATGACATGAAAATTATATTCCAACATTATCATTAGCATCATCAAGCCTATTTTATATTTTGTTTATGCTTATACACTCTCATTAGCGTATTCGACTTATGCCGTGGTATCCTACTCTTATCACCATGTTGAAACCTATATTATGAACATAATGATCATACAGTACACTGTAATTAGTATATCAAAACCTATACTGCATATTATTATATATGTACGACTTGACACCTATACTATAAGTACATTAAGGTCTTATACTCTGATTCGTAGACTCAGGCCTATTTCATGATTATTGAAAATTACACAACCAGGTCTGTGAATAAAATCAAATGCATTGTGTGTGTGTGTGTGTATTTGATTCATGTGAAATGATGAATTAGACCAGACCAATTTGCACTGGTCACACATTTGCAGTTGATTAATTGTTGACAAATGTTAAGGATCGACCAGGCAACTTGAGTTGACCAATTAGTCTCATTACTCCTCCCTTTCAATAAATCAATTAGGACACCTGAAAGGAAGCAATCGAGCACTCAATGACATCTTTGTGCTGAGATGGGCTCATTCAATATCGGAGACAAGTGATGACTTTATTAGTGTCCTGGAAACAATGGCTACATCCTAAACAACACCTTCGCAGTAGCAGGTTGATTAACTATGGTGATGTTTTAAACGATATATTAAAGCCATGAGTCACTGGATTCGTTTAGGTCGCACGACTATTGATGGTTTTGCCATTACCCGCCGTTCATCAGTCGAGGACTTGTTATTCCAATAATACGAGTGGCTTTATTTTTAGACACATGGTATTTATTTCAAACAAAGTTAACTGTTTTTTAGTGTTCCATCATTTGTCGCACATCGGCTTCTGTGTTGAGAATCTAATAAGTTTATTAGACGCATTCATTTTAACAAGCGTCTTCTGCTTTGTGATTGTTTCCAGTGGGATGAATAAGGCCATCAAAATAATTAGCTGTTTCCTGTAATTGTTTATGAGGTTTGTTAGAGCTAGTGGAGCAGGACAATCTCTCTCTCTCTCTCTCGCTATCTATCTCTCGCTCATATAATTATCTCTACTATATTTGTCAACCTTTTTAATTTTTTTTATTATAGTTTTTCCCTTTCTGGTTGTTCTGCCTCAACATCCACCCATCCCTGACTCCCCCACCTCCTCTCCATCTTCTCTACACTAGATTTAGCGAGAGGCATGAGTGCTAGATTGAAATACTGAGGTCACTGAGCCCTGTGTAAACCACAGGTAGGCCAGCAGTGACTGGAATCCAGTCAGCACAGACCCAGCCAGAAGAATTACATTTACACCCAAAATACTGCCTCAACACAGATATATGTCAGTTCCATTCCTGTCAGAGCAACAGCTTTTTTTTTTCTGTACTGGCTATTTTCCAAAACTACAGCCTGCACATGTGTGCTATTTGAATCCATATGGCTGCTGCTTTCCATAAGCACATGCTAAGCAGCCTCATTCTCGGCCCATGCCGGTATCCCTGGATAAAGAAGAACCAGTTTAAATGATATTGAATGTTCGGTCCTTCGTGACTTGTTGACCATAAAGTGCATTTGTGGTCTAATCAGCGGCTCTCTTGGCATCAGTCGTGTCGTCTCATTCATGTCGGGATTGTTTGGAGCACGTATCCTCTATCCTGGAGGACCTCTCAGTGGGCTCTTTAGAGCTCTTTCGTCTCTCTGAGAGCGCCTTATCAAATTGGGGTCAGGTTAGGAAGATGGCAGGTGGTGTTAAATATTGAGGAGTGGGTGTTTATCCTCTTTAGTTGCAATAATAATTGCCACCACTCAACCCATCTGCCCTTATAGAGACCAACCTCTCCAAGACTGGCAGAAATTCTCATGGCTGCCCAGTGTTATTATCAGTTGAGCTCTTTGTGCTCTGCCTTCGCTTGTCTTGTTAGTCTTTAGGATCTTGTTTGAGCAATTTCTGCACACGCTTGTCGTCCCACGTTGGCGTTAGGTGTCAGAGCTGTAGGCTGATTTGACAATTCAGAAGAAAGAGAACGAGAGTCACACCGGGAATCTAAACTCATTTTCCTGCACAACATTTCAACAAGTCCTACGTCTCAGACTGTGTCCGAAAATACACCATATTCCCTGTGTACTACCTCGTTCTCTGGGTCTGTCATTTTTAAGAAGAGTATATTCAGTACACGACTGGTACAATTATGTTTAAAAGATGTATCCTAGCGTTCAAGTAGTACTCTCAATGTGTGGTTTGTTTTTACTTGCGCACTTGATCTGAGGCCGATAGCTCATATGAGTGAGTGGTACCAATGTAATTATGTGTGATTGACTTTGGTACGGTTATCCCTACAGTTTCATATGTTACTCATCACATGAAGAAAGGTATTAAGTCACATTTTGGGTGATTTAAGTTTAGTAAGCTTTATTTTGATACCAGGTGTATTATTGCATCATGTCCAGTTGCAAAGATATTTTGGCACCAGGGTGGGTTTCCCTCCCACCCATTTTCCATCAGTTTGGTGTTTATATAACAAAAAACCCAAAACAAAATCTATAACTATTGGAACAGTCAGCATGGACAGTAGTGATAGGAATTACCCATAAGCCCCGGGACCTAAACCGATTTTAAACAAACTTAGTTCCTACTTGCTCCTACCACACAGGATGCTGTACTGTGTGAATAGTTTAGAGCACACCGCCTGTAGGATGAAAGAGGAACTGCAATGTTTTACCACTTCAAATGCAAACGTGTACATTACATTACATATATTTTACAAGAATTGATTTTGGAGTC
>JAOVVA010000044.1:6582643-6593301 GCA_028565275.1 Leiocassis micropogon
GGAATGAGCTTGAGCTTAGGATATTGTCTGTGTGGAGTATTGCACTTCCTAATATACAAATCAGTAGTGCTTCTTTTAAGAGGGCAAGCTAAGCCTGGCTTCCCCAGTTTTTTTAGACTGCACTTAGCATTTTAATAAAAACACTTCATTAACCGTTTCAGTAATAAACTCCTCCATGTTGGTGTTGACTACTGTCTCTTTCCTATTTTTCACTAAGTATTTTACAGTGAGTGCAATTTTCCCCCTAAATTTTATGTTGTGAATCTGAAGTAAAACTGTGTATTGCACTCCTACCATAAATTAAAGTGTGTTTTAAAGGAACGCCAGGCCGTGTTTGCTTCCATTCTAAAAATAACTATCAAAGGCGGCATGCGCGTAGTGGTTAGCATTAGCGATGGGAAGTTTGGATCATTTTAGTAACTCAGTTCTTTGAATCTCGATCATCAAAATGAACAAATAATTTTTTCATAATTATTAGTCATATGATTAATAATTTCGTTCTTTTGATCTGAAATAAAATAAAATGATTTTGAATAAACAGAACCCTAACACGTCTACATACACAAATTTTTGCTATATGCGTGCCCTGTGATGGATTGGCACCCCGTCCAGCGTGTACTCTGCCTCAAGTCCCCTGGGCCGACATGACCCTGTCCAAAGGATAAGCGGTATAGACGATGAACTAGTGAATAAATAACTGTCACGGGGCAACCGGAGACGGACCAGAAGACTTAGCAGTTAGCCCGTGTAGCGTGGATGGTAAACCCAAACGCGGAAGTAGCGCGAACAGGCCAGATAACAAACACAAATTATTATTAGAACTCTCTCACGGCGAGAGCAAGAGTTTACACAAATAAACCCGCGTTCTAACAACACACATTTGGTTAGGAAGCAAAACCCAAAAATGGTGAGTACTCACGATTTGGAAGGTAAGCGTCGGAACCAGCATGGGCAATGAGTGCGCATGACAGGTACCCCCCTTTTCTCCCTTTTTTCGTGATTCAGTGTGGAGGTGAAGATTTCTTGTTGAGACGCATACGTTGTCACCTGCATTGACAATCGTCCCGGAGGGTGTCGACGGTGATGTTGGGTGGCGTAGTGGATGTTGGCGTGCTGGATTGGCAGGTTTGCTTGGTCCCACAGCGGCCGATACCTGCGGACCAACCTCCGGTTCTTGGTGGTCAAACATCGAAGGATGGAAACCGTGGCATACCTCAAATGGGCTCAGATTCGTGGCGGATGAGACGTGGAGGTTGTGGGTAAGTTCAGCCCAGATGAGGTAGCGGGCCCAGGAGCGCTGGCGATTGGCGATGAAGCATCTCAGGTAGCGCTCCAGTTGTTGGTTGGTCCGCTCCGTCTGACCGTTAGTCTGGGGGTGGTATCTGGATGACAGACTGCAGGTGGAATTGATCAGACGGCAGAAGGCCTTCCAGAACCGGGCAGTGAACTGGGGCCCCCCGTCTGAGATGATGTTCTTCGGGAACCCATGCAGGCGGACTACGTGCTCTAGTATTAGCTCGGCTATGTTCTAAGCTGACGGGAGTCCGGCGAGGCCCACCAGGTGCATGGCCTTGGAGAACCGATCGACGATGGTTAGGATGGTGTTCTTTCCCTCGGAGACCGGCAGGCCTGTGATGAAGTCGACGGCAATGTGCGTCCAGGGCCGACGAGGAACTGGGAGTGGTTGAAGTTCCCCTGGTGTCGGCTGGTTGGTGTCTTTTGCCCTGGCGCACACTGGGCACGCCTGGACGAACTTGGGGTTGGGCACATAGAGTCGTCCAGACGGCATGCCTGCCGGCTCGGTCTCTGCGCCTGGCGAACCCTCGTTTCCAAATCCCAACGGAGCGGTGCAATGATTTTAGAAAATGGGAGGACAGGCGCGGGGTCCGTCCAGGGGACGCCTTCCTCGTGTTGAGGGGAGAGGGCGTCTGCCTTGGTGTTTTTGGACCCCGGACGGTATGAAAGGTGGAAATTATAATGTTCAAATAACAGAGCTCACCGCGCCTGTCTTGGGTTGAGTTGTTTCAGGTTCCGGATGGTGATCAGGTTTTGGTGATTGGTCCAGACGATGAATGGCTCCCTGGCGCCCTGGAGCCAGTGACGCCATTCCTCCAAAGCTCACTTTATGGCCAGCAGCTAGCGGTCCCCTCCCCATATCGCTGCTGAGTGGAGTCAATTTTTTGGGATAAGAAACATGGGTGTAGTTTCTGATCTGGACCTCGCTGGGAGAGAACGGCCCCGGCGCCCACATCCGAGGCGTCCACCTCCACAACGAATAGCTTGCTTGCATCTGGATGGAGAAGAACTTGGGCGGTGGTGAAGTGACGACAGAGTTTAATGAAGGCGGAGATGGCAGCAGGGTTGAGGATGAAGTGATGAGATGAAGGACGGGTCAGGGTGGTTAAGGGTGCTGCAACTGTACTGTAGTCTCGGATAAAGCGGCAATAGAAGTTCACAAACCCGAGGAACCGTTGAAGTTGCTGAAGGGTCTTGGGTAGGGTCCAATGACGAACAACTTCCAGCTTCTGCGGGTCCATGACCAAACCCTGGGGAGAGATGACAAAACCCAGGAACGTGCTGGAGCGCTCGTGAAAAGCGCACTTCTCCAACTTACAGTACAGCTGATGGGCAAGCGATCTCTTGAGGACCGCCCTGACGTGTTGCACGGGGCAACCGGAGACGGACCAGAAGACTTAGCAGTTAGCCTGTGTAGCGTGGATGGTAAACCCAAACGCAGAAGTAGCGCAAACAGGCAGGAAAACCAAGCGAATTATTATTAGAACTCTCTCGTGGCGAGAGCGAGTGCGCATGACAATAACCAATAAGGCTATCTTCATGGTATTGTCAAACTGTGATTTTTCAAAACCACGCCTAGCGAAATCAGGGTTAAATTGGCTTCCATTGGTGGAAATGAGAGATTAACCAATCAGATGCGGCTACTTACAGGACCGTGCCAAGTTAAGCCACAGTCCCTTGGTCGCTACAACATCATCGCTAGCCGCTCTGTTCTTTTATCACGTTCGCAAACTTTGTTATGGAGAGTGGAAATTTGTAAACTACTTTATAAACTAAACTACCATTAGAGAATCACTTGAAAATTCAATCTGACAGCAGATCAGAGCCAAAACCAGAGTTGCATACGCATAAAAAAACGGAGGAATTTGGACTTTCAGTAAGGAAAATTAAGTGGCTAGCTGGTCATGACTTCTTATCTTATTTATTGTGCCGTATTTGCCTGGAATAGCTTCAGATGTTAGTGTACTGTAATAGATGTTTTATTAAACCACGCAGAAAATGAGAAGTATGAAAAGTATCAAAGTAACAAAGTTTATAAGTTATGTTTTTAAAACGTCCTACTAATTTCCTACAATATTTTTGACATTTGTGAATGCAAATGAAATGTCTGCTGATTGAGTTTGTAATGAATGCTTCTTTTATTCATTATTGAATCTATGCTGCGCATTAAGCATCTGGTTATGCATTTGGTGGGGAGTTGCATAAATTAAGAAGAAAATGCATAAATTAAATGTTTAGAACCATGTGTGAAAGAAATGAGTGTTGGCTGGAGGGTATATACGTGCATATTTGCAAATTAGTGTCGGATAACAGGCACCTGCACGTTATAGTTTTGTGTAACATCATACAGTGTGCTCTAAACGTTAATCTGGTTATATTTAATTGGATGATAAAGTGATGACGTATGATGTACAACACACACAATGGTAAAATTAAAACGACATGGTCTTGTGTTAGTTTACTAACTAAAAAGGTTTCCCCATGCCATTCTATAGGTCCATGTAGGGTTCATCTGGGGTCCCTGGTTACCTCTGACCTTGTAATAGGTGTGAATGTGTATATGCATAATGAGTTAGCAACCTATCCATGCCTTATATTCATATCTATCTATAACATATCTAATTTAATCTATCATATTATATAAAATTCATATCTATAAAATTGTGTCATTGCGTCAGCCAGTGAAATCTGGAATGATTCTTTACAAGTTTGGGAGTAGTTTTTATAATCTTAAATATCAAATTGCTTATTATAAATAGCATTTAAAAAAAAATGCAATTCTATCACAAAGTTACTCTAAATTATCATTTAACAATCCACAGCTGTCTGGACATTTAAGGGAGTTTACCAAGAAAACATTAAAATAAATGATATGTCTGTAAATCATATTGAAATATTAATGTAAAAACTACATAAACATATATAATGTTATATATAACGTTATTCAGACCATTTTGTTCTGTTTTCTGTCAGGTAAACTAATCAAACTGTTTAACTACACACAGCAAAGGAAGCATTGCTTAAGGTGTGTGTGTGTGTGTGTGTGTGTGTGTGTGTGTCAGAGAGAGAAATGGGGCGGACAAGTGTAGCAGTGTCTAAACTTAATCGATAGTGGAGAGGAATAGGTGCAATGTATCACCCAAGTGCATGCACACACAGACACACACACACACACACACACACACACACACACACACACACACACACACACACACACACACGTATGTCCTGATAAAGAGTACACAGCGGAGGAGGCTGCAGACATATGCTGATGTATCATAGCTGTGGGAGCTGTAGTTCTAGTCGTTCCTTTCACTCCATTTCATCACTGTGTGACTTTATTACTGATTTGGGATCAGACACACTCTACACCCTCTACACCCTGTAGACAGATGACTAACCTGGGGCCAGTGTGTCTGCTCGCTACTACCGTTAAAATGATCTCACGCTATTAAACTCAACCGTTATTTTATTTCATTTTTATTTCATTCATTGTTATCCCATAGAGACTTGTAAATAATCAGATGTACCAGATCTATGTCTCAAATCCTGTGCTTATATTAGTGCATACTTTTTGAATGGTTTTGAAGTTGAGAGATTAGTTTGATTTTGCATACAAGGTGAATAAGGAATAAAATATGACTTAATGCCATTGTAAAAAAAAACAAAAAAACTTGGCGATCTATTCACACGTATTGTTACTGTTACCCAAGAGTTGATCATTTTCCTATACTAGCACACCCTGAAGTTTTCCTCCTTTAGTTCTTTGTATCATTTACATTTACAATGTTGCAGCTATAATTGTTTATTCAAGAGCACAAAATCTATCCTGAAAACTCTCCCATGGTGGAAAACATCCTAACCCTTAAATTACATCGTTAGATCTCTACATGACCATTGCTGCCAGATTTGTGAGATAAAAAAGAAGTGGAAAGATGCCACGGAAGAAAGGCAGTAGGAAGAATAACAAGAGATACAGTAGCGAAATTAAAGTACTTTGAATGAAACCTAAAGTAAACATGTGATCTTCCAGAGCATGAGCACTGGCTTTACAGGTAAATCAAAAACACAACTCTGGCAAAAGATCTGTGATGCTCTGAATGCCGAGTCAGCTGTGGGACACACAGATAAAGAAAAAGTGATTTGATGGCACATGAAGTTAGGGCATAACCTCAGTCACCTACATTAGAATTTTACAAAGTTGAGTTTTTTTGATAACAGTTGAACTGGATAGTGGTTTTCATAATTATTTAGTGCTCATGGCAATCTGACATGGCTCGGCACCCATTAATTCCATGGATCATCAAATCTGTGCGATTTCTAAAAACGTGCTTTCTGCCTAAGCCCTGGATGGCCAAAGCATCCAACAGCAATCTGTAAACCATTCAGAAGCAACACACAGGCAAGCATCCAAGGGTTTTTACAGTCTTAATTGGGATAAATTGTCCAATAATATCTCTTTAGCCCACAAATTAAATAATCCAATCATTATAATTCCTGTAAAAATATATACTGTAATAATCTAAATTTGATATTTGACTTAGTATGTTTAAAACCATGCTTCCTTGCATCAAACAGTTTGAAGTCTGTGAAAAAGAGGAATAGTTTTAAGAATAATTTAATAATAATAATAACAATAATAATAATGATAAAGCTAAGAGGTTTCTACATCTTACCTAAGAGGAGAGTAAAAATAAGAAAACATTGGTAAATCCCAGAAATGAATGGGACAAAAAATATGAAATAGTGTGGATATGATAGGAAATAAGAGAAAATATACCTTGCATGAGGCCCAATGTACAGTATCAATTAAAAGGCATCTATACAATAAGGGAAAAATGTTAAAAACAAAATTACCTTGCACTACAAAAAAATTTACTTTTGAGGAAAAACCATGCACCTGGCAAGACAGAATGTATGACCTTGAATCACAGACGTGACATTCACTTACACCTGAAATGTGGTTAGAGGGAAAAATATGTGCAGACTTGCTGCTCTTTAGGAATCTGACTTTTATGCATGATAAGACTTAAGCTGTGTAAATAAAGACCTCAAACAGCTTAGTACATCTGGCTCAAAAATAATAACATGCCACAGAACCAGGGCTGTTGCATTCATAAAGATGAACTAGACAGTTGCCTAGAGAGACGCTTAGCGATGGTGGCAAAATATTCCATCTGGTTGTATACTGACATTAGAGCTGTAAATCATAGCTCGACTATGGCTTTGATTCGATTTAATTCCATTTGATTTCGGGGCATTGTGATTTTTTTTTTCAACTATATTTTTTATTTTTTACTATATTTTCCATAGGTTTTGAAGTATTGAATATTACTAAAGTTATCTAATAAAACATTAAAATGTTGTGTAACTTGTGCGATTGGATGTTTAGAAGCCAATATCTTCTGCTTCAGTCAAGTAGGTGGTAGTATTGCATCAACCGACCATAAACTCTAAAGAAGAAAAAGCGGTAGTCTCACAAAAAACAAGTATTTGCACAAAATGTAAGAGGTTTGTATTTTATGGTAGAGCAGTTGCATTTTCTTAAAGAATTCATCAAGTTATCATTCGTAGGTTGTAAGTAATATCTAAACAGTTTTAATTATGTAAATTGATTTTGAAATGAACCCATCGATTCACTGAATTGAATCAACCAAAAAAAAAAAAATAGAATTGCATAATCAATAAAATTGCACAGCTCTGATATGTACATTTGTAGCAACATGTAGCAATTTTGCCAACTGTTAAAAAGTTGGACATGGAGAATATTTTTACTGAGCACTCTGTATGGCTAAATTCACATTGTTCCATTCCTTTTGATAGGATCGGATATCCATATCATGATCATTTACATTTATAATTACAAGCTACTTTTGTCTGACTCTAATGTAGACGTGCCCAACCACTATAACAGCGCGCATGCGCACATTGATATCTCTGGGTTAGAACACATTATATTTGTTTGAACGCTCGTTCATTTCAAACAATGCATTTTTAACAAAATATATTTTTTTAGGACTTTACACTGGAAGATGGCAAACAGTTAGTCGACTGTATTTGTCGAGGTCCAGAAGAAAGAAGAAAGCTGGATAGCACCACCTGTATTGCTATTACTGCAGTGAGATCTCCAACCTGCTGATGACATCAGCACCCTATGATTGTGCAGAGGCAAAAAGATGCATGAATTCCAATTTCACCGTTCTTATTCAAAGTCACATGACCATGTATCAGATACTGTATGTATCAGATCTAGGACTACATATGAAAGTGACTCAGATCTGATCTGGGGGGGAAAACAATCTGATTTGTGAGTTAAGACAGCCCTAAAAAATCTGATTTGAGTTCTTTGAGTTTGGATTTGAGCACGTCAGCCTGGAAGAATGCCTTAATCTCACCCCCTCCTGTTCCTCTCCACATAAACCCAATTAATTTTAATGAACAGTGAAAGAAGTTCATTTACTCGCACCATAAAAAATAGAACAGTGTTAAGCAACAGTGCCTGGTTTTGGGGCACACACACACACACATATATATATATATGGTAAAACCATAGTGCAAATATTTAAAGATATCGCAGAAACCTATACAGTAGATGCCTTATTTGTGTTGAATCTTATGCAGGAAAAACTCTAAATGTCACTAAATGTTGAAAGTCTAAGCGCAACCCTGCTTTTTTTTCTTTCATGAGTTTTTGCTTATTAGTTATGATATTGACATTTTCCCTTATTAACCCTCTCAATTTATTATTTATTTATTTATCCACAGTAAATTCTTTATCCTTGACAAGGATCTGGAGATCAAACCAGAGAGCACTGTACTTATGGTGGGAATATACCCTGAATGTGAGCCAATCAATTGTAGAGCTTCACACATTTGTTCTTACTGTACATTCTGTTCATTCCAACCATCATGTTTTTGGGCGCTAGAAGGAAACCAGAGAATCCATAGTGAACCCACACAGAGCTCAGGATTGAAAGTTTTTTCTTGCAAAAAGGATCTTACCTTTATTTTATAAGCTATGTGCACTCAGTCTGTAGGCAGGACTCATAGCTTCCAGCAGATTGAGTAATAGTAATATCACGAAAATATATTGCCTTCTCTGTCTCCGTTTCCAAACACATGCATTCTCTTACACAAGCTAATAAACTGAAAATCTCTGGGATAATTAGAGCCTGACCTTGTTTGTGAAACAGGTGATAACATACACACACACACACAAGCACACAGATGCGTGATGTTTTCATTTATTCATTTCAATATCCATAAGCATGTCGGAGACCATTACAGCACGCAATGTGGCGTGACGGCTTTTTGATTCGCTCACAATACAAAATGAGGATATAAGAAGGGTGAAAATGGTGGTAAAGTTTTGGCGGTTTATTAGCACTGCTGATGATGATGACATGCTTTTCATGTGTGTATGTGTGCAGTGGTTTACTTGCTCATGCTTGTTTATTGTTAGCATGTTAAAGTAGTGTGTGTGTGTGTGTGTGTGTGTGTGTGTGTGTTTGTGTTTTGGTTTACATCTCACCTGTACTTTGGTGGTGTTGTGTGTTCTAGGCACTTTATGCTCTATTTCCCCATATGTGCGCACACACACACACACACACACACTCTTGTAATTAGGGCATTATGTGGACAGTAGCCCCACACATCAGTTTTGGGGACACCCCTTTCCAGGGATCCTCTGGATGTGAAAAAAATCAGACATGTACAATTAAATTCTCTAAACACAAATATCACTTCAACTTACAGTTTTACAGTAAAAAAAAAAGTTGTGCTTGTTTTTTTAACAATTATGAGGACATAACAAGAACCAGTCATTAGTGGGGACCAAATTTTCATACACAGAAAATTAACTGGTTTTTATAATGTTGTAGTGACATCCTTAGTGACCTAATTTGCATACATACATTTAGCTGATGTTAATGATGATGTGGGGACATCACTAAATAGCTAACTTGGATACACACTTATAAGGTATATTACACAAGATCAAGGGGACATGGGTTTAACAACCATCAAACTGTGCATTTAACTTTTATAATTTATGCAAAATTACAAACTAAGCATGTCAAACATAAAAAAAAAAACGTGTAAAGCACATGGCTCTTATGGGTTTAAGCTTCTCATGACTAAAGAATTGTTTCTTAATTTTGGTTATCCATACAGTAGGACTGACAACCAAACTTTCATTCATAGCTTTATTTTCAAAGAATGCAATCAAAACCCCCTAAGTAAAGAAATGCCTATGTCCACCATTTTGTTGTAGCTTGTTATTTCTTTTAGAATAGCCATTTAAGAAACCGAAGAACTTTAAATAGAAAAGAAAAGAGTAAAAAATGTATAAACCATTGATATTCTTTTTAGTTAAAAATACACAGAAGGCGGTACAGCAGGGTGTCTAAGATGACAGTGCATGTAAACTAGCCAATGTTAAGATACTGTAATTATAAGTAATTAAATTTAAGGCAAAACTTCAATAACACAGGAGCTTACTAAACAAAGCCTGAACAAGGCCACCTCAAAAATGTACAGAAGATATCTTTCTAGGAAAGATGATTCGGTTGTAGACATAGAATTTTACACTTCCCTGAAATACAACATGACATAAGGAAGGTCTTCATGTGTCTGTCCATTGCATGGACCTCATCCAAGTCCCAAGACTTCCTCCTTTTTCGAGACAGATCTTTTGCCTAAATGTAAGAATAAACATTAGTTTACCAATCTTAGAAACATTTCAGCAATTTAGACAATAACAACAGTAGAAATAGACCTAGAAATATTCAAGAAATATAAATAATTACAAGGACAACATACTTTAATATCCGCAGAACAAATGTAATAAAGTATGAATGAAGATGTTATCTTTAGTTAGTTTTATTGTATAAAAACTATTAACAGACCAGATGGAAATACAAAAAACAATTTAAAAACGAATAACGCGGTTTGCGAGTGTTCCGCAAGAGAAGCAAAGATTTTAAGAAATTTTGATTTGGAAAACGAGCAAGTCTTGGTTTACGAGCACCGAGTATCATGCAAACTCTCTCTCTCTCGCGCGCATGGGCGTCGCTAGGCCATTTTTAAAATATGTACTCAGCCCCCCTAAAAATTCTCCATAAACTTGACACAAATTGGTGATCGCTCATCGTCCCCTTTAAATTCCATATGAAAGTGTCGGCAGACTTCGGCTCCTCCCCGTCTTTCAGCGCGGTCTTTAATCCGCCATCACAGAGGGAGGATTAAGGCAAGGTGTGTTTTTCGATAAATTGTTATATCTGCACAAGTGCAGTCCTTTCTCATAAATACAGTTTACAAAATGTCATGAGGGATTAATCAGTTAAATCTTCGCTGTGTTCACC
>JAOVVA010000044.1:6593401-6603923 GCA_028565275.1 Leiocassis micropogon
GAGGGATTAATCAGTTAAATCTTCGCTGTGTTCACCCTCATCACACCAGCTGTTTCCTCTAGTGAAAATGAAGCCCTAAATACAGAGAAGCTTGTAGCCTGCAGACAGGGGTACTTGTAAATACATACTCTATGAACCTAAAGTCTACTTTATAAAACAATCATGCCGTCGTTGTTTTAATTGGAAAACCTAACCGTCTATATAAAACATTGCACAGTGTATATGGCGTTAACTACCATAGAGTTATGCACATAAATGATTAATTTGTTTAATCATTTATGTGCATAACATAAATGATCTCGGGACGGGAGGGGCTTCACACACACACACACACGCAGCGTGAAACACTTAAACGGAAACACTTACTGTATCTGTTGGGATTTCTTTCTACTTTTTTTTAAAGGAAAAGTGCAGGTTAATTTGTTTTATTTTTACTTTATATTTTGTGTTCATTATTTTTATGTTTTTATTTTTTTGGGCTGTGGAACGAATAATTTGAGTTTCCATTATTTCTTATGGGAAAATTTAATTTGGTTTACGAGTGTTCTGGAATACGAGCCTGCTTCCGGAACAAATTATGCTCGTAATCCAAGGTTTCACTGTATGCTGTTCCTTATAAAATTGTAGCCTAGAGTCATCATTTCAAGGTTACATATAAGAGCTTTTGGAGAACTTTGGAATAAATATGAAGCATTCTGCCACACACACATTGTTTTCTAGTTACTACTTAAATATGCAAGTAAATGGCTTAAACATATTTCAGCCAACACATTATTTCAGAAACGTTTAACAAGGTTCAGGTTTAAGTCACTTCTGGGGACACTATTCTACATTATCAGGTCTACTCAACCATCATAAAACTCTCTCACAGATACACACAAACTCCTAGCCAAACCTGCTTTATGGGGACTCCTTATAAAAACTATTAATAGACCAGATGGAAACACAAAGGAGAGTCTGTTGGCACTTCAAATGTCACTTAAGTAATAACATTTATCTTCTACATTTGTTCTCATGTGCACTGGGGATGTACTGACATTATAAAGGGTGTTCATGACCCAGTAAGCAGGTGATTAAGGGGATGAAACATAGAAAATGCTCTAACAAACAATACTTCTAAGATGGTGGAGATTTACCTGTTCAGTTGCAGATGATTTCATAGCACTGTTGCTGCTCACAAGATGTTTAGACTTTGGTGGTTGGTGCGGTGTCCTCTGGATGTTGTTAGCAGTGTCCCCTTCCATATTCTGTAAACATATTGAACAATTAAGAACATTTAGTGTATGCTAAAAAGAGAAATATTAAACACAAAACAAATAGGACTTTCCCACTTTCCTTATAAAAAAAACATTGATTGTAAGAATAGATTCGTCATTTCAAAGTTACATAAGAGATATTGGAAGACTTTGAAGTATTTAGCCACATACACATAGTTATCTAGTTACTGTTTAAATATGCAGGTAAATGGTCTTCAACTCATCTTAGCCAAAAATCCTTTCAGAAACATTTAACAAGGTTCAGGTTTAAGTCATTTCTGGGGACACTATTTTACATTAACATGTTTACACAACCATAAGAAGACTCCCTGAGATACACACAAACTCCCAGCCTGCTTTATGGGGACTCCATATAAAAAGTATAAACAGACCAGATGGAAACACAAAGAAGAGTCTGTTGGCATTTCAAATGTCACTTAAGTAATAACATTTCTCTTTTACATTTGTTCTCATGTACACTGGGGACTTATTGACATTATAGAGGGTGCTCTAACAAACAATACTACTAAGATGGTGGAGATTTACCTGTTCAGTAGCTGACGATTTTGATGGTTCGTGCTGTCCCCTCTGGATATTGTTAGCAGTGTCCTCTTCCATATTCTGTAAATGTATTTAACAATTGAGAACATTTAGCGAGCGCCAAAAGAGGAACATGCAGCTCAAGAGTCTGCAATTCCTTATAAGAACAAACATTCATTGTAAGAATGGATTTATCGTTTCCAGGTTAGACACAGGTGCCTTTGAAGGAGCAGCGAGGAC
The DNA here is from genome assembly GCA_028565275.1 of Leiocassis micropogon. Taxonomy (NCBI): domain Eukaryota; kingdom Metazoa; phylum Chordata; class Actinopteri; order Siluriformes; family Bagridae; genus Leiocassis; species Leiocassis micropogon. The sequence continues at coordinate 6,595,438 of JAOVVA010000044.1, forward strand.
TAGCTAGTGAGGTGTTGGTGTGGCGCCATTATCCCCTAGCTTAGGCATTATGCTAGGCTGCAAGTTTGTTGGTCCCTGGTCAAGCTGTCTGCACGTTACAGAGGTTTAATGCTTTTGGCTAAGATCAGGCCATGCAAGTCAAACTGTGACTCTGAGTGTGTGTGTTCTGGCCCAGGTGGAATGGCCACCTAATACAACAGCTTACCCTCGCTATTAAAATACAAAGGAAGCACTGTGTCAATCCAGGCATTCTGTCTTGAGAACCATTAGTCCTAGAGCTTAGCTTTTTTTGTCATCAAGGGGAATGTTTAATCTCACTAGATATTAAGCTTTGTGTGTGTACTCTGTAAAGTATATTCATTTCAATAGGATTTTCGATTCCATGACAGGTCCAGAACAAACTTTTAATAACAGTCTGACCAATCAGCTCCATTCTTACTTTCTAGAGGAGACCACTCCATTATAATACAGGTTAGAGTAGTGTGTGCAAAAATGAAGGAGGATTGGCATAGGTGTTTTTTTGTTTTTTTTCAAAATACTTCTCCCTTTACTCAGGACACCCATTCATTTTCAATGGGCCACGTATGGGAGGGGTAATTTAGAAGTTTTTTTTTTTTTTTTTTAATGGACAATGATTCTTTTTGAATTAGTTAAGATTTTGGAAAAGTTTTTGAAATAGTGTCTCGTTTTCCGATGCAACCAAAAATGGCCAAGCAATGGTGCTTGAAAATATCAACCTGATTAATTTTTTATGGGAAAAATAGGTGCAAAATCTTTTTTTATTTATTTTTTTATTTATTTTTTTATCAGCAGGTAATTATTACAGATTTGTGAATAAAGTATTTATCTTTATTGTTGGTTATCTCTATTGTTGATAAGCACATGTTTAAAACAATCATAAGCTGAGTATTAACATGGGTAAATAGCCATAGAATCACTTCATGATTCATAATCTCAACAATCAGTTTTTTTTTTTTAACCAACAGATTATTTGACTTTTAAAACTTGTTAACTGCAACCCTGATGTTAAAACAACCAAGGATGAACCATAACTATGATTCTAAAAACCAAACCAAATAAAACAATAAAAAAGTGTGAAAATTAAGAGATGATTCAGGAAGGGAAAATCAGTTAGACTGAGACCCATGATTCAACACACTGCTCACACACACCTTTATCTGGACTGATGTGTTCCAGCTGTGATGTCTCCTCACTCTGAGAAGTTACACACTGCACGGCATCTGTGAGACGGCTGATCATTCGTGGCATTTTACCTTCACAAGAAAATGTTCATATATTCATTTTAATGTTCAGTTCAGAGAATATTCTGTGTAAACCCGTTGACAGACAGAAAACAGCTGAGCATGAGCTTAAAAACAGTGTATCTCAGGTCATTTTCACTAGCCCAGCCCCAGCACTTTAGAGATGGATAATAAAAGGCCAGTATAAGCTTCCCACACGATGTTTCCAAACCAGGTTGTTATTGAAAAAGACTACAAATCCGCCATGACACCACTTATGGGTTTTATTCCACTATTTAAAAATAAAAAACGTAATTTAACACAAAATACCCAGTTTAAAGACTAAAATTTGAATTTCCGTCAAAGACATAAATAAATAAAACATGACAATTAACTGTTTTAATTTATCACTCTTTAACTTAATTTAATAATAATTTAATTATCTTTTTTGACAACTTTACTGGTCTATTAAATTACTTTTTTGCGCACCTACAGTTTCTGATTATTTTTAACCTAACCTTAAAAACGTTAATCTAATTAATAGTTAGAATAGTTTTTAATCTAACTAAAGACAGATTTAATATTAACCACATCACTGTAAAGGCAGCCAGTCCTACTGTACACACGTGCATGTGTTTATTATATACTATACCTACTGCGAATGTGCAGATTACCCACAGGCCTCTAAGTAAACGACCGTAATGCTCATGCGCAATGCCGTAATTTGCATAAGTTAGAAGTGCAGAGTGTGTAAAGCGTGTGTGTGAACCCCGCCCCCCCAAAAAATACTGGTTCAAGACTTAAGGGGATGACGTGAAGCAAACGTTCACACAAACACACCTGTCCAGAGGGTCACTTATGTGCCAAAGCTAAAAATTATTGAGGCACTTATTGTCACCAGTGTGGGGACATGGTTTTTTTGTCCCCATAACGGTTTCAGTCCCCATAATGTTGGTGTGTATCCAGACTGATGTCCCCAGAATGCGATAATTACAAACACACACACACACACACACATCCAGCAAAACTTCCAGTGATATAAAGGAGACAATTTGTCACAAGTGGAAGCTCTGTGTCATGTTGGTGTGCATGCGTATGTGTGGGGGTGTGTGTGTGGGAAAGTCTGTTTATGTGTTGTCATCTCACAGGCATTGAGCACGTTTCTTGGCTGTTGGTTAGTGAAATGACACTGAAGTGCTGCTCTATGCATATATTTCCATAATCAAAGCAAATTTGCTTTAATACAGTGTCAACTGTGTGGCCTTATGGTAATTTTGTTTACTGCATTGCCTGTGTGTGTGTGTGTGTGTGTGTGTGTGTTGGGGGTGGGGGTGGGGTGTTGTCTGTTTGTACCTGTGGTGTGGTGTTTGTAGATCACACCTACACACACCCAGTAAAAACCCATACACTATTTAATGTTTTGCTTATTTATCAATCCATTTTCCATGGATGTGTAGGAGGGCTTGGAGTCTGTTCCAGGGAACTCAATGCACAAGGACAGGGGACATCCTGGATGGGGTGACAAACCAACAAAGGGCATGGGCACACACACAAGCTAGCACACCCAACCATACACTACTAGTGATTTTGCAAACATAATTTAAAAAAAAAAATTTTTTTATTTGCTTACATGAAGTGTCTTCGGACTGCTGTAGGAAGAGCAAAGAGCAAAGCGACAGTCCCAACAACTAAGCAATCTAAACCATGGGATCTTTTAAAATCCAACTTAAGGCGAAATTTCTGTGGCCTTTTTTTAAACACTGATTATGGCAAACCAACAAAGAAGGACAACAGCAGTAGTCACTACACATGCAGCGAAAGCTTGGGGAAATTAGTGCTATTTAGGGACATTATTCAATTTGTCAAACAAATACTTTCCTGTATTAATGTTCTGTGAATGCATCCACACTGCGCTCACACTATTGCCAGCTCCTCTCCTGCGCATCAGTGCCAGTAATTGCTGCAAAAATGGCAAAAGCTGGCCATCTGGCCTTTTTTTCACCTTCTCAACGTGATCATGTATAGCCGATGAGCTGCTGGTTGACCTCCAGAGCAATCTGAAATCGCAGCTTGAGCTATCACTGCATTCATTTGTTACTTCTGCTATGATGGACATTTTGTTGATTGTGACACATAATATGAATCATGCAAAATTGATACTAATGTACCCAAATGATGTATTTTAAATCAATGGTGCATTCACAATCGAGTGCATTAATAAAAGAGGCACGTATAGTTACGAATAGTTACGAATCTTAGAGGTTGTGGCTTTAAACAATGCTCGACTGGAATTAAGAGTCCCGCTGCGTTCCAAAAACACCCCCACATACAGTATATTTACATCACCACCAGGCTAAACTGTTGACATAATGCAGGTAAGGTCCATGGATTCATACAGCTCATTCCAATTTCTGATGGCACCATCTGCATATTGCAGAAGAAATCAAGATTCATCCAACCAGGCGATAGTTTTCCAATTTCAGCGAGTTTTTGCCCGAGTGTAGTCTTAGATTCCTGTTCATGGCTGACTAGGGTGGAACCTGATGTGGGTTTCTGCTCTTGTAGCCCATTCACCTCATCTTATGCATCCTGAGATGCTTTTCTGCTTAAGCAGCAGAGGTTGGAAAAGTACACACATCCTGTACCTTAGGAAAAGTAGAGATTCCCACGGGTGAATGTTAGTAAAGGTCCATTTACTAGTGTATCTGAGTAAAAGTATCCAATCATATTAGCTCCCGGTAGCCTTTTTTATAATAAAAAAGTCTCTCTCTCTCTCTTTCGCTCTCTCTCTCTCTCTCACACTCTCTCTCTCTCTTTGTCTCCGTCTCTATCTGCTTCCCAATTGTCAATGTGTTGTTATCTTCACTGTCTGCAACCAGCTCCGCTTTGGATTTCAAGCACCTGTTGCATTATCAGACTCGTCTCAAAAGAAAGGCAAGTCATGCAATTACGAATAATAGTCAACAGGTGGTGAAATTCCCACTTCACATAATACACACCACACTGTGGTTAGGTAACACAGCGGCATGCAGAAATATACTTAAGTAGAAAGACAGATATTTGCTGGAGTTTTTGAGCGGAATCAAAGTAAAACGTATCCTCCAATAAAACTACTCGAGGAAAGTACAAGTGAAATATATAACAATAACAAAGTAAATGTACTGTACTATAGTCACTTACCTCTGACCTTTTTTGCAAAGATTCCTCATAGGCTTCCTGCCAGGTTAAATCCATTCTGGCCATTCTACTCTGACTTGTTTCATCACCGAGATACTTCAAAGTCATGACCTCTCTGCTGACTGGATGAAGGTCAACGGCAACAATCATGCCAAGGTCACAATCACTGCAATCACATTTTATTCCAAATCACTTGACAAATTTCCAACAGCGTTTTACTGCAAACAACCCACTGCTACTCTGGAGCTTATCCTATAAACAGAGATGCAACCACAACCATAATACATAAGTATTTAACCTTCGCCATGGGTCATGTTGTGTGCTTCAAAGCAAATATAGATAAACACTCTTTCTCTCTTACACGCACACACACACACACACACACACACATACAGGCTTTTATTTTTCTAACTAGCAAGAATTTTTTTCCAGTTTTTTTTTTCCCTAGGACTGAGGGGATTTCTTTGACTGCTTGCTCCATTCTTCATGTCATCGCATCCTTTCGCAGTGGACCTCTCCATATGGATATTAATAGACCATATTTTTACTCTCTCTGACAAAGTAGTCTGCACCCATAACAGCACCATTACACTGTATTACTCTAAAACAGCTGTGGCTACTGCTAACCAAGGATGACAGTGGTTAATAACAGAAGTAATGCACTGCCTAAATCAACTAATTAAACTCTTGTCTGACATTAATTATCATGTAAGTATATGGTGTTATGATTATTAAGCAGAGATTTCGTTTAATTTATTGCGAGATACAGAAAGGTGACCCCTGCTAGATGGGATTACGTAACTAATATAGGCAGCCTTGGAATAGATTTGTGTGTATGTGTATGTGTGTGTTTATATCACACTGTGTGGATTCTTGGTTCTTGCCAGCGCAAGTCAATACTACAGAGCAAGTCTTGGCAAAGCCGCCACGCAAAACAGGCTATGCTTTGCACCGGGGAAAACACTGCAGAACATAGACTAAAATTGGATCGATTCAGAGAAGATTAGCATGAAAGGATGAAAAGAATGACACACAAACTGGCAAAGCTGGAGAGCTGGTTAATGTTTACAAACCTGTCAAAAAAGACATTGTCATCTCTCTCTCTCACTCTCTCTCACACACACACACACACACACACACTGCTAAATGCTGTAAATGTAAATGCAATTGATGTATCATATAAAAACCATGGGAGCAAAAAAATGTTGCTCCCATGGTTTTTATATGATACAGAATGGTTTGAATCAATGTTTTGAGACAGTGGAACTGATACGTGTTCTGTGGGTAAAGAGTGTAAAAATATAAACAGTAACTATACCAACAAAAAATAATAAAAAAGTTAAATTAACAGGTAGTTTAAAAGGTTAACATGTAAATTTAAAGCAAGGTTTTTATAGATGACAAAAACAGCAACTTGCTAGTTAGTATACATTGATCAGCAATAACATTAACACTCACTAACTCACTCACTTATCTTCTATACCGCTTTATCCTGTGCTCAGGGTCGTGGGGCCTGGAGCCTATCCCAGGAGACTTAGGGCATGATGCGAGGTACACCCTGGACAGAGTGCCAATCCATTGCAGGGCACACACATAATCATACTCACAGACGCATTCAAACACTACGGGAAATCTGGTAATGCCAATTAGCCTAACCGGCATGTCTTTGGACTGTGGGAGGAAACCGGAGTGCCCGGAGGAAACCCACCAAGCACGGGGAGAACATGCAAACTCCATGCATATAGAGACGGGAATTGAACCTGCCAGGAATCAAACCCGGACCCTGGAGGTGCAAGGCGACAGTGCTAACCACTACACCACCATGCTAACATTAACCCCTCATAACATTAACACAATAACATTGATTATCAACTACTGTATACCCCAGAAAACTGGTGACAGGGTCATGGGCATTGAAGGTTTACCTGTGCCCGTAAGGACCAAAAAGCCAACCTATATGATCTGATCCCAAAGAAGAGCAAATGTAGCATGCATACAAAAAAATGCTAATGCTGGCCATGAAAGGTATCAGAAGACCCAGTACACCAGAGCCCACCACACACAGAGTCCAACAGGCAAAGAGCCCAAGGCTGCTGAACCTACCTGCAAACTTCCCAGAAATCAATAAAATTGGGGCAGAGATAGCTCTGTGTTAAAGGTGTTGGACTAGAGATCATAAGGTCCCATGTTTAAACCCCAGCACCACTGTTGATACCTTGAAATATACCACAGCACACCCCAGAGGTCTTGTGGAGTAATGCCCTAATGAGACAGAGCTGTCCCAGCAACACAATTGAAACCCTCACAATACTGGGCCTTAATAAACTTGATAAGATTTAATAACTGTCTTATAATAGTTTGGTACATTCTCGGGAACACTGGGCATGAGATGGGAGTACACCTTGGATGTGATGCCAGTCACAGGGCCACCATGCATGCAAACATTGACACGAGATTATGCATCTTAACCACTCCACCTACTGATATGTGTTTTTGGGGAGGTTAGAGGACAGCATTGAACTTTGAGAAACCTCCCAGGATCATGTAAAGAACATACAAAGAAACACCAAAGAATCCTACCTGTGACTCACCAGCCCTACCTGCTATGCGGTGCCAACTTATATAGCTGTGCTTTAAATAAAAAATAATCCACTAATGTTAAAAGTTAACAATAACAATTTAATTACTTATAAAACTGCAGTTTATTGCCATCACAAATAAACCACTTTACACTCGTCAGACTGGTACTTTTATGCTGGAACAAAAGATCAGGGTGAAGCCTGGATGCCGTAGGGATGGTTGCCATGGCGAGTAGGTGGTAGTGTTGTGGCACTGGGGCCATAGTTTAATTAAATTGTTATTAATTGAACTTGGCCTGAAGGGATGTTGTGCCCAAGTGTGTACGAAGCAAAGCTCCCAACCCACCTCTTTCTTTCTATGTCTTTCTGCTTCTCTCTTTGTGTCTTTATATTTCTCATTCCATCTTTTTCTCCTTATTCATTGCCCTCATTTTAGTGCTCAAAGACTGCATTTCTCATATTGTGACAAGCACAGCAGGATTGAGAGCAAAACCCAGTCGATAAAAAATAGGACTGCAACAAAACAGGGGGATGGAGAGAGATAGGCCTGGGGGAAAAAGAGAGTGAGATCGAGAGAGAGAGAGAGTAAACGACCCATCTCACTGTAAACATATGCCATGCAGGGAGGGATATACGTAAAAAAGCTTGCTCTGGCAGGGTGGATGGTTGATTCTCTCAGACAGCAGAGGAGAAGCTGTGATGGAGTGATGGAAGAGGAGTGATGGAAGATTGATGATGGGGGGATAGAGAGAGAGAGATGGAGCCATTGAGATGCAGTCTCTCATGCAGAGTACTCTGAATGCTCGAAGCATCATTCCAAAAACACATGCATCCACTTTCTCACCTGAGGGGTCAATGGCAATTTTTTTGCACAGCTGTGAGTGTCAGTGTGCAAAGGGAATTGTGGATTTTGTATGATTTATGAAGTATGTTTGTGTTTATTGATGTGCATATAAACTATATTGTGACTATGGAGGAATTTATGATTTTCCTAGTATATAGCCTGAAGATTATTGCTGCTATCATGCGTTTATGTGTGTGTGTGTGTGTGTGTGTGTGTGTGTGTCATTACTATTTACTCTCACATATGGATGCTTGTGTGTATTGTGTGTTAATGCACTTTGAGAAGTTCGCCTAGTTTTCTCAGCTGAATAATGTATTTTATGTTGCACATGATATACAGTACACATTTCTCTCTTTCTCACTCTGTGCTGTGTTGTGTGTGTGTGTGTTTGGGTTAATCTAATTTAGTGGTTTGTGTAAGAATGTTGGCGGCATGGTGGTATAGTGGTTAGCACTGTTGCCTGGCACCTCCAGGTTCGATTCCCGCCTCGGGTCTGTGTGCATGGAGTTTGCATGTTCTCCCTGTGCTTGGTGGGTTTTCTCCGGGTACTATGGTTTTCTCCCACAGTCCAAAGACATGTCGATTAGGCTAATTGCCGTTCCCAAATTGCCCATAGTGTGTAAATGAGGGTTTCAAATTCAAATT
>JAOVVA010000044.1:6609197-6639657 GCA_028565275.1 Leiocassis micropogon
TTCCCTCCCGTTCATTGCGCCCCACCTGTCATGTCTGTATTCCCCACTAGTGGGGCGCCCCACACTTTGAGAAGCACAGGGTTCATCAGAGCAACCAATAAAATTAAAGGAAAAACTGTGACTTTTTCCTTGCGAGATACGAGCTACTAAAATGACACTCAATCCGAGTCAAGGGACATACTGTAGCTGTACTGTTACATGAATGAATAAATGAATGGTTAGAAATATTTTGAACTGTTTTCTCTGTGTTCTCCATGCTCAGCTGATTTCTATCATGTCTATATGCATTTGCAAAAAGTTTGTTTCAATTTCTCAGCAAAAGTATTTCTGAGCAATAAATAATAAAGAGTTTCAAGTAAATTCAGCATTTTTTGTTTTTTTGGCTTGTTTAATCATGCGCAGTGTAAAACTGAGCCAAACCAAACCAAATTGCACTCTGAAGTGAGCTTGAAATGGACTACTATGTGCAAAATTACAAAAAAGATAAAAAAATGTTTATCCACTATAATTTTATGGCATAAAAGAGACTCCAAAAAACATCATTAGTTGACCTGGAGTTTTACATGGGACAGGTTTTGGTCATGTTGTGGATTGTCAGTAATGACTAAGCTGAGTAGTATCTTACTCTTTTTATTTCAATAGCAGTTCCACACTAGAGACCCTGCTCTAGATATTTCAGCTTCCCAAAAGCACCTGCTACAAAATGTTCCTGGCGCCGCACTGCTTTGTGCCTCCTGTTGCCTGGCAAATGTCTGGACCAGACTGCCAAGCAGTTTCCGTAGGGCACCTCATTCGAGCAAACTGAATAAATAGCTCCTCCCTCTACTGACCCAACCCCCCATCACTATTAATGGTAGAACACAATAATGTTTCTTGCACCAGATCCATTAACATCTTTAAGGGTATGTTCCTCAGGGTGCAGTTATCCATATTTAGTATATTAGTATTCATGTTGGTATATATTGTGTGTATATCAGCCAGCTCATACCTACAGTACCTACAGTCTAGTTTATCCTTTATGTAGAAAGATTTACACGTTGTTAGCAATAATGGTGTAAGCAAGCTTAAAGGAGATGGAGCCACTTTGAGTGCAGCGATGTGTATTTTTTTTTTTTTATGGCATTATCTTATAGGTTATGGATTATTCGTGCAACAGTAAACCAAACTTAAAATTTCCATCAATTTCTTTTATTTATTTAGAGATCAGTAACATTTATTTTCTTCATATTTAAGTGCCTACTGTATTCATAAATATTAATAATATGTAAGTTACCCATCAGGTTTATGGTGCAGCTGATTTGCATTTAACTCATAACACTCACGAAGGCAAAGCTTACATCTTATATGTTGCACATATAGTCATGTACTGTATATAAAATTTTTATATTTTATTATATATTACTTATTGTATATAAAATTTATATAATTTGGATATATGGTGATGTATGTGTGTCCCTCATGAGAACTACATATATTGGCAAATAATTCTAAGTTGGTTCCAAGGTAATTTATACTGGATGTACTGGATGTAGTCAATTAATGCATGATATCCACACAATCACACACACACACACACACACACACACACACACACACTAATCACCCATAACATTAAAACCACAAAGGATTTGGGTTCCTTTTATGCCACTGGGGTGACTCTGGCCCCTAGGGGCGTGGCTTTTTTTCTGTAATTTGTGCTGCGTTTTGTGGGATCAGGCCAGACAGTCTATTGTTGACAGAGCTTTGTAGAGCTTTGTAGCACAAATAAACGAATAAAAGTCAATGCTGGCTATGATAGAAAAGTATCAGAACAACCGGTGCATTACGGCCTGCCATGTATGAAGCTTAGAAGGCAAAGCGTTGTTGATCCGGCCTGCAAATTCCTAATGTCTCACTCCGAACAAACACCCAAAGAATTTGCCGGACAAAAAAGTTCCGTCCATGGAGGCCACAACCCGTGACCCACAAGAATCCACTGCTATCATCCCGGTGCCAAATACCGCAACACACCTTTAGAGGTCTTGTAGAGTCATGTCATGAGGGCAGACACTCCTGTTCTGAAGTTTGAGCTATTGATGTTCTGAAGACACACTTCACCTGGATCAGTATGGGGTAATGCAGTATTTTTTCTTAAAGTTAACATAGGTCTCATAGCTCCCCAGATCTCAAATTGTTTTCACATTTTTTTTTTGTATACACACACATTGGAGACCTACCTAAATGGACCTACCTAAAAGTAGTAACCTGAAAATTACTACTTTTGCATAACAGGTCCCCTTTACTGTGACTTGGCAACGGTATATGTGTGTGCGTGTGTGTGTGTGTGTGTGTGTGTGTGTGCACCTGTTGGATTGCATCTGTGATTTATATCCTAAGCCCAGTACAACGTTTGTAGCATGCTTTGAATCCCACAGGCTATAGGGATTTGTAAATACTTCACCATGCACAAAGCTGCTTGTTTTCCTATCCACCATGCATAAACCTTTCTCATAGCAAACACCCCCAACACTTCCCAAGTGCTGAGTTAACGCCTTCACAGTTATTATAACTTCAGCTGGGCAAAAATGTTTCACTGGATTTCACTGTGCTCCTTAGAATCAGTTGCTTTTCTGGGAAGACGGTTTAATCACCAGTGAGAGTAATCAGATCAGGCATCCTGATGCGTGCATATGTTCTGAGCGTATCAGTGCCCGCTGGAGTGTTGTACAGTTTAAAAGATGAATGCACGCTGTCAAATCTGCTATTAACTGAAACAAAGTGATATAGTGACCTTAGTGTTGAAGAGTTGAAGCTGGAATCTGGAATTCTGCCTAGATATAAGTCCCAGCACTGGGCTGGAAAAATATTTGAGTATCATTATTTTGTTACTACACTTGTATTGTTTAGTTTTTATTACTTATTTACAGTATTCATTGCATATTTATTTATTTTTTAACTTTGTATTTAAAGGTCTTATCTTCTCTCATTTAGCCAATGACTGTAATCTACTGAATTTAGTCAGACTGCTCATCCAATCCTCCACTTTAGCATCTAATCAAGTAATCCATTTGCCGTCTACAACCTTCTCATGCTTAATCATGTAGTTAACATTATAGCTATCTGTGCGTTTGAAGACGGATAAGGAACAATGAGTGTTTTTGATCTTACCTCAAAAAAATGGTTTGCTCCTGTATAAAATAAAGCATCTTCCTGGAAGGCATTGACTTTATCTAGTTTTAAAAACCATGTCAAGTTTATATAATTTGGCAATTCACTAAACTGCCTTTATTTAATTAACCTTTTTTTCTTAGCTAGTGCCAGGTTGTGTGTACCCTCTACTTTATACCAGTAAGAAGCAGAATTGCCTAGACAGCAAGTCAAATTATATCAAATATCGACTCCTGGTTATTTAGATTGTGTTATGTTTCTGATTATACAACAGTTAGTTCAAACCGAAAAATGTATGTGTTGGTATAGAGCATAACAGCACTGGGATGTTTAACTACTGTATATGTATCACTCTACGTCACAGGTTCTAACTGTCATTAATTACACTAACAGTCGGTCACAGCATGGGTGGAAGTAGGTCTTTATGATTTGCAGTACTGAGGGGAGAGCAGCTGCCTGCTAAACCCATATTCAAAACCAGTCATGAAAGAACTTTCAGCAAGAAAACATCTGATAACATTATGTCTCCTTAAACAACAGATTATCTCCTTAATAATTGCTTTTAAGTCATTCCGAAACGCCTCTGAGCCATCCATGTTGTTCTGTTCACAGCTTGCTTGAGTTTACAAAGCTAACTAGCTTCTAATACAATGCTGAATCCCAAATCCTACTATAAGGGCACTACTTGGTCTGTGAAAATGGGATTGTACACTTTTGCACACTGGCTTTACTTTTTATGCTGCTTGTGATTCAACCCTGGAAGCCCGGAAGTTAACTGATATTCTAAAGCGGAAATATAAAGTCAATTTCATACGTTTTTGAGAACTGTCTGTGACTACACTATTTTTTTATCCACACCTTTTGGCTACATAGTACCGGTAAGGCGGTAGAAAACTGCTTTCACCCTCGTCTGTAATTTATTTTCTAATACATTACCTGGTCTTAACATAGTTATGCATATGACCAGCATACATAGATAGATTAAATTATGTTTTCAGGAAAACTATGTACTGTAGTTGATTTAAATGATCCCTAACTCTTTTAAATAATTAATAAAATTGACTTTTAAGCATAAGAACATGATGTAAAATTTTTAAGCATAAGAACATGATGTAAAATTTGTTTACTTTTGAATTTTTAATACTGTTAGAATACATTTAACATTAGTGCCTATTTTATTTTCACTCAACTGCACCAAACAGAGCTAATCACTTGCTATAGCCAGCTAAGCCTGATCAGATAGCTACAGCCAATCAAAGCCCACCGTCGAGTTAAATGAGGTAAAAAGGAAAGTTACCAGGATCAAGTTCCTTGTGTGCTGATATAAAATAAGATTTAAGTGTTAGTTGGGAATTAGCATTTCAGAAAGCATATCATGCTTTAATGGAGCTAGTGTTTGTAATATTAGCATTAGTAAAGCTAGCATGGGGTAGCATTGCCTCAAGGCTCTGAAGTGGTGATTAAAAGACTGCATCTTTCCTTTGGATAAAAGTTTCTGTCAGATGAATAGATGTGAAATGAAAAAAAAAAAAAAATATATATATATATATATATATATATATATATACATTAAACATACATCATCCTTGTTCAATGAGTTTCAATTTTAGCCCATTAGATTTTCAAGTAGCAATTAACACAGGAAGAATTTTTTCTTCATTTTCTTTTTACTACATCACATTTTCTGTAATGTAGATAAATATCATTAGCACACAGTTATCCATGACATACCTTTAATGTTGCTTTTACTTTGTTTTTTTATCTGAAGCTGCACCATAAAAACAGTATTAATTAATAGCTAGCACACATTGTAGTACATTCCTTTTCTTAGCATTTGACACTGATGTATGCTGAATCAGTATACTGCATTGTGTGTGCACGTGTGTGTGTGTGTGTGTGTGTATGTGTGTGCTCCCGAGACAGATTTAAGGCACAAAACATCACAACATGTCTTTATACATCGAGCTGTCAGACACCGTCAGAGAGATTTGTGTTTTCTTCCGTATCTAACACATCAAATTCAGCCCATGAAGGTCCCAGTCATTAGCCGAGAAGTTGACTTATCTGTATGTCCTGCTCTGAGAGCTACATCCTTCAGAGACTAATTTTCTGTAGGTGTCGAAACAGCCATTTTGTATTCACTTTTTTTTTTTGTAGCAAAAACCAAAGTGCTCTCCTGTCACACAATTGCTGATGTTTATATAAAGTATTATTCAGCTAAAGTCATGAAAACCTTTTCACACTTCCTCCATTTTGTGCAGACGATACACTTTTTATATATACAGTATGTTTGTTAGTTAATCTTCGCAGGAGACATCTGTATGAACTACATTTATTGTTTATTGGAAGTTTATTGTGCTTGTGGCCCCTTACAAACAATAACTGCAGTTTCTGGGATAAAAAAAATACAGGTTTACCGCATTTATACTGCAGTTCTAAGTGAAGTACAAAGCAGTTTTAATGCAGTACAATGCAGTTGTATTGAAATATGATTCTGTAACGTCATAGTTATTGAACAGTACATTGCTAAAATAGCTATATCAAAGTAATTAACAACAGTTATTCTGCACTGAAGAATTATTATTATTATTATTATTATTATTATTATTATTATTAGCAGGTATTGGCAGTGATTTAAAAAAATCTGAAGTTATTGCAATATTAATGTATGGTAGACTATTATTATTGTTTGTTCCTAACAAATACCATAAACATCCTGAGCTGATTAATTATTACACATTACTGGGATAATATAAACGAAAAGACACAGTAACGGTTTGTGGATGTTGTTATTGAGAGACTCAAACAAGATTGACCATTACTCTCTTATAGACTTTATTATTGATAAAACGATACACATTTGCAACATATCAGAATTCAACATTTCAAGAAAACTTGCCTAGTTGGAACAAGCTAGAAGAGGAGTGTGTTGTGGTGGAGGACTCCCACAGCGGAACCTGAGCGGTGGCTCTTTCAGATCATTCAGTTAAGTGGTGAGTGGGAACTTAAGTAACTTTTGTTATTTTACAACATAAAATATTAGATAGATTTTTATGTTATTTACCTAGTTATTGTATTGTATTGCTATGTGGTGTTAAAGGCATTGTCGTGAACATGTGTGTGTTTTCTAATGTTTACTTATTATACCACTATACCATTAGCATAAGATTTAGTTGTAAATGTATAGCCCATTTTAACTATAGACCATATATGCAAGTTGTGTAACGCTACACAACATGATAGGTGCTAAGTAGTTGATAAAATGATTCGTATATAAACTTCCTGTGTTTGTTTCTGTAGTCGACTGTTAGCCGTGAGACGAGAGAGAAGATCGAGAGTGGAAGAGGGAGAAGGCCAAGGGGTTAGCACTAGACCCTGGGTAAAATTCACTCCTGGTAGGAAACATTACTTTTCTCTTGCCTTTATTTCCTTTCACTAAAAACTCTTTTGTTATTCAGATTTGGATGGAACTTAATAAGATTTGTTTTTGGGGTATGGGGTTCTCAGAACACATTTATATTTTTGCTTAGTCAGTCTTAAACCTTTATGTCTTCAGGTGTCAGCATAACATCAGGAGGTAGACATCCCTCTGTGAAACAAATTTGTGGTTGGATTTTACTTAATAAAATATTACAGCATCATCTAAAATCTTACACAGTCTCCTGATGGTCCACTTCCTTTTTATGAATTTAGTATAATTCAATTCAATTTTATTTAAATAGCGCTTTTAACAATGGTCATTGTCTCAAAGCAGCTTCACAAAAATGAAAAGAAATTCAGTGATGTTGTTTTTCCGAACAAAACAGTTGTCTTGGACTCTTTGCTTGATAAGCATTTGATTATTCGTTGTCTTTTGTTAATAGAATCTTCAAAGCCTCAAACTCCACACATGACCCTAAGTAGGCCCTCCTAGCCCAACAAACAGCAGCTGTGAGAGGTAGTAAATTTAGTTAATATTTTAATAATATTTGGTCATTCCACATATAATGAACTAGAAGTTCCAGGGCGCTGCCTCAAAAAAAAAGTTTTTAAAAAATCACAGAATTTACTGAAATCACAAATATAAGTCGGAATGCCAGCGTTGAGTCATCAAATTCGAATTACATTCTGAAATCTTAATTAACTAATAAATTAACAAGGTCAACATCAAAAAAAGCAAACTCATGTCATTATTTAGCAGTAGTTTAGAACATAACGACAGATGACATGACAGAAACAGATAGTTTCTCAGTAAAACATGTAAGATTGAGTATGTATGGAATGATTTAATTATTCAAATGTGTTTTCTACACAAATTTTAATGAATATTTGTCTCACTGTTTGTGCTGTTTCCTTTGTTTCAGCACATGTCAATAACATCTTTAAATGAAGGAAGGGGAGGTGAAAGTGCTTATTCGAACAAAGTTGAAAAATGAGGACAAAATGTGGAGGAGGCATCAAACCTCTCTGGGCTTCCAGCTGCAGACTTGTAATATATTTACAAACCTTTTTTTTTTTTCTTTGTTAATTTTTTTTTATTTTTATTTTTATTTGAAAAGTGGATACTGTTTGGTTGTGTACACTGATTGATAGCAGTGTCTTTTAGCAGCTGCACCGTTAATTAGCAATATTGCTAAGTGTAAAAGTGCTTTCAATGGTCTTTCTTATTATTTGTTTTAAGTGTTTAAATGTGTTGCTTCATTAATCTTTTTTCTTAATTAATAAACTGAATTGCAATAATTTTGTTGTAATGTTATATTAAACTACATCACACATTTAGATTAGTAAGTAATTTTTCAGCTTTATTTTAATTGTGTATATCCGTGTATTTTATTTGCAGTACAACTACTATATTAACGGCAGTAGCCATTTAATATTAACTGCAGTATTACTGCATTAATAAGGTAAAGATGCAGTTGCAGTAGTTTTGTGTCCAAATCACTGCATTTAATGCTTATGTACTGCATATGCTGAAAAAAACTGTACTTTAGTTATTTTTTTGTAAGGGGCTGTGAAGATGCACTTGATCACCTAAAGTAAGTCACATGACCATAACATATATTAAGGCTATACATGTTCTAGGAGTACAACCATGTACCTAGAATCTCTCTGGATGCATTTTTTTTTTTTTTTTGCCTCCATTGGTGGGGACATCGTGTTCTCAGGTTATTCGTCCATGCCTGTACATTCATCTGAGATTCTGGATAGCGCAATAGATTAAGAATGAGGGGCTGAATGTTCATAGGGTTTGTATGAAATTATCGTTGGAACACAGTGGATGAAGTAATTAGATTTTGGGAGTGATCCAAAGAGGGCCAAAGTAAGAGCAAGGTCAGCTGTCTGAAATAGTTTTTTTCTTCCTCTTAAAGTGTATTATTAGGCATACAAAATAAAAACAAGTAGGATTAGTCAGCATAGCCATCCCCATTGACATTGTTGCCATTAAGTTCTGCCTATTTGTTCTGTGTTTTAAACTCTTCACACAAACACGCACACACAAATGCATATTTTTGCCTAAAGAACTGAAATTGTGCACGAAATTTGCCTTGGCACGTGACTATTTTCGGCATACAGTATGAGCAACTGAACCAAACGCCGGCGCGTACTTCCGGGAGCCATTCAAAACTCGTTTGCGTCAGTGGAAAGCCAAGTTAAGCAAGTTTTTTTCTGCGTGTTTATTTTTCACTTTGTGCAAGATTTAGTGAAGACATGGCACTAACATACTTTTAGTTTTGTTTTTTAAAGCAGCCTTTGCGGAGGAATCATAAATTAAGGTTAAGTGAGGTTTAATGTCTGTTTATTTCATATTTGTCTTTTTTTTTTTAATGTTTTGATTGGTTTTATACACTAAAATATGATTATAGTGTTGGAAATTGGTTATGTTGGTAATATTTTCAGGGGACAGGAATGGATTTTCCGCATTTACATTATTATCTTTAGGGAACTGCTTTTCGCAATGCGAAATAACACCTTTAGAACTCGCCCCCGAAACAGATTAAATTTGGATGCTGAGGTACCACTGTATATATATACAATAGAAAAATTTGCTCACCACTGCTTTTCATGCAGAATTGAACAAAATCTTTACCAGGGTTTAAGAAGTTAAAATACCAGTAATAATTACATTATCCCATATATCCATCTAAAGTTAATACTGTGCAAAATGGACTTTAGTTTGATCGTGCTAAGTTGGCAGGTTTACAAAAGCAAACAAATGGAAATGTACAAGGAATTTTTATTAAAATTAGTTAAAAATACAAGCATGGAGCTGTTCTATTCCTTTTAGTTATAATTTGAAGTTACAAAATGTAATGCATTTCTATTTTATACTTGAACTTAAGCTGAATTTTTAGGGGGAAAGAATAAATCATTGCACAGTATATTGCATGTCTATGAGTTAATGCCTTCAGTAATGACTGCTTATAAAGTAAACTTCAGCTTGAAATGAGCCATTGAGCCTACAAATCTGTCGACGGTATGTCTCTCTTCCAAGTCCCCAGTGTAAATTCCATTACTTCAGCATAGACCGTACAATTGCACACAATTTCTCTGGCTGGTATGATGAATACTTTTAGCTTAGTCACAGATGAGCATAGTGTCCTAGTGGTTGTTTTCCCTCAGTTTCACACACACAGTGTCCTCTGCTTGAGCATCTGTGCTACTTTACTATACGAGGTGATTACACTGCAGTGGCTATTGTGCTGTGAAAAGTGTGTGCTGGACAGGACTGGTGTAGTGTGTCATAAGGTGAAAACAAGACAAAGTACCAGTTGGTGTTTTATAGAGGAATTGAAGTCCTAGAAGAAGGGATTGAAGAATAGAAGCAGAGAGAGTTGTTTCGGTGCTGCTCCTGATTTGGGGATTGTTCAGTAAGTCATGTACACCCAGTGGACGGGTAAATATGCCACAGCTCTTCTTGTTTAGAGGAGATAGGGCGGGAGGTTGTTTCACATTCCAGACATCTCATTTTAATGAGAAACACAACTGCACTGCCATTCAGACACTCTCCACAACCAGGAACTCAGGACCTGGTCTGGACATGTCTATAGATTTCAGGTCGCTAAATAAACTTGCATCCACATATAGCTTTAGACTGTACGTGTGAGTGTGTGTGGGAGGAGATATACACTGCCTTCAGCTATGCAACACTTTGATTTGGAAGGGAACAGGAAAAAAGGAAAGAGAGGGCAGGGAGAAAGAATATGAAGTTTGTGTGGCAGCCAGGGTAAGAGAAGAGGAAGCATCTGTGCTTGTATGGTCATTTTCAGTTAAATGTGCATAAATAGCTACTCTGTTTAATTCTCTAGAGCAGTTCTCTCATGAAACAAGTGTACGACAGAACATATACACTATCGGGATTCTATTTATTCTAGACTGAACGGCGGCAGAAGAGAAATGGAAGGGAAGGGTGTGATTAGATAAGGGAGAAAGGGAAAAAGCAGAGGGAGAAACAAGGAAAAAGAGGAAGAAAAAAGCGTTACCTATGTATAACCCAGCATGTGACCTTCCCATCTTCTCACCTTATCACTGTGATATGTGTGAATTCATGATACATGACTCAGTCTAGCCTTTTCCTCATCTTCCCTCTGAGCCTTTTACCCATGCTTTCATCATTCTCCTCTGTTTCTTTAGCAAGCAGTTCAAAGTCAAATTTTAAAAGTATTATTATTATTATTATTTTTTTAATTATTATTATTAAGTCATAGTTGTACTGAATCCTTTGGCCAATTAGACTGGTTTGCCACTAGTAAGGTTAAAAAAAAGTCTCACTTATAATTCCACATTGTCTTTTATTCAGATCAATAAAAAAAAAAGTTGCCTAAATTCCAATTTTAAAAAACATGAAAGATATTGCTTAAAATAATGTTTAAGGAATTCATTTATAGTGAGCCAAGTCACTGAGGTAATTTAGGATAATTGTTTGCTGACGCTATGTGTTAAGTATAGTTTTAGGTTACATTAATGCTTCTTTTATGCTGAGCAGAATTGATACTGAATAGTAGATTTTAATAGACTAGTGACTCTGACTATTTATCAATATGAGTCCCAATAAGGTTGAAAATTCACATTTATGCGGAATTGTCGAAGAATGGCAGATTTGGGGACACCTTTCTTAACTGAGAGTCGACAATTTTAACAAACAATAATTTATTAATTATTAATGGTCCAGACTTGATTCCCGTCTCTGTGTGCATGGAGTTTGCATGTTCTCCCCGTGCTTGGTGGGTTTCCTCCAGGTACTCCGGTTTCCTCCCACAGTCCAAAGACTGTGTGTAGGTTAGGTTAATTGGTGTTCTCAAATTGACCATAGTGTATGAATGAGTGTGTCAGTGTGTGTCTGTGTGTGTGCCCTGCGATGGATTGGTGCCCTGTCCAGGGTGTACCCCGCCTCGTGCCCCAAGTCTCTTGAGATAGGCTCCAGGCCCTCCACGACAGGATAAAGCGGTATAGGTCATGAGTGAGTGAGGGTAACAAGACTTTTTTTCTGTTTAATTTTACATTGATGCAAAGTTGTATCATCACAGTCCCAACAAATTAGCTATTTGAGAAAAATTAACGAAGCACAAATAGTTTTAAGAGACAATTTAAGATAAACAACAAGGCTATCAAAAAACATGCTCTTGTCTCTGGTCTCATTCAAAAACGAGGATGCTAACAATACAGTGTCTAATATTACGCATCACCTAAACTGCATGTGCACCCTCTTGCGGTTTTACACCGCAAGTTAATACACTACCAGTCAAAGGTTTAGACACACCTTCTAATTGCATGGTATTTCCTGATTTTTATGTTTTTCTAAACTGTAAAACAATGCTGAAGGCGTCCAGAATACCCAATAATCTCCCTTGAACAGTGGATATTGGGATGCGTCTGGTACTTATGCCCTGTAAAACCTTCATAACTGCTCTAATCGGAGGTTCTGTAAATAAGATTTTTTTAGAGGTAAGTTTTGGTCTTGTTTTCCTGGGATGGTCTTTATGAGAGCCAGTTTCATCATGGTTCCAAAACAGCCGACCTTCGTGTCTTAAAATAACAAAAATAATTTAAAGGTTTGAATGTAGTCCAACATTTTACTGGTTCTGTAGATTTGTGAGCTATAGAGAAGCATTATGCAACATTAACAGTTAATACATTTTTATTAAATAAACTTTTTATGTTAATGACTAATTATTAACATCTACATTACAAATAGATAGTCACAAATACAATAACAGTTACAGCATTTAGCAGACACTATTATACAGACTGACTTACAAAAACACTTTTTATCTTAAGTAATAATTTTTAAAAAAATGACACAAAAGTATATATCAGTTTATTGAATTAGATTAGCTCTCATCTTAGTGCTTGGTAAAGAGGTAGGTTTTAAGCCCCCTGGATATTAGGGTGATGTGGAAGAATTTGCCGAGGTTTAAAACAATACAGTTGTTGCATTCTGAATGAAATGAAAGGCTCAGATGCCGGACAAGGGCAGACCTGCCTTAAGCATGTTTCAATAGTCCAGTCTTAAGATGACAATGAAATGACCTCAGTGGCTATAAATCCTGCTTTAAAAGAGAATAGTCAGATTTTGGTTTTGGTCAGGTTAGCAATGTAAACAAAGAAGAATAGTTAATAGCAAAAATTTCAGCTCTTATAAAAATAGCAGCATATACAGTACAGTAGAATAAAATAAAATAAAATCAGTAAACATAAGCAGTTTCAACGCAGTGCAGCAGGCAGGCACCTGTGGGTTCTTTTCTCTTCTCTTGGTGTCTATTTGTGTGTGTGTTTTGAATATGGATGAGGCTGAACTCCGCCTGCTGTTCAGTATTAACCAGAGTGAGACATGCTGACAGCTCCTGACCTGCCTCTCCTCTTTATAGTGGTTGTATTTTAACAGGCTTGTGACATTTTTTGTCTGTCCAGCCTCTCAGACCCACACAGATACACTTAGATTAATGAAGGCCCAAACAAACACAAACACACACACACTTCTTGTAACTAGCAAGGTAGTATAATGATTAGTGTATGCTGTCTCATTAGCTTGGTGCTCTCCTTTGCTAGCATGACCTCTCTAGGAGAAGAAGCACCCCGCCCATGTTAAACCCCTGTAAATATTTGACTTTAACCCTTCAGGGCATATGTTCCCAATTTTGTGCTCTGATGGTCTGTGACCTCCATTTCCCGAAGTGTGTGTGTCTCTTTGCCATTGGCCTGTCCTTTCGGATTCTGATAAAAAATGCCTAATTGCTTAAAACAAGGGAGGGTTAGAGGAGCACCTGACTGTTAATGGCCTTGCTTACTTGTGGGATTTAAACTCATAGCCTCCAACTTATTCTATCTATCTATCTATCTATCTATCTATCTATCTATCTATCTATCTATCTATCTATCTATCTATTAAAGGGAACAGTAACAAAAGCAGACGAGGCAAACGTTAGCAATACACTTGAATAAAAAGACTTCCTAATTTACAAGTGTTAAATAAAGCAATATGTGGCACATTCCAGGATAACCGAGGCACTATCTCATAATGTTAATCAATTAACTTTTGTTTCACTACTTTAACATAACATGCAGCAAAAATCACAGTAATGAGCAAACATTACCCCATCATACCCTTTTGAGTGAGAGAGAGAGAGAGAGAGAGAAAGATAAAGCAGATCAAGCAGATAAAACTCCTGGAGGTGGTTTCGAGTGTTACATTTGCATGTTCCCTTGAACCCTCAACATGGGATGTCCATGCAAGTGAAGAAGGCCATCATTAGGCTGTTAAAAAAAAAAGAAAAGAAAGAAAACATCAGAGACATAGCAAAAACATTGAGAGTGGCTAGTATAACAGTTTGGAACAATCTTAAAAAGAAGGAATTAACTGGCAAGCTTTGCAACAGTAAAAGGCCTGTAAGACCAAAGAAAACACCTGAAGTGAATGACCGCAGAATTCTGTCCATGGTGAAAAAGAGCCTTTTCACAACATCTATCCAATTCAAGAACACTCTTGAGGAGGTAGGCGTGTCATTCTCAAATTCTACAGTCAAGAGATGGCCTAATGAAGTAACTACAGATGCTTCATAAGAAGGTCCAACACACTGGTATCGCTCAAGAACTAAAAGGACAGATTAAACTTTGCCAGATTCTTTGGACTGATGAAACCAAGATTAACTTGGTAAGGAGAAAGAAAGGAACAGCTCATGATCCAAAGCATACAGCATCAGCTGTCAAACATAGCGGTGCTATGGAATAAGCATGTATGGCTAACAATGGAACAGGGTTACTGGTGTTTATTGATGACATGACTGCTGAAAAAGGAAGCAGGATGAATTTTAAAGTGCATAGGGCTGTACTCTCTGCTCAGATTCAGCCAAACGTTGCAAAACTGATGCTTCCAGTGTCATTCCAGTGTTCATGTGACATGTACAGTACAGTCGGGCCCATAAATTTTGGGACATTTTTTTTTGCCTATGTGCCTATGTCCAAATTCAATGTGGTGGTGTACAGAGGCCGAATGGCAAAAAAAAATGTCCCAAAATTTATGGGCCCGACTATACTGTACATGTCACATGAACACTGGAATGACACTGGAAGCACCTTAGGTTTTTGCAAAGTTTATCCTTAGATAGTCCAACATCAGCATAAGCATAAGCATATGCTTTCCAAGCAGACAAATAATGCATTGCCCTGGAGTAGTGCATCAGCCAGATGCTATAAATGTAAATTACAGCTAAAATAATCCTTTCTACTATCACACTGAAAGGGTCGGTGACAGTTTCTCAGATATCAGAAAACTCAGGTATCAAAATTGTTCGCAATGCTCTGCCTTATAAATATATATGGAGACATTCACAAGCAACCTTAAAGTTGGAACTTTGTATTTAATTGTACATACAATAAGGGAAGTTATTATTACTATTATTATTTTTTAACTTTTTGTAGGAATAGAGGAACTAGTGAAGATCTACTGAAGGCCCATCAGATGGCAGAATACCTGAACATTAGTTCATTTTTTTCCCTCATGCCTAAATGGGCAGTGTTGAGAAGTGCTCTGTGACTTCTATAGTCATAATTTTTTTCCCAAACTGTCTCCAGCGACAAGGAGAAAGTGCTCTGGATACAATTTCTGGCAATACTTCTGTGCTCCTACTTGTTTTTTCCCACAGTGACCGCTGTCTCTCTATCCATCTGTTTGCTCTATCGCTCTTGGCTCAGCAGGGCCCTGATCGACTCTTAGCTTAATCTTCTGGGAGGAGAGAGAGATGAATAGAGGAGAAAAAGTGCGAACCCCGAAGTTTGACCTAGCCGTTGGCAGCCTTGCTATTGATGAGCAGGCTCTCACACACATGCGCACATAGACACTTATGAAAACATGATCACACTGGCAGCTCCCAGGGTACTGAGTTTCGAACTCAAGAGCAAGGGCTCTGTGCTGAACACATAAACATTCACATCACAAATGCACACAGTTGCGAACAATGGACCACCTGCTCTCACACTTGAAATTATCAACATGATCTCAGGTAGGCCTAATGACAGCTCTCTAATCCATGCCCCCAGCAGAAAGTATACCATGTATGTGTGTGTGAGCATTGTATATACGAGCATGTGTGCAAATTTATGTATACCATCTCTTCTCTCTGTCTTATTTATTCCAGCCATTCATCACTTTCTGCCACCCGCTCACAGTGTGCCCACTACAGCCCAATTAGGCCTTGTAACAATGCCAATTAAGCAATTTAGACCCAAATAACCTGAGTGTCCTGCGGTGATGGATCCGGTGCCAGCTTCATGGCCGTGCTGTGCCCAGTCTGTCCCTGCTCTAGGCTGCCTACAGGGCACAGGCGTCAGCTGCTTTAAGAGAAGCCCAGAGTGTGATTAAGTGCTGTTTCACCCTGGCTCAGGATCAGAAAGCAGGCATTTCTCATTTGCCTGATGCGATCCTTAATGAGTAAGACCTCTGATTCCAGACTGGAATTTGATTGTGTTAATGCAGGTGACTGATTTCAGGTGGTTTTACTCTCGGGTCTTACATTCATTAGACACAGTCTAATAATCCAGTAATAATATACCTGATTTGGGAATAAACAACCTGGAAGACTTCAGCTAGAATGCAGCCAATCAGAATCAAATTTAATTCCATCAAACAAGGTTGACAATGTAATTAATAGCCTGCCGAATAGAATTTTTTTTTTTTACAATTTAATATATTTAATGTACATACTTTAACTAACTAAATATTCCTGTACATTCTATCATGGGCACTTTCAGTCATGACACATTTTGACCAACATCTCTAGACATAAACAAATGTTTCTGTGATAAAACAAAGTTATACAGTGATATACAAAACTATGAAAATACTTGTAAGGTGGGATTAGGAAAGCCGTTGGCAGTATTGCTGCCTGCTTTTATCAGAGTACTGTAAATTAAAAACAAGCTCAGCACACTTGCCAAGCTAACCTTAGCCACTTGTTACATTCTGAGAGGACTTCTAGTTGTGTTAGCTTGTGTTAGAATTACATTCCAACAATTTCTGATGATTTAATACTGAAATTTCAGGCACCTGTGTCTGTATTCAGACATACTTACAGACTGATGTGCTATTCAGATTTTTGGATGAGGACTGTACAAAAGTTCGTGGCAGTTATGCATGAATCTGACCTTGAATTTAAGCATAGTTTTATTTACAGTAAGTCATGAAATTAAGTTATATGTCCAGCACCATTTAGGCACCATAATAGGCCATTGAGGCTGTAAAACCACTTTAAAACATATGGAATATCATATTCCAGGCTAATATTAAATACATATAAATATGCTGCTATTGATAACATAACTAATACTAATGACTTATTTCTTTCTGGAAGTATTGCTTTTTTGTGCTTTATTGTGCATAAAATTAGGAACACTGCTTGCTTCAACTGAGGTGTAAGCAGGCAAGTACTCAATCAGTTTGTCCTTTAAACCGTGGGAACATTTTTTTTGGATTATGCATCAAATTAACCAAACATTGACCTTGTTTTTTCATTTAACAGTTTAAATTTAAAAACAGCCTACATCCTGTTCGCACATTACAATTTCATGGCCTCAACTTCTCATGGGTCATATCTCATGGATTCATTCAGCACTATGAACGATTAACTGTCAGAGGATTGTATTAAAAAATAGGATGTGCGAGATTAAGTGTTATTTTAAATAACTAATAAGGAAGGATGGGTTGATTGGTTAGATAAAATCAAATTTGCAGTGATTAATATGACAATTACAACTAATGCTATTCCTACCGCAATATCTTTTCATTTCACTGCTCTAATCTCTTGCTTTTGTTATATTATATTATGTTTGGCAGCAAAGAAACAAAAAATCATAGCTGATTTCTTTTGTCAATCGGAATTTTTACTCCCAGGGTTATTTAAGCTTAAACACTTACATTTATGCACTATTAGGGAAAAATTAATAAAAAAAATAGTTAAATAAGTCGCCCACACATCGACTCAAGTAAATGGTGTATCTGTGTTGGCTTACATGCTGTGTATATTATAAGTGTGTGTATTTGCAAGCTTCTGTTGAGATATGTGGTTTAAGTACAGACCAGAGAATCTTGTAAGTAATCTGTCATCACTAGATGGGTTTGGATGGACCCTAGTATTCCATTAATATTGGGAATAACAGCATCAGAATAAAAATGCATAATGTGAACACCTCTGAACTAATCCGGCCCGATAGGAATTAATTTTCCATCGAAATGAGAGGGTGTAAACCTTTTATAATCCATTAAATAAGTAAAATTTATCTATGTGTAAACACTTTGATCATTTTCCACTATTTGAAACAAATATATTTTCTGTGCATGTTTGCCCCATGTGTGGGTAACATTAGGTCACCTGACAAGTTTCCAGGAAGGAACAATTTTTTTTCCTTTCCCTGTGTCACAAACCCTCTTCTCTTCTCTCTTTCACTTGTCTTCACTTAGAACTTCTCTCCACTGGGTCTTTGGCGGAAGAAAGGGCACTGATTGGTTCATGATTTCAAGTCTAACACATTATTGATTAGACTGAATTCTTGTAACCTATTATAACGCATGATATGAGGCCGGGATTTGTCTGAAAAGATGGGTAGCCTTCTTCTCCTTCTTCTTTTGTTATATTTTCAGCAGATAAACCGCTTAACAGCAAGCAGAAACACTTTGTTTAAGCCAAAAAAGAAGTTACATTCTAATGAAATGCTTTGAGTAAACACCAGATCAGTGTCCACATACTGTACATAGCTACGTTTGGATCTCTTTTTTTTTGTCGTATCCAATTCCTCCCCATCACTAGGGGGCTCCCACATTAAGGCTACTACTACCACTCAGTCGGGAGGGCCGAAGACTATCACGTGTTTCCTCCGAACCACGTGACGTCAGCCTTCTCGGTGACGCACCATTATGGGCGGAGTAACACATTCGGAGGACAGAGCCGAGATTAATGTGAGAGCACTGAGTACCTCTCATCACTCCCCACTGAGAGGGTTCGGCCAATCAGCTCTCTCCAGACCTCCGGCTGCGAAAGGTTACAGCATCACCCGGGAATTGAACTCGCGATCTCCAGATGATAGGGCGAGCACTTTACCACTGAGCCATGTAAACGTAGCTACTGACACACAGCCAATCAAATTGAATATAAAAATGTTGGGGGAAATGATGGAAAGGTTGGGGTTCGTAATAAGTTTTAAGGGAAGTAATATAATGAGAAATGTTTAAAATTACGTTCCTTGGTGCTCTGGTCCTTTTACAGTAAAAAAAAAAAAAAAAAGTCTCCTGACAAAGAATTGTATATCACTCTGTGTGTTTCAGACACCCAAGAACATACTGGGAATGTAATCAAGAGCAGTACCAGACAAGATAGAGTATAATATGACAGTAACAAAGCAATAAAGCAGGACAAACTGGGCAAGGGAGAGTGTTCAGACTGCTGATTGTTTCTGTGGCAATAATGAAAACGATGATGACAATGATGATAATGATGATAACGTGAGAATATTGCTTACGTCCCTCTTTTATTCTCTTCATTCTCACTGGCTTTGGAGATCTTTATGTTCTCTGGCACTCTGCTGTTCTAACTGTGCTGTTTGTAGCGCATGTGTGCATATGTGCATGTGTATATAATGTGTGTATAATGCTCACTATAAACAGCTGCTCGTGCACAAACAGCTAAATACTAACTCCAGAGGAATCATGAAAAAAAAAACACTGATTCATCACTCCTATAATCAGATTCCTATAAAAGGAACAGAAAGGAGTTCTCAATATGTAATGAATTTGTCTCTGTTCTTAATTACTGTAGGTTTCATCTACTCACACATTGTTTCCTTCACATAGCGCAACAGTATCAGTGTTTACAATGGACCAACCTTTGTTAGACATAACAGGCTGAGCCGTGAAAGAGCTTTATCATCAGTTTAGAAGAATTGTTTCTCACCAAATCCCAGCTCATTTATAATTCAACAGTACCACACAGTATAAAAACTGTTTCTGTAGCCACATTTTCTGGAGTGTGCTCAGAAAATGTCACTTAGCATACATTTTCTAATATCTAGACTTTACGAAAAAAATAATAAAATGGGTCAGTGTTGATTAGTGTGTTATACAATTAAACGTTTTTTTGCTCCCAGGAGTATGGTTTTGCAAGATAATGACTTTCTACTGAGGTATAAAGTGACAGTGAATGATCAATATTTTTTAGAATGTATACATCATGTGTTATCCGAGATTATGATTTTATCAATACAGAAATCTCTAAATGATTTTTCTGATATTTTTAAACTCTATATCACTACATTTTTTGAAAGGTCACTTTTTTTTTGTCCTTTTTAGACATTCTAATTGGTCTCTAGTCTTTTTGAAACACGAAACAGTAGGGGAAAAATCCCTGATTCTGGTTACCTAAGAAAATGCACTTCCTCAAAAGGGGATTCAGGGAAAAATTACATTTGAAGTTACACACACTGAAACCATACAGTACATTTGGGAAAGGAGGAAAACATAAAGAACATTAGGCATGCCAAAAATACTCCTACATTCTGGCAAGCCTATTTTATTATTATTATTATGATTATTATTATTATGATTATTATTATTATTTTTTTATTTTTTTTTTTTCATTTTAAACAATATTATAATATGTAATCTGGAGTGTGTTTATATAGAGGGATTTACAGGAACCACCAGGCACTGGGAGCGGAAAAAGCTCTTGGTTGTCTGTTTTAGTTAAGATGGAGAGACTAGGAAACCTCACTGGCTAAAAGTATTAAAGTGTACTGGAGAAAACAAGTGGTTTCTGTAAAACCCTTTTGTAAAAATGTGTTGCAGTTTCTAGCAGGACTTCCAACACTCTTTTTTAATATTTCTGAGTGACAACACATAGGCACATACTGTAAGCAACATACAGTATGTAATGTTTGCAGGGTTGCAATTTTCTATAATGACAAGTTTGTAAAGTCATAGGGTGACATTTTACAATATGGCAGCTTCAGAAAGTGTATCTTGCTTCTGAATAAATCTGAAGTCTAACAGAAGTGACAGTGAGACTGAGAACTAATACACTTCACCTCACTATAATCTTCTGTTATGTGCACTTTGTTTTCACCAAGGTGGTTTAAATGGTGACAGATAGCTATAGCATTCAATTTGTTTGTATTGTCAGAGCCATTAAAGTTAACATTTGAGAGATTATGGATACATCTGATCAATCTTAATCTATAATTTTAGGCATTTTTAAGTATAGTGGACTTTTCTTTTAATTAGACTATGCTTAATTAAATGTAGTGTAATTAAATGAGGGAAGGAGTTGGTACTAGAGAGGTTGAAACATTGCTGACATCTCAGTGAATCAGACCATTATTACAGAATAGATTTATAGGATGTGTCAGGAATGTTGTTTTTGTCATGATATAGACGGACCTTTTTGTCAAATGTACAAATAACAATTTCTCCTAGCTAGAAAGGCCTGACTTTTGCACTTTTTCTTTGTCTCCTACAGGACGCCCAGGCGTGATTGTCTGTGTGACCAACCCAATGAGGACATTGTCGGGCAATGGAACGTAACAGACTTTTGCTCTTTGACCTTTACCACATCACATTAACTTGCCAGGGTTGAAATCACCACTGGCAACATTTCGCCCTTGTCTTTGTTCTCTTCCTTGTCCCTTCTGTTCACCTGACCCCCTATTCCTGTCCTATCTGTCCACAGTATCTCGTCTACCCAAAAGAGAAAGGATCACGCTCCTTATACTGGCACTATCCTAGTGGACAATCACTTCACTTACACACTTCTTGATTTGAATGATAATAAACAAAAGAATGGCAAAAGCAGTCATGCGTTCTCCACCCTGTTGCAAGCGGGACTCGGGCTATGCCCACAGATTAGACACTCTCACCTGCGTCTATGTGCTGTTCCTAGCACTGTGGCTTACTCTAGGCACGTGTCAGCGCACTGAACCCAGTGCCAAGCACCCAGTGGTCAGCACCAACTACGGAAAGCTGCGTGGACTAAAAAAGGAACTGAATAATGAGATTTTGGGCCCTGTGGAGCAGTACTTGGGCGTGCCCTATGCCACACCGCCCATTGGAGATCGCCGGTTTCAGCCTCCGGAGGCACCCGGTTCGTGGCCTGAAGTGCGAAATGCTACTCAGTTTGCACCCGTGTGCCCACAGAACCTCCACGGCGTGCTGCCTGAGATCATGCTGCCCGTGTGGTTTACTGACAGCCTCGACGTGGCTGCTACTTACATTCAGAACCAGAGCGAGGACTGTCTCTATCTGAACGTCTACGTGCCCACCGAGGATGGTGAGCTGCCACATTCAGTACTGCACACGATACAAGTATACAGATTAAACATTATAGATCATACATTAGCTTTTTTATACATTTTAATGATATCTTTAATATTAGTAATTGTACTAAAAACTGTTCCAAAACTCAATTTTAAATGAAACTTTTCTTTTTAATTATACTTTATATTTCACAGCTACAGTAATATGCACAAAAGCAATACGACAAACAAAACATATACAAGAAAAAGCTTCTTTTTTTTTGCTAAATTTTTGCTTTTCAGGAGACGAAACACTTAACACATCACATCTTTTTTTCCACATTCTTTTTTCTTGTTTTTGTCTCCATCTATAACACAATGCTCAGTACACTAGACTGAGGATTATGAATCTGATGTTGCATGATGTCTTAAAATACTTTTTATATAAGAAAGGCTGTTAAAGCTTAATTTTTCATTTGTCTTCGCATGGTCTTTTGTTTTAGGTCTTTTTACTATCTGGTTTAATCTTTGGCTTTTCTTCTTCTTACGCAACTGAAAATTCACTTGAAAACACTTCACTTCATGTCCTTTCTCTCTCTCTCTCTCTTTCTCTCTCCACACAAACGCACACACACACACACACACACAGGTGGAATCACTAAGCAAGGCCAGGGTGTGTGTTAATCTGAGGCTAATGTTGCTGAGCTAACGTTCACAGAGACCTGTTGATGCAAAATCTTTAACGTGAAAAATATACCACTGGGTACAATTCTTAAAGGTTTTTTTTTTTTTTTTGCCACACACTTGATGGTATGATTTCTATGCATACCGATATTTTTTTTCAATGCAAGCTGGTGCAATTTACATTTGAAATGCTTTTTTAAAAAAGTATTAAATGTACTGTAAATTGAATAGAGACTACAGAGATTTCAGCCAGGCTGCGGTGCTGATTTGTGGCACTGGCATATAACTGTGGGTCCATCTGCGATGAAACTTAATCCTGATCTCATATTATTCTCTTTTTTTTAATACTGCACTGGGGACATGAGCGTGTGAGTCCAGATCTAGTTAATACCGGTTATCTTCTTAATAATCGGTGCAAAGGGAAAATCTGTCACAGGGTACATGCTCATTCTGAAGCACAGGAAATCGAACCAGGAATTAACATCTGAAATGACTGAAGGATTTTTAAAAGGCTGGGGAAAGTGAGAACTACAGTATCTGTCAATCTTTTGGTTCATTGAGTCCTGGGGTTTCAAAGAACATAAAACCACAACATGGATTAAGCCGCCAATGTGCGAGCTCAGGTTTTTTTTTTACTTTCTTTCTTCTTCTTCTTTTTTTTTCTTTCTTTTGCAATTAATACTTCCCTCATTAACCACCAGGTTGGTTCTCTGATCTAGCGATGCACAACTGTTTTTGACATTTTTCTTGGTGTGAGATGTTCAAGGTCTCACAGAAACTATTCTTTCTTTTTTTTTTTTGCTACTAAACCCTGTTTATGTCAGAGTCAACTTCTTTGGAATAATAAGGGAACGTGCATGGTTTAGAGTGTAACAGCATGCAGACACATATCCGCAGTGGATTAAACGTCGGGATAATACAGTGTGACACATCAACATGCAAGTGAAACTCCACTGGGGCTCTGCTGAGTGTGTTTGAGTAGGTGTGTGAGTTTTCATTGGCACACCCCTGGTGTGAAAATGGTTGTTTTATTTTCTTGCTTGTCAACACCAACAGCAGCTATTTTTTTAGCTTTGTTGAGCACATTTTGCTTCTTTTTCTTCTTCTTTCTCTCTGTTACAACAGTGTAGCAAATACTATCATGCACACCTTATTTCAGCACCAAATAGGGCACTTAACAGTTTACAATACTTTACTATGAACATGATCTAAAGGGTGTAACCCATTTGTTTATGCATGTGTGTGAGCTGGAGTGTGAGGACCTTCATGTATTAGTCTGTGTGCTGCAGCCATGTGTGATCAGATCCCATCAGTCAGTGTCTATGGGAACGATTAGCTCACCCTGCAAAAACGCAGCATATCCTCCCATACATCTTAGCTGCAATCAATTCTTTGAGTGCTGGACGCTGCAGTATTCACTTTCTCATGACGATTTTTCTTCTGCTTAATTCCTCGCCTTGTGTAAGTCTTTCGCTGCTGCTCAGAATCCTTTCTTTTGCTATTTTTTTTTTCTCCATATAATGAGTGTTATGTCCTTGACTGTGCCCAAACCTACTTTTATCTCACACATTTATTTAAGTCAGTTCAAAGGGGGCTTGATAATTAGCTGATAATTGGCTGATTGCTAACCTGTGCAGTTACATCATTGCACTACACATAATAGGCTCCTGGTATATAAGTGCTTTAGATAATAAGCCCATTTTCTCAGTGTAAGCTGCCAGACTGTGCTGATTGAATTGGTGCTTTATATACGCTTTTCAATAAACCTGAACCTTTAATTGTATATTTAGTTCAGTGTACGTACATGTACAAAATCATTGGATAATCGCACAAATCAAGGGGAAAAAAACTTCAACGATGCATACAGCCACTCAAATGTTTTATATGTGATTACATGTGAAGATGGTGAATAATATGCAGTCACATTTAAAAGACATCTGAAGGTCCATTAATAACAAAATACATTCATGGAGTAATAGCTTTGAATGTCTACGCTTGGTTTGAACTTTGGGTTTTTCACCTTTAAGATGCAGTTGTTGTTAAAAAAAATTATAGACAAACATGAAGACCAGAGAGCTGTCTATAGGAGGAAAACAAGCTTTGCTGAATCTGAAAAAAGAGGGAAATCAAGCAGATTCCTTGCCCAAACATTGGCCAATACAACAAATTGGAATGGCCTGAAAAAGAAAAAGGACACTAAAATACCAGACATTAAAGTGGTCAGCAAATGAAACCAAGTACCAGAGAGATGTGTAAGAATACCCCAAAACATGGGAGGGTAGCTCAGTGGTTAAGGTCTTGGAATATGGATCATAAGGTCACGGGTTCAGAACCAACACCACCAGGCTACAGTACAACTGTTGAGCCAGGCCCTTAACCCTCAACTGTACAAAAGGTGTGCAATCAAATATTAAGAGTTCTTTATATTACTTAAATATCAAACCCAAATGCCTTTAAATAATAAGCTTTGCTGTTCCAATGTTTTTGACCATAAATGTGCGCCATATTTTTTAGCATCAAAATGATTAAATGTTATGGTTCAACTTTGCCAACAGTCAATACTTGGTCTTTTAGTGGCAATACTTTGTGAGGATCCAATTAAAGTGTGCATGATGATGCCAAATTATCTTAAAGGAAGGTTCCACAATGCCTTTTACTATCTGTATGCATAAAACTGTCTTAGCCTTTGGGAGCATAAAACAAATGTGTGGATAAATAAGTGAATTAACGTGTAAATAACAAGCAGCACAAATGTGATATATGTGGCCTTAGTGCAAAAAATAATTAGGAGTCATACCCTGATCTGAGCTGTTTATCTGTGGAGGGGTGGGGAGGGGATTAGGGAAGTGTGTGTTTGTCAGAATGCTAGAAGAATTGATAGAAAGGGAATTGAATGCTGTTCTCTCAGAAAAATGAAAAAGCGTTTCACGGGAGTACCTGAGCGTGTGCAAATAGAGCTTTTTAATGAGCATCAGAGCTATTGGTACTGGTCCTGTTCCCTCTGTAGGGATGAGTGTTGTTGTAGACCGGAGAGCAAAGCAGCTTGAAGTTATCAGACCACAGACACACACTGGAAAAATGAAGACTCCAGGGTAAATTCAAATAAGGGGTTCTGAGAAACCAGGGACTTAACTCCAGCATCTAGTACATTTGATGTTGAGTTATTATCTAATAGCATCAGATGAGGTCAGATAGGAACGAAATTAATCAGTAAGTTTTACCTTACATTTGTTTATGTAAAAGACAGAGAGAACAAGAGAGAAAGAGAAAAAAATGAGAGATGGCAAATTGTGTTAAAATGTTAGTTTGACAGCATGATAAAGAAACAAATGATCAAGGGTTGAAAAATGACTGGGAAGCAAAGTGGATAATGAAGAGCCAGAGGCATGGGGAGAGATAAAAAGAGAGGATGAAGACGTGGAGGTTTAGGAAGCTGAGATTGAAGGCAGAAGGTGGAGACTACACAGGGTCGCCTTGGCAACCTTGCAGCTACTCCAGCCTATAGCTGTCAGGCATCACATAAGGGCTCTCTGTGTAGTGTGTGTGCGTGCGTGATTGAGCATGTGTGTATGCATATCCATTTGTCTTTCTGCTAGTCTCTCAATAAGGGAATTTAAAACAACTGCACACTGCATGCTATTTATAGCTTCAGATGCGGGCAGGAAGAAAAAAAGTTCTCGAGTGTGTGCATGTGTGTCAGGGTGTGTACTTCTGACTTATGCCGCCAGTGCGCAGATGTTAAATTCTCTAGGGCTGACGTGATGTGCTGTCTTATCTCTTTCTACTGCTCTCTTGGTCAGTTATCCACTGTCGGGGTCCTCTATTTTAGAACCCCCTCAACCTCAGCGTCTTTGTAACTAGACATCACTTGTGTAAGAGCTGCTACAGTGAAAAGACTTGTGACTTGTGATGTCATCAAGACTGCTTTGCTGCTTTGATAACTCTGCAGTAAGTGGAGTGTGAGGAATTATATATCTAATTCAGTATTGCTTTATTGGTATAGCTCTTTTAAATATGTTGTTGCCAAAGCTCAGCCTAGTCCTATTAAACTACTGCTGTGCTACACACACTGAAAATCAATAATAATAATAATAATAATAATAATAATAACAATAATACTACAAGGAACATTCAAATCAACTGAGACTTTTGATTGTGCAGAATAACAGACTTACACACTTATGAGAGTAAAAACTCTCTATTTCTCTATATAATCCCATGCAACCCTAATGCACTAATTCGTGTTAATTCTAGTGCTTGGGTACAAGGGGGTATCAAAAGGTTTCGAGATTCATGCGTCACAGATTTGATCGCTTTCACCATACATACTCCGTTATACACCTTAAAACCTGGCAGTAGAATTCACTATAGATGGTCTGGCAGCTGGGGACGAATTCTCGATGCACAATGCAGCGAATGTTGAAAAAGACGATTAGCTTGCACTTGGTCGAGCTGTGGACCTGCCTTGCCTTTTCAGTCATGAAGATGATGGGCTCTTCGACATGACATGAAGGCTGGGTCATCCATGGCACATTGACAAAGTTTTTGGCAGATTCTGATGCGGTGTTCCTTTTGCTTCTAGATCATCAAATCACAAGTGAGCATTGCCTGGACTGTTCCGTATGACACACTGATGGTTCTCCAACAATCATCATGCACACGTTTCTGAAAGGTTTCGACATTTTTTGAGGTTGAGCTCTTTGAAGGGATTCCTGATCTCTTGTTGTTTTCTCAGTGATGTTCTTCTCAGGTAGCAGATTTGCCCAGTTTCATGCAAAATGTCACGTTTGGTTTTTCTTCTAACTTGCTGTCCATGATGAAATTTGGTCAGATGAGCCCTAGTTGCACAGCTCCCAATGTACACAGAATGATGTTTTTTGGCACACTGACTTATAAAGTTCAGTGCGCCCTGTGACTGTGTGTGCAGCCTTGTGCTGCCATCTGTTGCTATGTTACACAACTTCTCTAGAAATTTTTTGATACCACCTCATGCCATCAAGGTATAAAGTTTTGATGATCGGACTGCCTACTTCACATCTGAAATGCTGGCTTCCCAGGTCCAGGGCACAAATATGTGGAAATGGCTTGGAGCTTGTGGCAAAACCTCACCACAAGTTCTTATAATGTGCAAGAATTGTTCAAATGATTATATGCATAGTTCCCACGGACAGATGTGTCTCTTCCGCAAGTTATCTGTCAATTTTCAAGGAACAGCAAACACTCTTTGAATGGTAACATGAAGAATGGCAGTGGGTTCGAAGCCACCTTGGCAAGGATCGTCATTTTCAGATGCATGGCCTTTTCATGCACTATTCAAATGTTTTACTGCATCCCATCGAAGAGTCTCATCACCATACTATGCTTAAAGTCTTCTGTAAGCATCAATCAGTTTTTACGCCTTTATTCGCAAGACATTTTCTGGTTTGACTAAATTCCCCTTTAAATAATAATACTTGTAACCACAACACCAACAATATATTGTTGTAGGTATATACAGTTATTATATGCTGATATATATTAAAAATTTTCTTGTTTGTTCCATTCCTCAGTGCACATTTTGTCCAATGAATGCTGGTGGACAGCCATTTTTCATTTCATACCACAGATTTTCCCCCTACCCACTCCCACCCAAGTCATCTCTTTGTATTCTTGCCCTGTGCTTTGGCTAATTTACCTGTTGGGGCATGCATTCCCATTAGAAACCAGTATATTGCTATACACTAAGGACATTTAGGCTTAATATCAGAATTCTGAATTTTTATTATCCAGTGCCTAATATTTACTGTGTTTAGTGAAAAAAAGGAACGCCCTAAAAAAAGCAAGAAACTTTTGCTGTACTCACAACCAGACACTGAAAAGGTCAGCTAAGAAAAACACTGGCAACTGTTTTGTGAATGAAAACTTAAAAACATTCAGTCACATCAGATACCATTTAAGGTACCATGCTCAGTGCAGATGTCTGGCTGCCTGGAATGGGTTTTCCTTAAGAATGTTTGGCTGTATTCTTGCTGCCTGTAATGGCACCAAGATTTCCAGTTTCTCCTGCTGAAAAACAGCCCTTTCCCCCTGAGACCCAGACTCTATTTCTATGTACACTGCAATTTCCCCCCACGGTTTCTCTTGATCAGCACCCGATAACTATGAATTTAATCAATGCGTTCAAAGAGAAGAGAGGGATGTTTGGCCAAAGTATTATATTTATATATAGTGCATTAAAAGAGAAGAAAGCGATGTTTGGCCAAAGTATTATATTTAATAATCTTCATATGATTATTATACGAAGATATACTGTGTAGACAATGTAGTTGGGAGAAAATTTGAGAACATTCGGGTCTCAAGAAACTATGGTGCTACCATTTACATGCTTGATTAATGGAATGATTGTATCCACAGTATGTTGGGATGTATTTGGTGTTCCCCAAAGATTATGCTTTGGCTTTAGATTAAATTAAATTGCACATCTTAAATCTTATACTACAAAATCTTATTCCTAAAAGACCTCAGATTTTTTTAACCTGGCCCTTCTCAAAAGTTTCCTAATTTTGACTACTGTCTATCGATCTTTTACAGACATGTTACTAATACGACATCAGTCACCAAAGTATACAAAGTGGTACAGTGGCTTAGTGGTTAGCACTGTCACCTTGCTCTTCCAGGGCCTGGGTTCGATTCCTGCCTTGGGTCTATGCTCATGGAGTTTGCATCTTCCTCCGTACTTGGTGGGGTTCCCCCAGGTACTCCGGTTTCCTCCCACAGTCCAGCAGATTAGGCTAATTGGCGTTCCAAAATTGCCCGTAGTGTGTGAATAAGCGTGTGAGAGTGTGTATGTTGGATTGGTGTACCGTAACTCGTGCCCCAAGTTTCCTGGGCCATGCTCCAGGCTCCACATGACCCTGTTCACAGGATAAAGTGGTAAAGACGATGAGTGAGTGAGTAAGTGAGCATATTTTGGAGGCAATAACAGAAATAACAGAAATATTACATGGTAATTACCTGATTACCTATTGGATTACCTGATGTTTTGACACACAGATTGACTAATCGAGTGAAGGTACAGACTCAACATACAAGCACCATCTGTGACAGAGAATTGACACCTCACAGTCTCTACTATGATGTAACTATGATGTAACAGTATAGTGTCTGTGTATAAAAACCTGCGTGTAAGAGACTGCAGTCAGTAACATGCGAGACAGGGACGCGCATCGGCTGCTGGTCATCTCAGGGACACTGATGGTATGATAATACCGGTCTTTACTTGTACAAAGGACTGATCACTTGAATCTGAGTTACTTGATATTTGATCTAATTACTATTGTGCTCAATACAAGAGGGAAAAAGTAACTTGTGTTATGATTGTTATTTAAGTGTTTCCATGTATTCACAAAGAATGTAATATGATGTGTAAGTAGTAGTGATTGAACTATTATTTATTAGAAGTAATGATTTACCTATTACTTATCAGAAATAGTTGTTGGTCTTTCAGCTGCTCCCGGCAAGGGGTCGCCACAGCAGAATATCCAGTCCGCACAACAACTTGGCACAGGTTTTACACCGGATTCCCTTCCTGACGCAACCCTACCATTTATCCGGTCCTGGGACTGGCACTTTGTCCAGTGGCTGGGGGGTTTGGGCACTGGCTGGGAATCGAACCCGGGCCTTCCGCATGGCAGGCGAAAAATCTCCCACTGAGCCACCAGTGCCCCCACTTCTCAGAAATAATGATGTACCTTTTTTGTGTATTTTTTTCGTTTAAGGTTATCGACCACTTAGTTGAATCTACTTTGAACGATTGTTGTGTAACTTGCAAAGCTGTCAGACACAAGAATTAAAAAGTGATTCCAGAGTTGATCCTCATGTCCCCTGTAGTTGGCTAATGGCT
>JAOVVA010000044.1:6644615-6664536 GCA_028565275.1 Leiocassis micropogon
AATATTGTTTTAGGCTAACTAATTATACACAATTCTTCGTTGTACTTGGTCCGGCTTTTAGATAAAGTCCTTCCATGCGCCATCTGGCGGATATTCAGTGAAGCACAACACATTTATGTCGCGGCACGCCGCGCGCCAAATTGCGGCATCTCGCGGGAAAACGCGCATTCTTAATGGCCAGGTCTGTAGAAAAACACAAAGTGCTTAAGGTGATAAACAATTAAAAACACACAATTATAATTTCTCATGTCTTTTTAAACACATCCACATTCACAGTGCTGGAAGAAAAAGTAACTGAATCCATAATTACTTCAACAAAAGCTAATTGGAGTCAGTAGTTTGCACACCTGGAGTCCAATTAATGAAATGAATCAGGTTTTGATTGATAATAAAAAAAAACATAAAATCATGTCCTGCATGAAGGAGATCTCTGAATAAATGCGATCAAGTATTTGATCAGTCCGGGAAGGGACACAAAGTAATCTGAAAGTGTTTAGGCATCAATCAGTTGACAGACAAACTATATAAATGGAGACAGTTTAGTACTGTGGCTACTCTTCTTAGGACTGGGCAACCAGCCAAGATGACTCCAAAGGCACAATGGAGAATCTTCAATTAGGTGAAGAAGAATCCATAAGTAATAGCTAAAGGCTTAAAGACATCACTGGAACTGGCAAACATTTCTGTTGATAAATCTACCATACACAAGTAATAGAGCAGGCAGGTGTCCATGGCAGAACACTACAAAGGCAGTTGCTGCTTTACAAAAAAAGGAATACTGCATGTCTGCAGTTGGCCCAAATAGCACCTTGGCAATCCGCAATGCTAATGAAAATGCAAATGGATGTTTTGTGGACTGATAAAACTAAACTTTTTTTGAAGAAGAATATGTCACACTATGTACAGTATGGTGTAAAAAAGGGCACAGCTTACCAACATTAAAACATTATCACAGTAGTGAAGTATGGTGAAGGAAGCATGATGATTTGGTCATAATTCCCAGGTTTACCAAAATGTCCTACAGGATAACGCCAGCGTGGCTGTCTGCCAGCTGAAGCTCAGTAGAAGTTGGTTGATGCAGCAGGACAATGACCATAAGCATCGAAGTAAATGCACCACAGAATGGCTTCAGAAAAAGGAAATGAGCCTTTTGGAGTGGCCCAGTCAGAGCCCAGACCTTTACTGCATAGAGATGCTCTGGAATGACCTCAAGAGAGCTGTTCACACCAGTCGTCCCACAAATGTTTATGAGCTGAAGCAGTTCTGTAAAGAGGAATGTTCAAAAATTCCTCCTGAATGTTGTTTAGGTCTGATTCAGAACTATTAAAAGCACTTATTTAAAATCATTGCTGCCAAAAGAGCTTTGACCAGCTATTAACTCCAAGGGTCCACTTAATTTTTCCTCCAGCACTGTGAATGTTTACTATGTGGTTGCAAAAAAAACAAAAAAAAACATGAGCAAATATAATTATTTGTGTGTTATCAAGTGTTTTTTTTTTTTTTTACGTTTATGTTGACGAGCTGTTACTTTGTCCTGTGCTTCATGTTCTTTGTTTACAACTGTCCTACTTTACTGTCTTTCATTAGTTGTACTATTTAAGTTCCAGTGTGTCGTCTATTTCTTGTCTTGTCCTCAGTCTTCACTTCTACTGCTTTGTTTCCACATCTGCTATCATTCTGGTTTTGATTCCCATTTTTGTTTCGTTACTTCATTTAAAGTTTATTTGGATTTACCCTATTAGTTCATAATGTAAACAAATTGTAATTCCTTTGATAAATGAGGAGATTATATGGTGGAATTATAATTATGACTTTGTTGATCATTTACAAAGATCATTATTAAACCCTGTTGTGGGTGAATCTCCAAGCACATCATACCTATTTCTGAACTATTTAAACCAGCCCGTCTGGTACCAACAACCGTGGCACAGCTCTAATTACAGAGATCACATTTTTCCTCATTCTGAAAATTGATGTGACAAATAACTCGAGCTTTTGACCTGTATCTGCATCATTGTATGCTTTGCACTGTTGTCACATAATTGCCTGATAACTGCATGAATGTGCAGATGCACAGGTGTTCCTAATACTGGTGTACAGGTGTTCCTACTGTAGCTGTATGCCCTTCTTATTTCTACATTACTGGATCTGCTCACTAGATTCATAATGAAATAAAGCTCTTGCAATCTTAAATTTTATTAGGGTTAATACAATATGTGTGAATGACTTACAGCGACTTACATTTTATTTTATTTTATTCATACAGTTGAACAATTGAGGGTTGCCCAAGTACTGTACATAGCAACGGAGGCTTGGCTTTGCTCAGACTTGAACTCATACCCTTCCAGTCAATAGGTCAGCATCATAAGCAATGAGCTACAAATGCCTATGTGTAAGCAACACATCACATTTAGGCAACACATAGCAAAAGAGGGCAGTCTATAGTACACCCTGTACCCTAGTGTTCTCTTTTAGATGAAATAACACTGGCTTCAAAGATTGCACTACCAAAATGGCATCAGAGCAAGGGCATTTCAGACAGAAATCGTTTTTTTCACATAGCAGCACTGGACCACAGAGTTCTCGATCATCACAAGACAGTGGCAAATAGTTGTGCCTAACACTGTTCAATACCTTGAGGAAGTGGATATAATTTCAAACATTGGTGCAGAACTGGTGTGCTGGCAGAGTCAAAACAAGATCAACCCATTTTCTTCCTCTGTGGGATTGTGGAGGAAGGAGAAGATTGCCATCATACACCTGTTAGACCCATGTGGCCTTCTGATTGCTAAGCTTGCATCCAAATCACAGAGAGAATTTTGAATGACATCTGTTGCCACATGTGTGTGTATTAGTGTGTGTGTGTGTGTGTGTGTGTGTGTGTGTGTGTGTGAGAGAGAGAGAGAGAGAGAGACCACAACAACTGTGTAATAACAGATTCATTTAAGAAGGAATTACAAAAGCACACCATCAGACATCAGTCCTAAAAGAGAAATTAGGTGTTATTAGTACACCAATTAAGTCAGAAAAGAAACCAACCAGACCATTCACAACGTAAAGATCTGAATCAGACAATCTGATCGTGAATAAAAGAGAGATTAATGATCGCTAGAGAGAATTTTCCTCTGAATTATACGCGTACTATAGAAAACCAATTACGCACATGGAATACAGCCATTTGTTGGCAGTCTAAATTGAGTGAGACTTAAATGAAAAATGACCTTGATTCAGAACAAGATGCTATTCAGGCTTTTCCATCTGGCAAGGCTGCAGGTCTTGATGGACTTGGCTACAAATTGTACAAAGCTCTCAGTAAAGGACTTTTTTTCCGTATGCTTAAAATGGTAAATGGTTCAGTAAAAATAAAAGGCTGTGATGATTAATATAGGCAGGTTGAGTCTTTTTGAGTTAGATTGCACTGTGTTTTTCCCTTTGATAGTGCTTCCACATGTTCATTGGAAGTGCTCAAAGTATAAGTATAAAATAATATTTCATTATCATTATTATTAATAATTTATTAGCTATCTAAGAATAATATACCGTCTGACTATGTATATGTATAAGTGATCTCTTACAGTATATGTACAATTTTACTCAATTTTAAATGAAATTCAGCCTTTTTTCCATGCACATGTGAGTGATGTGGTATTGCCACAGATCTGGAAAGAGGATTTATCTTCAGTACGAATTTGTTCGATGAACACTGGGCAGAAAATGATTCCGTTTAAAAGTATGGCCCAGGCTTTATTACGAAAAAATCAAATTAAAGTAAAATCAATGGCTTTGTGTCTCCGCAGTGTGACAGGTGCAATATAGCAGTAAGATTACTATCATACCTATTTTTGCTACTGCAGTGAGCTGCACAACCATTAGTCTCTCATGTTTGAATGGTTTTTTTTCTTTCCCAAAGGCAGATAAGTTTGCAACAATTTTTGAACATAACATGCAAATCACATGTCTCCAAAACAAACAGCAGGCTTAAACTGTGAAAATCACTGCAGCCAAAAATCTATTGCTTTTTAAATAGGAAATTCTAAACCGATTCTGACTTAATGAGACATTCTTTTGAAAGAGGAATGCATCTAAAGATTACACCATTGCTTCAGTAGTTCATTACCATGGAACCTTTAAATGTATCAATGCCTATTTTTTTACTTAGCTCTTTCCTCTCTTTGCAGTGAATGTATTTTGCCTTGAATTTTGCATGCATGATATTTATAAGTGAAATAAAAAAAAGATATCTTCCCTGTGGATTATTTGTTGTGCTGGCTGTCCTGAGTAACTCTGGCTGATTGGATCAGAGCAAAGCCAGGAAAAGAAGTCAACCTTTAAAAATGTGTTACATAAGCACTGCAAGTGTGTGAGTGCGTGCATACTGTATGTGTGTGTGTGTGTAAAGCATGATCCGGATTAGCACCACTATAAAATTTAGTCCACTTCACTGTAAGGCAGTACGAAGGCATGCAAGTGCTAACAAACTTATATAACTTAATACCAACATTCAAACCATTTAATCACAAAACAATGACAGAGAAGAGCAGATGTACATCAGATGATTGACAAGCAAGTAAACTATGCGGAGCCAAAGTAACAAAGTAGCAAATGTCAAATGAAGAAAGCAAGCACCTGAACAAAACATTTGTATTGTCACAAGAACAATCTTGAAGAGAGACTTTGATGAATGTATGAGCGTCTGTGTTATTTATAGCAGTGTGTGATTGGGATCAGGTGTGTGTAATTAGGATTCTGGTGACCTAGAACAAGGAAATGACTGTGGTTGATGGAAATGGGATCTGGTTATCCCATGTTGTGAGGCTGTGATGATTTCTGAGAAGTTGAGTTCATGCCCAAAACCTGCGCTGATGTATAAATGACTGTATAATAAATGTAGAAATGTTTAAATTCCTGCTTGATAAGTCAAATAGTAACAACTCACAGGATTGGGCCTAAACAGTTGTGTGAAAAATCAGAAAAATGATCAATTTAATAGGGAGCATAAAGATTAGACTTTGGAGCCATGAAAAAGGTCATGTGGTCTAATGAGTTTAGATTGACCGAATTCCAGAGTGCTGTGTGCCTAGGGGTAAGAAGGGAAGCACATGAAGCGATGCAGCTCTGATGCCCACTTGAGGGCTGCCCGCTTATGATCTGGGGTTGCTTCAGCTGGTCAGGTCTAGGCTCAGCAATGTTATGTGGCAATAAAATGAAGTCAGCTGATGACCTGAATGTACTGAATGACCAAATTATCACATGTATAGAGTTTCTCTTCCCTGATGGCACAAACATAATCCAGGATTTAACCTGTAAAAGAAAAAAAGTTCTGAGAGCATGATAAATTATTTTCACACATGCATTGTGCAGCATAATCAAAGCTGAATGCAGTCGAAGTACATATAACCCTTTTTTTTCTCGGCCAGGCAGCGTAAAAAACATGATCCACCTTAGTAAAGCCATGTAAAGTCTAATTTAATTCACCATGCATCTATAAAGCCAGATCCAGTCTGCATGGAATCTACAACGTATGTTAGCATGGATTTGTAAATTTGAGGTGATCCAATCAATTTGACTCCATACAGCCTAATCTAAGCATGATTTCAATTCAGCTTCTCTCTGTTATGGATCTACTGTATCATGATCTGTTTGCACAATTCCATGAAATTCAGATAATGTTCATATCATGCAAAGTTCAGTTGGGCTATGGATCTGTAAGATTCAATTATGCATGTGGCTCTATACAATCTGATTTAAGACAGATTTCACATTAACACAGCTCTATAAAGTGTAATCCAACATTGATCTATAAAGTGTGGTCCATTTCAGCAGGGCTTCATAAAACCTTATCTACTTCATTATGGATCTATAAAACCTGATCTACTTCAGGAG
Organism: Leiocassis micropogon; assembly: GCA_028565275.1. NCBI lineage: Eukaryota > Metazoa > Chordata > Actinopteri > Siluriformes > Bagridae > Leiocassis > Leiocassis micropogon. Next base: position 6,650,499 of record JAOVVA010000044.1, read on the forward strand.
GATCTTGAGCCATTTTAGCATGGGTCTATAAGTTAAAGCAATTGATACGGAACTATAAATAAACTGATCCACTTCAAAACTCTGTATAATGTTTGATCTAGTTCAGCCCTACTTTGTAAGGATTGATCCAGTTCACATGGTTTGATAAAGGCTGTTTCAGATCAAACAGCTATGGCTATAAAGCATGATCCAGGTTTCATGACTGGAAAAGTCTGATCCAGTTCAAGATATTGTAGAAACGAAAGAAAAAAATCGCCATTGATAAATCGCAGGACTGTTTTGTTCTGTTTATCTTTGTGCCTGAGGAAAACATGTGACCACTGCACAAATTGTAGAAAACTGTCTCGAAGATAAACTTCACCCACAGACCGTAGAATAAATGTGGTGTAATGTGTGCATTGACAGGCTTTACCTTCCAGTGCACATGATCAGCAAGCTCTATTAACTTCATCCTTGAAGTTCTTGGGAAAAATCCAAGGCTCAGCCTGGCAGCACAGAGTAAAGAAAAATAATAGAGAGAGGAGCTGCGGAAGACTGTGTCAAGAGTTAAAAGGAGGAAGGGATAGTAAATGACAGAGTGGTCTGGAAGGGAGTGTGGAAGAAATGACAGGCAAGCAAAAAAAAAAAAAAAAGAGAGAAAAAAAAAGAGTTGGTCCAGTGGGAGGAGGGTGTTTTGTCTGAGGTGTTTTAGCATTTGTGCACCATTCATTAAATGGGCCAAATCATGCATAACTATGAACACAACTTTGGGTTTCAATTGATTTTTTAAGGTAACTGGACTTGCCTGAGGCATGCAATCTATTTAGAGAACAGGAAGAAATTGAAAGAAATAAAGAATGTAAGGAAAATAGAAGCTTTCAGCCCACCTTAATAAACTAAAAGTCTTTTGCCTAAAAAGTTTAAGTCATTTAGGGGGAGGGGTGATATTATATGCTTAACCTTTTTTATTTCTTACAGTGACTATTGTCTTACTCACCATTCAGTGTTCAAACAGATCTCAGAGTCTCTCAGTCAGATTTATGCAGTAATGCGGTTAAATTTCTTTTTCTTTCTCTGGCTATGTTCATGCTAAAATCCACATTTTTCAAGTTTTTGAAAAAATCATGTTGGGGAAAAAAATGTCATGTTGGGGAACATTCATAATTACAAATAAGTTTCTGATCCTTATGTGGACGCTTCTGTTCTCTGAAACAGCCTGAATGTGCACATCGATACGTCTTTGGTTGCACCATCTACAGTATGTTAAGACAAATGTTTGGGATTTTGTTTTGGAGGATGGCAAGGCATTGGTTGGCTGTATTTGTTGAGAAGAAGGAAGAAAGCCAGATGCCTCAGTTTAGCTGTTTAGCAGATAATTCTAGCAGTGCTATGAAAACCCAGCTTTGCTGGTGCTGACTGATGATGATGCTGTGAGCGGCCTACACATACGGTACAAAGAGGCAAAAATCACATGAATTACAATCTGACTGTTCTCTCATTCGAGTCACATGATTGTATATTACATATCTGGGGGAACATGAAAGTAACTCAGATCCAGTCAGAAAATCAGATTTGTGCTTTCAGACAGATTAAATCCATGTCACAAACAATCGAATTTGAGTTGACTAGAGGCTGGTCAAGTCTCTGTCTTATCTGTTGATACTTGAAACTGCTCACCAAATGTATAAGTTTCCTTGCACAATATTTGAAATGGCCAGATAATATAATAAAGGTGATTTTCCTGTACAGCCACACTCAGTGCTCATAGAACACAACATGAATACGACAAATATATACTATGTATAAGGCTTAACATTTCCAACAACGGATGTTATTTGAAACAAAGTGTATTTTCAACATCACTCACAAGAAATATGCATTTAAATACATTAAAGCTTTATTTTTTCAAGCAGGGTACAGCACAAATTTTACTGTGCAGTAAAATGAGTGTTGAATGCTGTCTTGGGCTGCATGTTTATTAATATTTTGATTAATGTTCATCATCTAACTTGAAGCTTATTCCTGCAGGGTTTGCTTTGTCTTTTTTCACATCTTGTTTGCTTTGCCTAATGCTTTATAAAAGCATTACACAACCCTTTTTTATTTTACCATCAACAGAAATTACAGCAAACATCTGCTTTTGCTTAAACAAGCAGGGAAACAAATAAAAAAAAAACCACATCATTTCCCATCCACACTGTATTCTCAGTGTGTGTGGTGTGTAAGCGTGTGTGTCATGGGTTTCTTGATCGTGGCCCCCACCATGCATAGGCTCCCTACTCAATGCGTGCTTTTTTTTCTTCTTCTTTTTTTCTTCCGAGTATAAGAGTGAGAGCCTGTGTGGAGTGGGGTCTGGCGGGACCTGGAGAAAAAAAAAGAAGGAAGTAGAGGGGGGGTTCTTGTTTTTCAAGCCACTAAGGTTAATTCCTTATTCTTCCCTATCGATTTTTCTTCATCCCCGGAAGCCAAACAAGCTGTTGGAAACACAGACACTAAAGATAGTGTAAAGAGGGCAATAACAAACAGTGCGCAACAATGACAAACCCACTTCCCATTAGCCAGGGAGAATATTCACAGCTCTAGGTGCACAATTCTTTGATCTTGCCAACAGTTTGTGTCTTTCTTGCACTTATTGTGTGTTTATGATGCCTTTTTTTGTTTCCTTTTGTTTTTTTCATCTTTTGCAAAAAGATAATATCAATGACCTCTTGATGAATTGTCTTTTTTGCTCTTGCTTCTTTTCTTTTTTTGATGTTTTTCTCTTAGTTTTTTTCTTACCACAGTAATATTTTTTGAATTTTCTCTTTTCTCTTTTCCCCCCTTCCTTTTTGTCTTAACCCTAGGTCCACTCACAAAAAAACATGATGAATCTACAATGAACCGGCCACGAGACGAAGGTATTTTTGTTGCATGTTTTTCCTTTTTTCTTGTATTTTTGAAGTCTTTTTGGGGGGAAATCAAGCAGTTTTCCTCATTGCTCATGTGTAGAAGCGTTTGTTAAATGCCTCTCACACACACATACACACCCACACACAAACACACACGTATATATGTGTGTGTCTGTGTAAACCTGAAACGACTTGAAGATGACTGGTGAGAAATCGAAGACCCACAAAACTGGCCCTGGTGTTGAGAAATGTAGTTTCCTGTGATTAAATACTGTAATGAGCCTGAGCTCAATCCAGTGGCATCATCATTAACAATGATTTTACAGCTAACCAACTGCTGCCGGTGTAAAGAAGCATTGGGTGCAAGAGATTGTAATGGCTGAAATATCAGGCCGACTCTAATGGGGACAAATCAGCCGGCCTCTGTTCTGCACTCACAGGTTCGGTGGAGGAGCCTGAATACCACTCTGCAAGTATCAGAAAATCACTCATAGAGTGACTAGATGGAAAACATCAATGGAATATCAGCCTACAAATGTGCACTCGCTCACACACTCTCACACATACACACACACACGCACACACACACTCTTCATGCCCAGACTTAAGCACCTGATTAGCTTTTTGGCCTCTTTGTCTTTGAGAAGGCTTTGATGACATGTTATACCTTCCTGTTAAAATTCTTTGCCATGTTCTTGTGCTTACAAAGAGACTTTTTTCTCTCTTTGCCCTTTTCAGTCTTGCTTTTTTTCTATTTTGGACCAATTCATCTTCTTTTTACCTGAAGGCATCAACACTGTGGCTAATGTATTTTTTCTTTCAATACATAAATAGCTAGTTTGGTCCTTGGGAGGGCTGGTCAGTGAGTATTAAATGACATTTAAAAAAAAAAAAGCTCATAACATAACATACTCTTAATGTCACCTCATACAAGGAGAGGGAGACGTTTCTGAAATTAAAAGACACTCTGTCTGTCAACATCTGGTATTAAAAAGCATTCAATTTGAGTGGCACAGTGGTAAGCTAGTACACTAAAATGTGTGGATGTTTGCATCAGTCTGTGAGAGAATAAATCACAGATAAAGAACATCCACCTGAGCCCAGCTGATTATCCAGAGAAAACCTAACTGTTTATACAAGCCGCTGTCAGCCCCGCAACTCTCTCTCTCTCTCTCATTCACTCTCTCTTTCTCCACTGCCCCTTTCTTTTTCTCTCATTTGGTCTCATATTATGGGGTGTCTGGTGTCTGCTAAGCCTTTCAATGTTAAACCTGTCACCCTGTCTGTCACATCATCACTCCATCTTGCACGTCTATATTTCACTCACCACACAGATGCTATAGCCGTGTCAGCTCATCTCACTGCCATTTTCATTTCTTCTAGTATGGCTGAGGGATTTCTAAGCATTGCTCAAACTGTAGAACTGGGTGGAAGGTGTAGACTGTGTCCCTACTTCAGTATTCATTTTAGCGAAGAATATTCTATTAGGAGTCTTATCTCTACATGGCATATGAAAAATAGAAATGTGTGATTAGGACTGTCAGTTGGTAGACTATTAATTACATTATGTTCAGATTATAGTACGAAACAACATACTGAATAACAATATTTGAAACATTTACTGCTTTTCATGCTAATATTAAATTTCTTATTTTTCCAAGAAAATAAGAAAAATGAGCGGCTATGTGCAATAAAGGAGGCCATCAATGGTTATAATTGGCCCCCTCCCATATTAGAAGTAATAGGAAATATGCAGCAAAAATAATGGGAATGGCAGCTGTATCCAGCCTGAAAAAATAACCTGTAATTTGCCAAATTAACATCTATTTGGGTAGTTTGTTTACATTTTCAGCCCTTTAATAAGCTTTTCAATGTTTTAATTACAATCGCAATTTGCTTTTCAGCCAAAAGGGGACTCTAAACATAACCAACTGTTTCTTTAAATATCACTTTGGCTGTTTGCAGTAATTGCTGCTAAATGGATCTGTTGATCTAATATGCAACTTGCTTTCACCCATTCAAGGCTTTCTAGATCATAGCCTGGATGTGCAGCATGAGCACTCATTCAGAGTGTCCTTGTATAGTTTCTAACAAAAGCAGCATGCATACAGTAGATTGGTAATGAATGTTGATTCTATTGTTCAAGATATAAATGTGACTACACACCGTTTATTTAACTAAAAAAAAACATATTTTTAAAGAAAATTATTAATTAAGATTTCATAAGATTTCATTAAATGATTATCATTGTTAAAAAACAACTTGCAAGGAATAAACGTAGCTAAAGTCTATGATGTTTATTAATCACCATTACACGTATAAAACAACGAAAGACAGTATGGAAGAGTTTTTAACATCAGCCACTATTTAAGGAACTGAACAAGTTATGAAGCATTTCAATGAGAAAAAGTATACCTGGCTACATCTATAATAATGTAAAAAAAAAAATTCACAACACAGTTTTATGTTGCTGTTTTGTTCACTCATGTATCAGCACGAAGAGGCTTGCCGTTTCCATGCTTCAAAAATCATTATATCCATGTTGTACAACTGTACACTGATCAACTGGCTGACACAAGAGATGATGTGATTGGTCACAGTGGCAGTTGTGGTACCATAACTGCTGATCAAACAGAGCAATTTTGAATACACTACGGTTTTATCTAGTTATCTTGCATAATAATTTAAATAACCTGAGTTTCTGAGAGGCCATTCTAAAAATATCTTTAGCAAATTTTCAAGCTACATTAACAATAATGAGAGGTGAGTACATGCTAGTCAGAGGATGGTAAACAATATTTAATATTTGTGTCTGTAAATGCTATTTACATGTGTTTAGCCTTCATTACCGCCCTGATTAGTGTACTATTTACTGTAGTATAATCCACATTTACTGTAATATCTGCATCAAACCTAAATTCTAATGGTCTCTACCTTGTAATTTCCTCAGTTTTTTCCCTTTCTCTGGGTTGTCACATTGGATCTTTTGACTCTCAAGTTAGATCTCAGGATACATCGCAGTGCCTGAGTATTATATATGGGCATATGGTTAAGGACCTTGCCCAACGGCCCAACATTGGCAATGGAACCTTATGGTAGCATGGTATACTTCCCCAGAACCCCTAGACGACATTATTTAGACTGTTTTCTGTCCTGGCTTCTGAGTAGTTCAACTGAGTAGTCCAACAGAACAATGGCCACAAACACACATCAAAACTGGTTGTGCAATGGATATCATGATAACTTTGGAGCTTTAACTATCAAAAATTTGTTGACCATGCTTACAAGTCAGGTCTATGCCATGGACCTAAGGAAGAGGGACTATCCAACTTGAATTCTGCCCGAAGCTTGTTGATGGCTACCAACAGTCAAAAGTAAAGCTTGCTGAAGGGCATTTGATGAAATATTATTATTATTATAATATATACATATTTTTGACCCTGTATTTACTGTAGAAAAGCTAGAATCAATTAAAACCTGTGTGCCAAATACTTGAGGTATTCTAATGTTAAACATGTATGTTGTCCAATCATTCTGCCCCTTAAAAAGACTAGATCAAAGAAATACTTCCAGCTATTGAATATATGAAAACTTCCAATTGCAAGTGTACACACAATGTGGTTTGGAGAAAATGTGATGCCCTCATATAAAGACAGTTGTGTCTCATGAGAGTATAGTACATGCTGCTCTATAATAGCATAAGCCATTGTGACTACCCTCACAGGTGGGGTCAGGAATGCGGTTGTAGGTGGCAAGGGTTTAGAGAGTAAAGCTGCTTGGCTTATTATTTTTAATGACATTTTTTAGCTCTACTCACTGTTCAGTTTAATGGCACACTCAAAACAAAACAAAAGCACATACATTTCTCTGCATCGTGACTCATTTCAAATTCTAGTGTTAAGAACAAGTTTAAAGTCTTGCATAGCTCCATAGGCTTTAGTCTCTCTTTGGTATTTGGCAGCCTCCTGACAGAAGTAAGACACAAATATGCCATCATTAACCACACACAGGTGTACAACTTCATTCGTTACTTTCTTTTTTTATTTGAGACTCCTGCTTTCTAGCCACTTGGTCAGGCACTTGTCTGTGAAGATTTGTCTGCTCATAAATAGGACAGTGTGCCCTGCCACCTCTACCAGCTAATTGACATAGTCCCCAGGCCTCTGTTTGATGCACCAGTCAAATAAAAAATGAAGAATGATGATGTATAAGTCTGAAAAATAAGTCAGGAGAATGCAACACAAGGTTCCAACAAATAAAATATCTTGATCTGGTGAAATGCCTGTTGTCATGGTTCTAACCAATTAATGGCCTCTGTTGTATTTTAGTAAGATTATTCACTCATCGTCTATACTGCTTTATCCTGTATACAGGGTCGAAGAGGGCCTGCGCAACTTATACCAAGCCCATGAGACTTAGTGCGTGAGGTGGGGTTGACCCTGGACAGGGTGCCAATCTATCTCAGGGGACACACATACATAGACACACTCACATGCTCATTCACACACTATGGACAATTTGGGAATGCCAATCAGCCTAACCTGCATCTCTTGGGACCCAAGGCAGGAATCAAACCCGGACCCTGGCAATTGCTGTCATCAGATCACTTTGAGTGTGTGTCAGGGACCCAAGACCCAAGTGGAAGCCAATTATCCTGTCTAACCACACCTTTCTTCAGGTTTGGTGTTAGTTCCACCTGCCTCAAGTATAGATCTCAAATGCTGCATGTGCTACTCCTCTTCATCATTGTAGATACAGTAATTGTGCCATCTACACGTAAGTAGAAAGCCACATTCAGTATATGACAGGGGTCCCAAACAGCCACAATGGAAACCTGACAAATTGGTGCCATCCAAATAAAAAGACACTTTTATTTATTTATTATAATTAATTTTAATTGGTCACATTGGTTTCATAACATGAAAGTGGCAACAAGACATCATTTAAAAGGATGCCACTTCTCTGGCCCCATGCTCCTCTACCAGTAACCAACTTTAACACTAGGGTTAATATGGGTAGGCAGATCTTAGTCAGGGACTGGAAACCATTCATAATACTACATAGCGGATGGATTGTGTTTGGCTTTCATACAGTTGAGACTGCATCAGCAGATGTTGTGCCACAAGTTGGGTACCCTGGACTGTAGAGGCAGCAGCCAGACTGCCTAATAAGTCTGGGGCCCTACTACAGTATATAGCAACCATTAACTTAAAGAGCTTAACTTCAGCTTCCGGTTCATCCTGTTGAGATATCTTTGTGAGGGTGAAGTATCTTGGTGAGCACAGATGAAATGCTTGCAACTGGAGTGCCTCTGGTGTACCTATCAGTGGAGCAAGCTCTGGTGTACCTATCAGTCCTTGATCTCCCTTTTCCCAAGAGTTTCAATACTTGATGGTGGGTTTGGTGGAAGGACTTCAGCTTACTGAAAGGTCTCTATGGCAGCATGACAGTCTTCAGGGGATAGAAAATGCAATGAGGAAACAAATTGGAAGCAAAGGAAACAAATTGCCTTATTTTCCCTTTCCTGTCAAATGATATGGAGTAAAATAATAATGTAAATAAAAATATAAATGGAAAGATGATAAATTATGTTAATAGATATACTGTAAATACAAACACTGAAAAAAGTTTACATTGTCAATATATTGTTGAATAAATAGATCATAATCATAACATTGCTTATTGAATAGATCATTATCATAACACTGTTGAACCTAGACCAGACTAACAGAAGCAACCCTTGACCATAACAATTCCCCCCAGCCATGTATGTTAGACATGATGGCTGCACCACTTCATCAGCCTCTATTCTTATCCTGACGCACCCATCACTCTGGGACAGAGAAAATCTGGACTCATCTGACCACACTTTTTGACTTTGCTCGAGCAGTTCTCCACAGTTCATTCTTTATGCTCCCTAGAAAATTTAAGCCTTTTTTTCCCATTAGCGAGGTGGTGGCTTTATTTTGGCAGGGCAGTATATGCTTCATATACAGTAAGGGACTAAACCACTTTAAAAGTTCCAAATGACTAACGGACACTAACTTGACAGACATTTATAAAAACTCAGGAGGTGTGTTTGAAGGGACGCATGTCTTTCTGCTTCATCATCAATCTCTGAATGACACATAAGGTACGAAATACAGGGGGATGTGTTGTTATAGGGAAATGTATTCAAAGGTGGTGTGATATGGCCCAATCCAAAGCAGTGGTGCCAGGTTTATATTTCACACTTAAGTGCTATTAAAAGCAACATTCCATAGATACTTCAGATACAGAGCCAAAACATCTCTGTCCAAGATACAGTGCCTCGTAAAAGTTCATCCTATGAACTTTTCCACATTTTGTTATGTTACAAACACCTAAGAAGTTACCTAATTAGTAAATAGAGTCCATCTGTGTATAATTTAATCAGAGTTTTGTTAGAGAACAAACAGCCTTATGAAGCCCAAGGAATAGAAAGGTCTGGGATAAGGTTGTGGAGAAGTTTCAAGCGGATTAGGCTATAAAAAATATCCGAAGCTTTGAACATCTCACAGAGCACTGTTAAATCCATCATTCAAAAATAGAAAGAGCATTTGCACATTTGCAAACCTACTGTACCACGACATGGCGTTTACAGTTCACTTAAACTGACAGGCCGGGGAAGGACAGCGTTAATCAGAGAAGCAGCCAAGAGGCCCATGGTCTGGCCTGGAACAGCTGCAGAAATCCACAGCTCAGGTCTGATCCACTGCTCCATGGGACCACTATTAGTTGTGCACTCCACAAATTTGGCCTTTATGAAAGAATGGCAAGAATAAAGCCATTGTTGAAAGAAATCCATAAAAAGTCCTATTTGCAGTTTGTGACAAGTCATGTGGGGGACACAGCAAAAGACCAACATTGAACTTTTTGGCCTAAATGCAATATGCTATGTGTGGAGAAAAACTAACCCTGTGCATGGTGGTGCCAGCATCATGCTGTGGTGGATGTTTTTCTTCAGCAGGGACAGAGCTGGTCAGAGTTGATGGGAAAATGGATGGAGCCAAATACAGGGCAATCTTAGAAGAAAACCTCTTCAAGCCTGCCTTTGAGACTTGAGACTGGGACGGACAGACCTTCTAGCAGGACAATGACCCTAAACAGACAGCCAGAGCTACAAATAATGGTTTAGAAAGCATATTCATATGCTCGAATGGCCAAGTCAAAGTCCAGATCTAAATTTAATTGAGAATTTGAGGCAATACTCTAAAGTTTATGTTTACACACACTCTCCATCCAATATGACTGAGCTGTTAATACAGTGATTGGTAAAGTGATTTTATTGGCCAAAAAAGACATGTCCAAGAGACAGCTTAAGAGACTCCAACTCTCAGTCCAATTAGTTTAACTCACCTGATTACTGATTGTGTATACCTGAACACACACAGTTACTGCAAAGTACGCATTCTGCGATTCACTCCCTTTCATTAATAAGCCTGATAGTGTCAGGAATGCAAGTACTGTATACCCTTTATTTAAAAGTAGCATGCCTTGAAGTGATTCGCAGTTTTAAAAAAAATAGAAACAAATATAATATGATAAAATTCATCTTTGTAGTGAGACCAGTATTTCTAGCAATAATTTGTGAAATAAATGAATAAAAAGAAAGCAGAGATGCAAGATTTTCTCCCATATTTTTATATTATTTAAAAAACACCTGGATAAAAATTTTACAAGACTGTCAAGATTGTGGTGTTGGACTGCTCTTTAAGCAATCTTATCCCATATCTGCAAGAAAACAGAGCTTACATTCAAATAACTGAAGCATATGATTTTGACAAACTTCACGCAGAACTACTGCCTGAACAGGGCAACAAAAAAAAACAGCTACCGCATTCATTTGTGCAGTTTCAATTAACTAGTGTACGAACATGATCTAGTATGATTAGAAGCAAGAAGTAGGACATTTACTTCTCTAATAAGTGCTGTGGTCTTTCCCTATATGTATTTTGTCATAAACAATCAAATAGTCCATGTTATTACTGTAGTAAATGGCTTGTGTCTTTTATATAGTGCTCCTAATGGCCCTCCCATAAAAGATGACTTTTCTTATGCCCAAGCACTTAAACTACTCCCATTATACAACATATGTGTGTCTTACATGCATGTTATATCAAATGAGGATGCTTTTCCGTTTCATTCTCTTGCATTAACCCTATGTGAGTGTTAATGTGTGCTGACTTTAAACAACCACAAATAACCTTCTAATATCCTACTGTATATGTGTCTTATAATGATGCAACAGTATAAAATTACCTGTGACGTATACAGTACACATATCTTCCATGACATATTGATGTATTCTGGGCAGGTGAAGATAGTGGTGCAACTTGCCCTCGTGCACTTTTTTCTCTGTTTAGCTTCAAGTATTGCTTTCTTGGTTTGGCAAATGTGTTTAAATTGTACATACAATTAATGACACTTTCTATTTAATGATACCTTATTTGTAACATAATCTAGCAATATAGTTAGTGTTAGTCACCTATTTACTGAACGTTGTGTGCCCTTAAACAGCCAGTAGCTATTTGGTTCATAATGCCATTCTAGCACACTAACCTTAGACTTAGAGGCAATCAATTTAACACTGCACTCTTGGCATGTTGAACAATGTATATAAAACTTAGGTATAAGTACTGAAGAAACCGTATACTGTTTAAAAGCCTAAAAAGTATTACTATTTGTATCCCTGATCTTGATTTAGCCTGTACTCATGTCACATTGTATATGAGATATACAGTATGAACCGTATTATGTTATTTACAAATCATAATTTAAAATCGTAAGAATATGCTATTTTGTTCATGTCTTTAACTATGAAATAATATGTATTTTCTTTGCTCTCTGTATTTCAGTTTGTCAGTTGTCATGGTGCTCATGAACTGGTTGGCAAGAAAAGCATTAGGTACTCATCTGCGACTCTCTGCCATTCATTTTTATTGATACCAAGGGGGTGCTAAAATGAGTGTTAACATTTGTGCTTTATCCACCATATTTTCAGTAAAAAACTGTTTACAGGTTTTTGTGCAGACTTCCAGTTAGCCTTTACTGGATTTGCAAGAAAAAAAGAGGAAAAAAAAAAAACTTTTCTTACATAAACCATAAACCATGCATTAGAGCTAAATGTGGAGGTGAGACTCCATAGTGATCTAAAAATAATAAATATATTTATGTGGCTTTGGTTCAAAGCTTTGAATCAGTATATGTGGCTTTTTTTGTGGGGAAAAAGGCTTAAGGAGCAGTATCATATCCAGAGAATTGTTTGGGCTCAGATGCTCCAATAAAAAGTCAGAGGGAGTATCTTCTCAAAAGAATATGAGTTAAACACTGTGTGAACAAAGCAGACTATTACTAAGATTAGCTAGGTGTTTGATAGCTCAATGGTCTCCAGCATCTCGACCGACGATATGCACAAGGATTCTTTAAATTCATGAGTTTGTTTGTTCTCTGATAAAACTAGCAAGCTAATATTAGCTACGTCAGTTCATAACAGAAGTTTCCAGAGTCATATAGCTATGCTGAAGAAATGTAGAGATTTTCTATTAATATTTCTATTTTACTTAATATACGAAACTACTTGAAAATGTGCTAGGGTATGAAAGGTTAACATACTGTGAGTTATTGCATGTAACATTCACATTTTTTGCTTAACTGGAACCCCGAATGACTTGCAGATAGGAGTTAGCTGTTGATATTGTTCCCTTTAATAGATTAAGGGGAAAAAAGAATAATTATAAAAATGGCATCATCATAACAAATAAAAGCAAGTTGCTCAAAGTAGTTTTGTTACTTTACTACATTTTCCAGCAAGTGCAGAGTTTAACCTGAAAAATGGGAAACCGTTGTTATAACTTAATTAAGAAAAAGGTAGATGCTTGAAGTGTTTGACTTTCAAATTCCCTACACCAGTGGGCCAGATCCAGTGTGATCAGGCGTTACAGGTTATCATCCCTATTTTGGTAGTGGGATCACAAATAAATAGTGTAACAATGTCAATCATAATATCTTGATGGGAAGAGAAGCATCACCTACAAAAAAAAAACCTTTGGGACTGGGTGACAGGACCATTAAGGAGGGAAATGGACAAATATAAGGCATTGTGTAAGCAAAGAATGGGTTAAGCTGTTGAAAGATTAATCAGGTAGTCTATTGTGTGTGTGCGTGTGTGCGTGTGTGTGTGTGTGCGCGTGTGTGGAGGGTAATCAGCAGTCCTGTCAACTCATGGCTTCATCTGCACCAGCTACAGGGTTGTCAGCATCTTCTCTGCTGCCCACATTGTATTCAAACAAACACACACACACACACGCACACACACACACACCCGTTAAAAGCTGACAGACCCTATTGAAGAGAACAGAGAATCAGAGAGAGCAAGTACGAGAGAGAGAGAGAATGGCAGAGAGAGAGAGCAGTAGGGGGAGGAGATAGATATATACAGAGAGTGATAATTGCTGAGTAAGCATTAATCAAAGCGTAATGAGACTGGAATTTAATGGACTGCATTAATTTCATTAGAGCACTTTTTAATCTTACCAGATTAAACTGGTCTGGGTTTGTTAATGCACCTTGGAATGCTATTGAATGAGTATACCTTGGTAATTTAATGCATTATACTCAAACATATAGATACAGACTGTAACAATGTGTCTTAGAACCTTCACAGCCAGTCTTTGTTCATTTCATTTCCATTGGTCTGTTCTCATCTCCATTTTCTATGAGAGCGTTGCTTCTCCTCTCTAATATTAATTGAAATAAGTTTTTCAAGAAGAATAAGAAAAGAGATGATCAGAAGATGTGAAACATAAACTCAAATCCAGTTCCTGCTAAAGCTCAAGAATCATTTTGGCCAAATGAAAGTTTCGAGTGCTGTCAGGCTGTCTGCTCCCTCATTTCCTTCTGTGAATTTGAATCATGTGAAGAAAGAGGACTGAAAAAAGCTATTGTCAGGTTTTGAATTTCCAGGTTCTCGATTGGATGCTAGAGTCAGGCACAGGTACAGTATGACATATACTATTGTTTTTCTATAAATCTGTGTTACTGTGTAGTAATAAATGCTAATAAAACAGAATAATTGCCATTGCAGGATTAAAGTGCTTCACTTTAGATTTGTATCCATAGTCAGTCTTCTTCTTCTTCTTCTTCTTCTTCTT
>JAOVVA010000044.1:6664636-6685403 GCA_028565275.1 Leiocassis micropogon
TCTTCTTCTTCTTCTTCTTCTTCTTCTTTTTACAATGTAAGTTTAGTCTAAATGTCTTAAAAAATAAAAAGTCAAGTATTCATAACTCATAACATATTAATACTAAATAATAGAAGACCAACTGAAGATGGCCAAGTGTCGGACTACATCTATATTATATGGATCACTCAGGGTTGAAAACATGAGCTCCATAATACATGGACTAAATGTTTATATCAGTGTTCAATCACAAATTGCAGACTTTTATAATCTGCTTCCCTCAAAATGGAAAGGAAGAAAACTGTATTTGACGGTTTCATTCTAATTTCACTGAAAGCCACAAACACATTCAATATCTAAAAGCAACTACTATTTACTTATTTAACTGGCATTTTATATTTATAAAATACAAACAATTATTGCAGTTTATTATATTTAAATTATAAATTTTAATAGAGTTGGTGCCCACAATGTCAACTGATAATATATACACGCAAATAAGATATACCATACACTTAAAACTGCCAGTTTAATATTGATTCAGTCCCATTGTGCCATTAAAACAGTTCTGACTCATTGAGGCCTGGACTCCACTAGACCTCTGAAGGTGTACTGTGGTATCTGACAACAAGATCAAAGCGACAGATCCTTTAAGTCTTGTAAGTTGTGAGGTTGGGCCTCTATGGATTGAACTTGCCTCAGTCAGGCTGAAATCTGGGGAATTTGTAGGCCAACACTTTCAACTCTTTGTCATGTTCCTCAAGCTATTTTTTAACAAGTTTTGAACTATGGCAGAGCACATGAACCTGCTGGAAGATGCCACTGGGTTTTAGAAGCACCACTGCCATGCAGTACAACATGCCAAAGTAACATCCACATAAACACCAGGACCTAAGTTTTCCCCAGAGAATCCCCCAAATCACATTGGCCTTGCTGTAGTGTATCCTGGTGCCATCTCCTCCCCGGGCAATGTACATGCAACCAGTCATCTACATGATGTAAAAGAAAACACGATTCATTAGACCAGGCTACCTTTTTTCCATTACTCCATGGTGCAGTTCTTATGCTCATCTGCCCATTATAATTGTAATTGGGATGTCACTGTGCTGTTGCTTTGTCAATAGATTTCTTGCAATAACCTCTTCAAGCTTGTGCTATGACCATGGTAGGTTCATGTCACCTCGTAGAAGACTGCATTATGTTCATAATACTGTAAGTTCTTCTGGTGTTTACTGCATTTATGGCACACCTGCAGCAAGGTATAAGCACACCTGTGTCACGTTCAGGGAATTTAGTACAAACACTGGATCATATTCCTCACACCATCACTTTGTGATGAAAAGCACTGCATGTGTCACAGTATTTATACCAATTGGCCAGACACAATGACAGTGTATTGTAGTAAGAGTGTGATAAGCACCTAGTAAGAGTGTGTTGTGATCTATAATAACTCAGTTTGACCTTTTTGGACTTGTTGGGCATGTGATCATGTGAGTAATGGCACATTGAGAACCTGCCATGGATGTGTCTAGGAAGTAGGATGAAATTGATAAATGCTAATTTTCCCAATATGACCTCATTCTCTTTGCATTCTTTGATATTTTAGGATGCAGTGAGAACTTCATTGTCTTTATCAAAGTGTCCTTCCCTTATGTTTGCACATTTTTCCTGATTCCAGCTTCAAGAACTGACTATTCATTTGCTGCCTAATATATCCCAGCCCGGACAGGTGGCACTGTAATGAGATAATCAGTGTTACACCCTTCATTTATCATTTAATGTTATGGCTGATTGGTGTAAATGATAATACGAAAGTATCATACTTGAAATTATCTGAAAATGATTTACTATTATCCCGAGCAGGCAAGGAAACATTGAACGGATTCCGGAACGTTTTTCATCAAAAAGCAAAAACAAAAAACAGAATAGTTCTGGGCGGTATGCTGGTGTAATGGTTAGCACTGTCGTCTTACACCTCCAGGGTCTGGTTCGATTCCCGGCCAGGCTCAATTCCTGTCTCTGTGTGCATGGAGTTTGCATGTTCTCCCCGTTCTTGGTGGGTTTCCTCTGGGTAACCTGGTTTCCTCCCACATACCAAAGGCATGTCGGTTAGGTTAATTGGTGTTGCCCATAGTTTGTGAATGAGTGTGTGTGTGTGTGCCCTGCAATGGATTGGCACCCTGTCCAGGTCCACCCTGCACCTTGTGTCCTAAGTCTCCTGGGATAGGCTCCAGGCCCCCCATGACTCTGAATACAGGATAAAGCGGTATAGACAATAAGTAAGAGTAGTAACATGACCTATATGTTTATATTAATGTTCTTGTTTCATTACCCTGATATTATTGCTATATTCCATATTCTATATTATTAATATAAAATATAACATGTAGATTTTTTGAAGTAGTCAATAAGTAACAATTGGATGTTACAAAAATTACAAGAATTAAACATTATGTGTCAAAAAGTGATATAATTCTTTTTTTTAAATTGGCAAATCACTATAGTATACAGTGGATATTATCTGTGACATACCAACTCAACAGCTTCTCAAATTACTCAGTAGGGACCAGCATCCCTAATTCCCATACCTGTGTAAACAAACTGAAAGTATTTATGCCCATTTCATACATAACCAACAAGGAGATTATGCCATTCACTGCATAAAGAAAGCACACTTTTGGGATAAATGCCTTAGTGTAGCAAGGGATTATATAGAAAAATAGAAACTAGTTTTTACTCACATAAATGTGTTCTGTTATTCTGCACAGTCAAAAGTCCCAGTTTGACTTGAATTACACTCATAATAAACAAAAAATGGCTTTTGTGCTAGGAGCAGCTAATATACAATATTTGTTTCTACATTGTGCTTGGATATAAAGCTCAGACATTTATATCAAGTTTGAGTGCATGTAAGGCTCTCTGGTTAAATTAGAGTATAAACATACAGACACAGCACTGTCGAGCTAGGATGGTCTAGGCTGTTTTCTATTGTGTGTTTTGTCACCATTGTCAAGTAAACAAGAAGCAGAATGTGCATGGTGGGAGATGGTGAAAGAAAGTTTTAGAAAAGAGAATTGTTGAATGAGATGAAAAAAAAATCTCTCAATTCCTGCTCTGCATGAGTAATGTGGAGTAACCTGGGCTGTGCATCTTTTGTTTGTGCAAAGGCAAGAAGAGGTAATAATTTACAATTCATCCTTCATCCAGTCCATGAATGGCTTAATTAATCCCTGTAAATAAGAAAACAAATGAAGATCAGCTGAGCTATTGTATGAGCTAAGCCAGGGTATTCTTGGAGAAAATAGTGGGGAGGAAATAACAAAAAGGCAGAGGGTGGTGCGATGAACAATGTCACGGAGGCAGAAAGGGAAAGAGGAGTGGAGTGACAGAAGAGCAAAAGATAAAAGAGAGATAAGGGAATGCTCAGAGTGCTAAAAGTGGAAGGGGAGTTCAAAGTATGGGGTTTGGAAAGGCAGAGGCAAAGAGTATATGGTTTATTAAAGAAATAAAATGAACACCCAGTAATAAAAAGCATTTTATTTGCCATATACATTTACATTTATTAGGAATTTTAATTGGTGTTTAGTAACAACAGGTTACATTTAACAAACACCTCACAGACAACACAGCACAACATAGTGCTATCCTGCGATTAGAGTAAAGATGACTTTAGATGAAAGGCCAGAGAGAGACACACTCACAAGTAGAACGTACCAGCTAGTCGAACAGAAGAAGGGGAAAAGAGGGATCTAAGGAAATTGGGTGAAAGAGAAGGAGGGAAGGGGGAAAAGCAAGCTAGAATAGTGCACTTGATTCTTTCAGTGCTATTATGAGGTCATGATAGGGAGCATAGGAAGACCTTTGTTTTTCTGTCTGAACTGAATTTCTTCAACCTCAATTCAGTTTCTGTTTTGCCCTTCCTCTTTGTCTGTCTGCATCTTGCAGAAATTATCAAACCTGTTTGTTTGAGCATGCACAAAATTAATACGTATGCAGAAGGAAAGAAGCACATGCAAGATATGCAATATGACAGGATACATTTTTCCATTCTTTCATACAGTATGCATACACCCCATCAGCCATGATATTTACACATTAACATTGATTATCAGTTATATACCAATAAACTGGTGATAGGATGATCGGCACCCAAGGCTCACGCATGCCCACAGGGACCAAAGCCAACCTGCCTGGTCTGATCAAACAGAAAAGCCAATGCAGTACCAATCGCCTTAAAATGCTGGTCACGGTAGAAAGGCACTAGAACACCCATTGGGATGTACTGGACAAACAAATCTGATCCAAAGAGGCCCCACCGAAAGGTCCACTGCCAACGAGCACAGCACAACCCCAGAGGTCCATGCCCTGAGGGGCCAGAGTTGCCTCAGTGGCACAAGGGAACCCAAAACCTACAGTATGTGGCTATAAAGTTAATGGCCTTAATTTTATGGCTGATCAGTGTTGAGTTATCCAGTGTCTCTAGAATAGTACTGTATACATGTATATTTTTACTGCAGAAAAATGGATGCTTTGTTATCACATTTACTTTATCCAGTTTAAATACTCGCATAAGTGGACAGAATTAAATATCAGTCTTAATCAGTTTATTATATACATAGACTCGCCAAGCACTTTATTGGGTAAACCCCTACACCTACTGTTCAATTTGGGTCATCCTGTTCTCACAATAGCCTCAGATTCCTATTCTTGGCTGACAGGAGTGAAACCTAATGTGCTGTCTTCTGCTGTTGTAGCTCATCCATCTCACAAGTTCAGTGTGTTGTGTGTGCAGAGATTCTTTTCTGCTCACCCCAGTTATAAAGAGTAATTATCTGAGTTACTAGGCTTTCTGTCTCGACATAGCAGTCTGGTCATTCATCCCTGATCTCTCTCATCAACAAGGCATTTTTACCCACAGAACTGATGTTCACTCAGTGTTTTTTTATACGTATATACAGTCTGTACTCTAGAAACTGTGGTGTGTGATATTCCCAGGAGATCAGCTCAAACTAATACTCACAGCAGCTCACCTAGCACCAACTACCAGGTCACGAACAAAGTCATGTCATGAAAAAAAAAAAACACATTTTTCCCCACTCTGATGTTTGAGTTGAAGATTAACTGAAACTCTTGACCTGTATCTGCATGGTATTATGTATAGCCCTGCTGCTGCATAAAAGGCTGGTTAGAGAACTGCATAAAAGAGGGGTGTACAGGTGTTTCTTTTAAAGTGGATGATGAGCGTATATTTCTTTTTCATTTATAATGTTATTTGTTATCTCTCTCTCTCTCTCTCTCTCTCTCTCTTTCTCTCTTTTCATTTGCCTGTTTCCCCTTTGCATTCTGTTTTTCATCTATGTTCATTAATGATACTAAAGCCAAGATTAAGAAAAGAAAAACATAAATTGGAAATTAAAGTGTTTGTAGATTGAAAACCACTAAATCATTTTTTATGCGCTTGACTTGATATTTGTAATATATACTGTAAGATAAATGCACAATGCATTTTTTATGTGTGTATCCGTTTTCTGAAACAGATATAAAATCTGAATGAATTTTATGTTTTTTGTCAGCACAGTGATGCATTGTGCTCAGTCTCTGTGTCCATGGGAGTGGATCAAAGTGAAAATGAACTCTTATATGAGCTATAAAATGCTTCACTCCCACTGGCCTAAAGCACATTGAACTATTTAAAAGGAAATGTACTGCAGAACAAGATTGACCTCTGAATGCTGTTCAGTATCGGGCCGTACTGTACATGTCAGTACTAACTTATTTGCTCTGCATTTGACAATAAATAGAAATACATTTAATCAAATTACAAATAGAAGATTATGACCTCACATGTACAGTACTGTGCAAAAATCTAAGGCACATGCAAATAACTGCTGTAGAGGAAGGATGTCTTCAAAAAAATGTATAATTCAAAAAATATTATAAAAAGCAGTAAACCGTAATAAATTAAAATCAATAATTGGTGTGATGACCTGTTGCTTAAAATATTGTCTTAGGTAAAATTTGTGTGGTTTTATAAGGAAATTAGCTGTTAAGTTAACAACCTGCAGAACCAGCCATAGTCATCCTTATGAGAATCTTTTTTCATGCATGCAAAACCCAGGAGGCTTCTTCTTTCTTTTTGTCTGAAAAGTGGTGTTTTACATAATATGCTGCTTTCTTCTCTGGCCTACAGATATTTTCCTCTAAGATTACAGTTTTTTTGTTGTTGCTAGAATACAAATGTTTGGAAATCAGATATGTTCTTTTTTTTTTTAGTCAATAATGAAGTTATAAAAAAACATGTATAACAAAGTTGTCCAAAAAAAAAAAAAAAAAAACCCAGGGCAGCTAAGACTGTTGCACAGTACTGTACATCAGAGATGAACTTAAACGATATGGGTAAATCATTATTTTGAATTAATTATTAATAATGAAACAATAACAGACCACATAAAAGTAACAGCATGCATTAAATACATTATTTAAAAATGCAGATCAGTTTTAAACTTAGGCTGATACAAAAATAAAACTGTAAGAAGCATTAAAACAAGAGACATAAAATAGAACAGTAGTTGCAAATATCTCCAGTTTGTGAAAGTGAATTGGACTTTTGATCCAATTTGATCTAATTATGACATATATAGGGGAGAAAGCAGTTAATGACATATTCAAGAAGAACACAGTTTGGGAAGGCTGATGGCATGACGCAGAAGAGTTCCTTCATGGCTACATTCACATTACAAGCCACAATTTTTGGGCAGATCAGATTTGCAGTCATGTTGTTTCAAATTCATAATTATAAGTGGCTTTTATCTGATTCTAAAGTGGATGCATCTGTCCCCTCAAACTGCATGCATGCGCACATCACTACGTCTTTGCTTGTGCCATCTGTGTTAAAACAAATCATATTTGTAATCACTCATTCAATTAAAAACAATGGATGCGCTTTAAGGAAATATACTTGGGATTTTGCTCTGGATGAGGGCAAGCGTTTAGTCGAGTTTGTTGAGGTTGAACTCCAAAAGAAGGAAGAAAGCTAGACCTTGCTTAAGTGGTTTTGGAAGCTATTGCTAGCTCTGCTATGAAATCCCTGCACTGTCGGTGCTGAACAACATCAGCAGGCGCCCTGCCCATTCACAGATTTGGATTTGACTTCTCTCATTCAAGTTGCATGACCATATTCTGGGTATACTGTATACTGTATTTCATCTAGGACCATGTATGAAACTGAATCTGGTTTCTCTCACATCTGAAATTCATTAGATTTGTGCATTCACATAGGCCAAAATTACATTAGACATTACAATTACACATTAGAGTAACATAATTACTTTTAGTTACATTATTGGTTGGGTTGTTTTTTACCCAGCATTTTCTAGTGTGCAGCAAAGCTGGTTTACAGAGCAAGGGGCAGTCACAGGCTATAGACTAATATAAATTACATATTTCTTGAGTTTAAATTCCTTGAAAAAAAAGGCAATTCTGTTCCTCTTTTGTTGTCTGATGAAATCATTCGTGGAACTGCCATGTCAAGAAATTCATTTTTCATTAGAGAATATAAAATGCCTTGGGTGACATTAAAGGAAGGCGAATTCCAGGCATACTCTGAAAAATGATCGTCTATGAATAGATGATTTTAAAAAGTATCATCTCCTGAGGAGCACGGTGTCTACAAGAGTTCATTCCAACTCCACACAAAACCCATTAATTTCACTGATGAGCTTTTTTTTTTTTTTTTTTTTTTACAAAGAAAGCTATCGAAATAGTGAAGTCAGGTTTAGAGACTGAGTTAAGGTGCCTGTGGGTTACACTTTCAAAGGACGGAAGCTGAAAGACAGAGTTCGGGTTTCAGTGGAACAAAGTGCTGGTAGACTGACTGAAGCGCCGAGTGGAGACTCACAAAGATATAACAGAAGGGAAACGAAATATTGAGAGAGAAAAAGTAAACACTCCTTCCCATTGTTCGAATTGTCTTAAAACTATGACGTATTTATAAAATGCATGCCAAATAAATATTGATTAGATTGTTGTAATCATTAACCATACTGTATCTTCAGTAACTGAACAACATTCAATATCAATGACCATAGAGTTTGAGAGCATCTGAAATGGATTTATCCAAACCATAGTCGGACTACGCCAAGAGGCCATTGTGTCGTAGCAGCATTTTAATGGGATGTGGGGAGGTGAAGAACAGAGAAAAAAGAAGTGCAACCATGGCTGTGGCTAATGGATTTGGAACTAATTAAGTTCAAACAACAGATACAAACAGACTATTTGAAACACACACACACATAGATAGAGAGACAGAGAGAGCAGAAAATACAAGGTTGTCGCTAATCAATCGAGTATTTGTGTTCTGCATGAAAGGATCAGCAGTAGCGAGGCCTTATGGTCCCAATGTCTCTTTCTGTCCATGTATCTCTGCTTCTTGCTCTCCTTATTCCCTCCTCTATCTGATTCTCTGATTGCTTTATTTCTGACCCTACTTCCCTTCTTTCCTGTTGTATCTGTAGTTTTTAGTAATTTATTCAAATATATAAATTTATAATAACAATAATTAAAAAATAATAATAATAATTAAATAAGACAAAAATGTATATGAATATCTATTAGAACTTAATAAATACAGTTTATTTTTCCAGAACTTTAAGCGACATGTTGTAAGCTTAAGACTGGAAATTAATTTATAACATGCTTGATGAATATTTTATAGTACCACTTGACTGATTTTATATTCTTTCCAACAGTATACTAATGTTTATTTTAACAGCACTGTCTAATGGTGCAATGTACATTAACAAATTCAAACTTCTATGCACTAATTTAAAATGCAACATCAATATAATTAATTGTGCAAAATACCCCATGTTGTAACATTCAAAAGAAATATTACTAAACACTTTTTTAAGAGATAATATAACAAAACATGTTCAGTCTATTTTGTGAATGTACAGAACATTACCATTTCCTTTGTTTTTACAGTATATACTGTAGATCTTTTTTGTCACACATGTCTGATACAGTTCCACCCACTTCTGATGGCAAAAGGGACTTTACTTATCGGATGCAAGTGCAAAACCCACATACACAACATGTCGTGGTAGCACTTTCATCAAGAAAACAAATTGTTCCAAATTGCACTAGCAGAAAGAATCACGTATTTATACACCATCTGAGGTCATCGTGTCATGATAACAAATGAAAATTCTGCAAATTGCTATACTTTTTAATTAGTAACCTCTTTCATCCATTTTCACATGCTTGTTTCGCTTTTGAATAAGTTACAAAGTCTACCACAACATACAGTACTGCATATGAAAATAATCAGTAGAACAGAAGCTACAGTATCAATTGCTCGGTTATTGTGTGACAAAGCAAAATCCAGTCGGTAAACAGGTATTTATCAGGTAATCGTTCCTTGAATGTAATTATCAATTATAGTCCTAATGTCGGCTTCTGCTATCCACTGTTGTGATGTCCTGGTAGACACTTGTCTGCAAAAGATCAATACAACATTTATGTTTAGGTCTGAGATCAAAAGATAAACATGAGATGATAGATCAGAATTTCAGCTTTTAATTTAATTTACTGATATTAATATTTAGATGTGTTAAACAACTTAGACTTTAAATAAATTGAAGCAAACAACATTTACAATTTGGTTCCATATCTCTTGCGTGCGATAACTGCATCAAGCCAGCAGCCCACTGATATCACTACACTGTTGCATTCTTCTGAAGTAATACTTTTTCCAGGCTTGTACCACAGTTCCTTTTATTTTCTGCTTGTTTGGGGACATTTTTCGTTGCAGTCTCCTCTGCAGGAGTTGACATGCACGCTCAATTGGGGTAATGTCTGGTGATTGACATCCCATCCAAAACATTTCTTTTTTTTTTATCCTAAAAAGTCATTAATTGTGTTAGTAAGGTGGTATGGATCATTGTCTTGCTGCATGAAGTTCCTCACAATTAAACTGCATGTTCTGTATTTCTCTGTAAATATGGTGCTATATTTCTGCCCTCAAAGTCATCTTTAAAAAGAAAAATCATCCATCGATTGTTAAAGCTGCTGGGGATATTGTTTTAGGGGTTCTCTTCATTGACCTTATAATGCCTTTGTCATCAATAGCTATTGTTTTCCTTGACCAACCTGTTTGATGTCTGTTTGTTAGTACACCATTTTTCTTTCTTATTTTTTTTTTCAGAACGTCCCAAATTGTTGTTTTGGCCATATTCAGTACTTTGCAATAGCTTTGATTTTCCCTCTTTTTTCAGCTTCCAAATGGCTTGCTTTTCTGCTTGACAGCACTTTGCTATTCGTGTTAGTCAATCCTGTTAAACAACAAATGCAATCTTCAAAGGGAAAAACTCAGGGCTCAGACCGAGATCAAACATTCAAATATATTACACTTTTAAAGAATCAATCAAGGCAGACCTAGGCAACAACAAGAATCAGTCACATATTTCAGTCTTGTTTGATTTCGATGTAAATCGGGTAATTAATCTTATCTATCCTCTCGTAATCATCCTTCGGCCTCAAACCCAAATGTTTTCAGCAGAAACAAAAGAAGTGGCATTGCTGTTCCAATACTTATGATGAGGAGTGTACGTACAGTAGGGAGACTTATTTTATATAATGTTTATCTGATTCCCAACATGACAAGCAAGTTTAAATGTATTTTGATTGACTGATGACAATGTTAAATATGAACAAGACTCACCCTGATGTGCTGCTGTTCATACTACAAATATAATTTGGCCACATTCACCTGCATTTGTGATGCAATCACGGAGGTGACTTTTAATGCCAGATGGGCCTTTTGTGCCCTCTGGACCTCCCTACCATTATTTTTCCGGCTCTCGTCTTCTCCATATCTCTTTCCCTAACTTACAACCTCTATTTGACCTTTTTCTATTCTTCCCTCTTGCTTGCTCTTTCTTTCCTATTTCGCTCTTCTCTGCTCTCATGTTCCGGCCTACTGATTTATGCTTTCCTGTGTGTAGTGTGTAAATTCAGAAGCAAGGCTACATCAGGTCATAAAAATGACTGTGATGTTTGTGAAGCTTTCAACAGAGACGATTGAGGCTTTAAATGGGTCTGTAGAAGTCTGTAGGAGAGAAGAAATTATTTTGAATGGGGTGGAAAGAAACAGTTGTGGGATAAGGGCTGGAAGAAAGGCACTTTAAAGTTTATTTAAAAGATGGAAGTGGTTGAGATCAAGTGGAAGTGGACAAGATGAAATGGTGAGTGTGAGAGGGAAGGTATAGCAGCCTGGGGTAGTGGCCATTAATCACTTGACTCATGTCACAGTTACAAGTAATGTCCATGTGGTCATGGCTCATATGTAATCGTGTGTGTACGTGTGTGGCTGAGTGATGGCATTATGCCAGGATCTAATACAGCAAGCTGGCTGATTGAATAACTGTTTTGAGAGGGGAGGGAATGTTCAATCAAGTTTAAGGCAGCTACCAGAGCAAGCTACAAACATAAGCGTGCATGTCCACATTAGCCATGTTTGTGTGTAAGGGTGAAAGTGCATCTCTCTGATGTGTTTGTGGGTGTAAATTGGTGTTTTAGAGGCTACTTTAGTTTCCCAAGGTTGAGTGAGTGTGGGTGTGTGCTTCTTTCATGCTTTGGCCTCACTGATATCTGGGTCATTCAAGAGCACTTGGTGCATCCTGTCAGATAACTATTTAAATATTTTACTGTACAATTTCAAGATATTTCTTATATAGGTTAAAAAAACTGAAACAGTTACAGTACTGAGGCAACGCCGAACAGTTACCTCCCATATAACATTTACATTTAGTCATTGAGCGGTACTTTTATACATTGTACTTTGCAATTAAGAGATCAAACAATTCAGCCATTGAGACTTGCAAGGGCAAAACAGCGGTTCTTTGGCAGGCCTTTGATTTACACTATTTTTTATATTTTTCATGTTAATTGCATGGTTTATTCCACTATATCTGTTTTAATGAGAAAATCCAAGGTCAAGAAAAAAATTTATGTTATAATGACTGATAATTAGATTTGGAGGACAACAAACAGAACAGATAAAATGTTAATGCCTTAACAAACACACAATAAAGAGTGCAGACCTTTGGATTCATAGTCCATTAATAGATCATCAGAAGCATACCTTCTACCTGGTTTCTATAAAACCTACAGAATTAAACACAGTTCATCCTCAGATGAACCTCAGTACCATTTGGTTACTCAGTGATTTTATTTCATCCTTAGTTTCAACTCATTGCACGCTTATATGTTTCGAACCTTTCGTTTTCAGATATTCGTGACCGCAGGAAGAAACCTGTCATGCTGTTCATTCATGGCGGCTCATACATGGAAGGAACCGGAAACATGTTTGATGCAAGCGTGCTGGCAGCTTACGGTAACGTCATTGTGGTCACCATGAACTACAGACTGGGAGTGCTAGGTGAGTCTTTATTTATTTTTTTAGAATACTGTAATCATCTGACCATTTGCAGATTGTTAGACAAATCTAAGAATCTACAATCAGTGAATCAACCCCTGCTTCCCTTTAATGGATTAAAGTAATTATACTCAAGATCAGAGCAAGGATCTGCCAAATAGAGTGATGGTAGTCAAAGGCAGCCAGTTACAGGTCAGAGATCAGTTTGCTGCTGCTGTTATCCTGTTATATCTGATACTTCTAATACAATTAGAGCTGAATCCATTTCTGGATATTGTAAAACAGGAGTGTCCCTGTTTTCCCTTCTGACCACTAAAATTTAATTAATGAATTTTGTCCTAAGTTAAATGCTTTGTTGCAAGAGAAACACTAATTTGTGCAGTGCTATTGCCAAGATGAAATTTGGCCATTCCTTTTTATCAGAGTGTCTCAATTGGACACTCTTATTCTGCACCTACAGTACATAAGCTTATCATCTTATTGCCATGATTTTATCACATATTAAAGCAAAGATGCTATGAAACAGCAATACAATAGAGCTCCATCAGCGAAGGTGAAAATCCTTCCACTGATAGCAATCATGTTTAACCACCAAAATAAGTGCTATTTTGGAAAGAGCTACTTTAATGTAATTCAACTCTCAAATCTACTAAAAGTGTTGTGTGTCAGCCAAAATAGTGTTTGATGTGCCTAATGCTGTCAGTGATGCTTTCACGGTATTTACTGATGAATTTCAATGCAATTATGTCATGTGGAAACACAGGGTAGTTGTTGTCTATGGAATATAAATAGAGGATTGATTTCATACTTTTTGAAGAAAATGATGAGACAACCTTTTGTGATGTGCTTATATGCTGGAAATTTGAGTCATGTATGAATAGACTGTACGTATTGAGGAGGAACTGAGAAAATAAAAGAGGCTGAGCAGCAGCAGACAAATACTAAATGCATTATCTGTTCATTATCAATTCCCATTAAGGAAAACACTGTTTGTTTGTGCTTATAACCACCAACACCAAGCCAAGACAAATCACTGAAAGAATAAACACCAGCAAAACAGAACAATGACAAGCTAGCTGATGTAACCCTGAAAAACTAGAGCACTTATCAACAGCAAGCCAGAACATTTGCAAAAGTAAAGCACTGGAACAATTTATACTCATAAACCATAACAATTATAACAGAAAACTAGAACATTTAATACAAACATTTTACAAAATTAAAACATTAGCAGTTAACACTGGGTACACAACATTGTGCATGGGACATTTCTGTTTCATACTCAAACAGGTTTGAGACGCTTATATACATGAAGGTAAGTTCTAACGTTAAAGTCCCTAAAGCCATTCTAGACAACTTTGTGCTTTCAGCTATGTTGTACATATGAGTGTGATGATCAGGTGTCCACAAACATTTCACCCTATAGCGTACAGTCATGTTCAGAGATTTACATGCACTATTCATGAAAGGGGAATGTCATGGCAATATTGTGAACACGTTTAAATTAATTTGGGGTTTTCTGAAATGAACGCAGGATCACTTTTGGTAGTTGTCAGTGGTGGACAAAGTATACAAATCCGGTATTAAGGTAATTATAGAGCTGCCGTCTTTAAAATATTACTTCAGTAAAAGCATAAGTCTTCCATTTACATTTTTGCTTAAGTAAAAGTACAAACATGCCTGTCTTCAAATGTTTAATATCTCTTTAAATCTTTAAATATTACAATTAAAAGTTGTGTGATTTATTCTGGGTCTAATGTTATATTATTATTATTATTATTATTATTATTAGACTCATGCTTTATCTCCTAATTAAAAAGTCTCTAATATCAGTATTAAATGTTTCTTTTAACTTAATATCTTTGCAAATGGCCACATACAATATTCTAGAAAAGGAAAATCACAAAGATTTAAAGTCTCTAGTAATGTTTCATGTTTTTGGTGTGTACTGAGATACTGAATTGTTTAATGATTTACAGAAGGGATGTTCACAACTGAATTTATGGAAATGGTAATCTCTGTCAGTTAAAGTATGACACTTCATCTGCCAACTGTTTTATCATGATTAGTTGCGTGAAAAACTTGCCCAATTAGAGTTTTTTTTTACCTGAGTACCATGTGTTAACATTAAATGTTTGCCAGTTCACTATAGGATAGCATTAAGCTTATAAGCTTCGAACATAGCAAACTATGGTGAAACAGCTGGTTAGCTAATTGAAATGGATAAAACATCAAGTATTGACTAGCTCAATCCTGCACTGCTTTTGTTGTATTGAGGTGTGGTGTAGTAATGCTTTGCAGTTTAAGAGTTACCAATTATTTAGCTAATTATCTGGCAAGGCACATGACATACTCATGGCAATGATGGCAATGAAAACAATCAAGAAAATGACCACTAGCCTTAAAGTGAATGGTTATGTCAAGTCATTTTTCCAGGTGCATAATATTGTAGTCTGTAAACTAACATTTATGGATCTTGTAAACTAACATTCTGTGTTTATGAGATATAGTATGTAATAGGTATATAATAGTTACTACAACAACAGGTCAAAGTAAATCAGCCAAACTAATAGTGAACTGATTGGTATCAGCTTTTCCACTCATAAATAAGAAGAAACAACATATGTTGTATAATGTAGCAGAAAGTACAATATTTTACTATTAAAATGTAGTGGAGCAAAAGTAGAAAGTTTCCCAAAATTCCCAGATACTTGAAAAATGTACTTAAGTACAGCAACAAATTGCATTTACTTTGTTATTCTCCACATTTGGTACTGTAGCTATCAGCAACTTTTAGTTGGGTAGTTGACCACTTTTCTTTGGTTTCCTGGAGGTAACCCTTCGTGAAGGGTTAAAGGTTGAGGCTCGAAAAGCTTAAAATTTGCATCTTTTTCCATTCATTCGGGTTAAGTCCACCATTTAAGTACTCAGTTATTTAGTTATATTTTCAAAAATGCAATCCGTTATTCAGATAATTTATGTAATCTGTGAGCCAGACAGCAGTCATTCCCAATCCGTTAGTATGTGTGTGTGTGTGTGTGTGTGTGTGTGTGTGTGTGTGTGTGTGAATGTCGTCCTACAAGCCCCGCCCCAATAACCCGCCCCCCTCTGTTATTCCTGCTGTTATACCACTATCTCACCTATGCGGTTTGACTATACGAGGACCGACGCACAGAAAGATGGAAACCGTACTTACGGCCACCACGCAAAACCGCGTAGGTGAGATATGGGTATTAGTAGATAACAGATTATGGGCCGAACTTCGCTGAGTGATGATGGTAGAATAATTATAAAGGTCTTGACTAAAACAACATGCTTGAGGAATCACAAAGGAGTTTTTGCTTTTATCAGAAAATAATGCTGAAATGTAACTTATTACTTTTTAAAGACAGTAATTTTGTAATGTAATTTGTTACTGTACTTTAAAAAGTAACGTCCCCCAACACTGGTGATCTGGTGCAAACTATTAGTCTAGCTTGAAGGTGTCAAATTTGAAAAAGAAGACTTACTTGGACAGCAGCATTTAAATCCATGACTATATAAAATCTGTTTGTAGACAGTGATGCTGAGAGGTCACCAAGAGACCTTGATGTAAATCTGCCATCCTCTTTCTTAGATCTACATTGCGCTCATTGGACCTTTCCATTGTACTGTGCGTTGGTCGATCCACTGAGTGCTGCCAAACAAACCCTTTTTTATGTTGGCACAGGGAAGCTACCAGTTGTAATCAACCATGATCACTAGCAGAAAGTTGAGAGGTTTTGGACTTGTAAAATACAATTTTTTCTTTTAAACTCGATTGTATAATTTTGACCCTGTCTTGATTTCAGAAAAATGGCTGGTTTTAAATGTTACGGTTTTTCTATGCTCACTTTTGAAGTCCCTTTTGAAAAAGCACTTTAGGGGAAATAGAATGCTTACCACCTCTGCAGGATCCATTATGATGAGTGCTGTAAAAAGATAAAAATATTTGACATTTGGTTTGCTGAGATGTTGCTCTTGTACTTTCAGCCTTTGGTAGAATATCCCTTTAGCTTACAGAACATTGGGTGCTATTCTGCATATAACAAATCTCAGGTCATTACTCAGACAATCTTCCTAATAATGTGCTCTGTGCATTCTCAACCAATTTTCTACCAATTTTTTCTGTTAGTCTATAGCTAACACCTCATACAACTCAATCCTTGAAAAGGAAGTCCAACAACACACCTTAACTCACCCTGGTTCATTTGATTGATGTATTTTTGTTGATGCCACAAAAAGCTAAGACATTTCTCAACATAAAGGTTACTATTATGTAGAAGGATATGACATTAATAACAGAATATTCAGCCAGTGGCAAAATGAGTACAGAATTATGGTCCAATATCTTTAAGGGCACTGACATGGCATTAATCTAAAGAATTATTTGTTCTATATAACTGGCTCTAGTAAAATCCTGAATCCTATAGACTGGATTGTCTAATGTTTCCCTCCAATTTTTATGGATTTAGCTTCAATCTGTGGTTAGTTTTAATGCATTAAGGGCAGAAAAAAAGGAAGACTAACATAAAAGACAAACTGTTTTTGAATTTTACTGCAATGTGGAAATTACATAATATACAATATATGGATAACATAATGCAGAATGTATAAACCAAGGTAAAAGACTGATGTATAAAAATGAGAAATTAGTTTGTATGCAATTTGGCTACTATTTCATATGAAAACTGGATAAGCCAAGTTCACACGTGAACATTTGTTCCACAACCCATCTGAAACAAAATCAGGAAGTTAGCATAAACGCAGGGTTAGAAGCTCATAAGTTAAGCATGAGATTGAATAAGGAGTGGTTGTTCAGCACTGTGAGTTGAGATGCAAAATGAAGGCAGGTACTAGAAGAGCATTTTGGGGACCATAAACACTAAATAATATTTTCCACTTTAGCTTTATATGACTGAAATATTGGCACGGAGTACATTCATGCAAGTCAGCGGCGGCTGTGATAGCTTTATTGGGTGAGCACAGTTAGAAATATGCTTTTCCATCTCTCACTTTAACTACAGGCCTGCCCAGAGCTATTGCCCCAAGATTTGTGCTTCATTAGCAAAAATGTAAAGGTCTGCTAAAAAAAAAAAAAAGTAATTTAAGCTCCAAAGTAGCTCCTGTCTTCAAAGTATGTGAGACTGCAGCAGTGAGAGCTTAATTTTTCCACACACACAATTGGTTACACATCGCCGATAAGGAGTCACTAGTCCGAGCAGAAACTCTATGTTAAATGATATTTTCATATACACTATTAACACGAAATTTTATTTCTAGGCAAACAACCTAAGAACATAATTTAAAAAATAGTGTTATAGTTGGATATAGCTAGTGTTGTACTAGCAGAGGGTTATCACTGATGGAACTAATATATTTAAGTTGAATTAATTTAAAATTGAACTATTTTTGCATTGGCTAATGCTGATTCAAATTCTCATTAGTTAACTCAGTAAGTACACCTAAGATTTGGTAATGGAACCTAAAACAACAGGAACAAAGTCAGGGAGGTGATGGCTCAGCAGTTATGGGTTTGGTTTTGCTAATCAGAAGGTCAATGGTTCAAGCCCCAACACTGCTTAGCAGATAGGGTTAAGGTTAAGCCATGGATAATTGTGGATGTTGCTTTGTAACAAGCTTGGAAATTTATGAAATTTACTTATTGTAGCATCGTTTGCTTTAGGTGGCAACTACTCATCCTTAGTTATTTTACTTAAAGTTGTATTGTAAAGTCCTTTAAAACTAAGATTTAAAATCTCAGTTTTAAAAACCTAAAGGTTAGAATGACTTTGAGAAAATTACATTTGGATAACATTAAATGAATGTCCCCAATACAATGTTGCAAATATTATATGTATGCAAAGATTTATATATATATTATGCTGCTTAATGTCCATTAGCCAAAGTCAAGCTGCATATACCTCTGTGATCCCTCAAGTTTATAACAAAGTTTTGAAATTATGAGCAGATTTTGGGAAGTAGTGAGTGGAACCAGACATAGCAAACACAATATCTAACTGCACACAGTGTGTGTATCTCATGTCTGTTGTAAGCAAAGTCCTTGTGTGTCTCTTGAGTGTTGCAGCATTATCGAATCACTCAATCTCTATATTGCTTATCCTGTTCAGGGTCACTGGAAGCCTGGACCCTATCCCAGGGGACTTAGGTTGTTAGAGTGTAAAAACTATGGTGGGGAGGGCACAAGTGCACATATGATCGCACACTTATTCACACATTACAGGTGGGAAATAGAGTAACACCAGTTAGCCTAACCTGCATGTATTTGGATTGTTGGAAGAAATCCACACAACTTAAACTTAAAGTCCAGCATGGCTCTCCAGTGCTAGCGATAACAGCAACAATAGGCAAAGAAAAAGAAGTTTGAATTTAGATGGGAAACAGAAGGCTAATAAACAACAAGAAGGTGAAAAATTAATGAATAATATTGCTCAAAATGTACTGTATGCATGTCAGATGTACTCACTACAGCTAAACTGCACAATCCCATATAGCTTTGCTCAACATCCATATTCCTTAACTGTAATATGGTGTTTGGACAGAGTTGGACAAACTACATAATGTCCTGTTTCATGCTAGAGTTTATTTTATTATTATTATTATTATTATTATTTGGCTGCTTCCAAACGGAATAGTTTGGTGAACTGCAGTTGCCTAGTATTTTTGACTTAGTGGAGATTTTTTTGTGGCACTCCTTGTTTGGCAAAGCAGCATATGCGCATTTACTGTACTAGCATTCGGAGCAGATTCCCTGGTGACTAGTGACTAGCATTCAGGGACTATCAAGTGATTAAAGTTTCATACATCAGCGTAGTTAGCACGATAAAAAGCGTAAAAAACAGCAGTTTGACCATTTTAAGGGTGTATTCCAAAAATAAATGCTATTAATAAATATTATTTTAAAGTTATATTTGTGTGGAAGTTATTCACTCAACTTTATCCCAGTGTCATGTAGTCAATGATGATCCAATGTTATTTTATCAAAATAATTCTAACTATTTTTATAATGTGGCCAAATTAATGTTGCCAAAATGTTTTGATAACAAAAAATTCCTGCTGGGATCTGTCTCTAGTGCAGTATTACTGCCATACATTGTTGCCTTGTTGCCTTGAATACAGCACAAAATAGATTTTGAGGAAGGAAACAATAGTGTGCATTTGTGTGTGTATAGTACAGTATGTGTATGGATACAACTGTCTGGGAATAATGCCACAGCGTAATGCCATACAGAGACAGACAGATGGACTGGAAGGAAGACAGAAGCAGAGTGCCAGCTAAATCTGAATGATAAAGTGCAGCTCAGAGTGCAGAGGGAAATCACTGTCCTAACTTTGTTGGACAAACTCCTGCCAAACTGCAAAAACTGTTTGTCATCTTTCTCAAATCATTTCTAAAGAGTTCAAGGTGCTGTCATGGTTTCCAAATTCCCCAGATCGCAGTCTGATTGAGCATCTGTGGGATGTGCTGCAAAACTAGTTAAATCCATGAAGGCCCCATCTTGCAACTTACAGGATTTAAAGGATGTGCTGCTAAAGTCCTGGTGCCAGACACCACACACACCTTCAGAGGTCTTGTGGAGTCATAACTTGATGGTTCAGAGCTGTTTTGGCAGTACAAGTCAGCGACCTGCACAGTACATGATTGGTACTATCTTCCTTGGACCACCTTTGTTAGGTGTTAATCACTGCATAACATACACAGACAAAATTATGGTTTGGTCTGTGAGCTGCATCTTCCTTTCATTAAATAAGGTATATGTTTGTTTTTGTCTAAATGTTCTGTTTCCGGCAGCACAAACACGTTACTCATGTCTCTGACAGTGCATCCTGATGGGAGGATGGTTATGGGGAGCACAATGTTGTTACCCTTTTTCCTCTCCCTGCTCAGCATCGCTAGTTGTCTTGGAAGCGGTTGCCGTGGCAGTGATTAAGACTCAGGCGTCTCCCCGTTCCTGTCTGTCTGGCCAATGATTATAACGCTGTCTTAAACATCGGGTCAGCAGGCACACTGATATCGCAGTAGCTCAACTATAGAGAAATTAAGCTCCACCCTTTTATCTGCACTATCCTCTCTTTCTGTCTTTTTTTGCGTTCACTTCTTTGCTCCGTTAATCTTATGGGGTTTTAGTTTTTTCCTTTGCTTTTGGTTGAACCCCTTCTTGAATAAAGTGAGCGGGATGTACTATGTTGTCGTCTTTTGGGAGCTAATTTCTTCTGGCACATGCTGTTCAATGATTGATCCACACACACACACACACACACACACACACACACACACACCCACACACACACACACACACACACACACACACA
>JAOVVA010000044.1:6690609-6701307 GCA_028565275.1 Leiocassis micropogon
TGTGTGTGTGTGTGTGTGTGTGTGTGTGTGTGTGTGTGTGTGTGTGTGTGTGTGTGTGTGTGTCTGTGTCTGTGTGTGTGTGTGTGTGTGTGTGTGTGTGTGTGTGTGTGTGTGTGTGTGTGTGTGTGTGTGGGTGTGTGCTGCATGTCTTTCTTTTTCTTTCGAGTTTAATATGTAGCTCAAAGTTCTTGACAGGGAATATGTATAGACACATTAAGCAGAAAATAAAGGAAGTAAAAGACCTTGTTTTTGCCTCTGGTGAGTGTATATACAGCTAGCTTGCTTTTGTCAAACTGTTGCCACATTAGTGCCTTGTTTAATTTATGGTAAATTTATCAGCTATGCGTGGCCACAGTGGCTCGTTGACTCTCACAGTTGCTGCACACTCCAGGGGTAGACTCCAGGAAAACCATCGTCCCTGTATGCGATAAGAGGTACGGAAAATGAATGAATGAATGAATGAATGAATGAATCATAAGCTATAAAGGATATATACAACTATTACTGCTTCTCAAAGCTGGACATACACACCCACAAGGAGCAGCATTAGGACGTTATGCCCACAAAAGCAAAATTGCTGTACAAACAAATTTCTGCTTTGATAGTGTGAATGTGGGGTTGCAGATTTAATTGGTGTATATGTTGGTGAATTGTAGCATCCTTAAATTTGAGACAAATTAGGCAAGAAATGTTACATAAAAAATGTAATTGCTGTGGTTTAAAATTCCCCAACAATTGCTCTCTCTCTCTCACATACACATACACACACACACACACACACACACACACACACACACTGGGGGGAGATGGCACATGGTAACGGTCAAGATGTTCAGGGGGCAGTGGAGGCTGCATTTCAGGGATTTGTGCATTGTGTGTGAGTGCGCATATGTGTGTGCCACTTGACACCAGGCAGCAATCTGCTCATGCTAATTCAGTCGCTAATTCATTAACTAATTGACTGATGCATTCTGGAAAAAAAATAATAAAACTCATTTCCTTTCAGCACATCTTAAGCCTAGAGAAGGATCTTTCTGCTAATATATTTTGTTGCAGTTATAATCTTGAATAAAGCTGTTCCAGTCTACTGAACTAACACAAAGGCACAAGTGATAATTTGCTATGTGGACTCTTTGTTTTAGAACAATTGAACAGAAACAAACATTCTGTCTCACTGTCTTGGTGCAACAATGCGTCTAACTAGCATCTTACTGCAATGTGCTTAACCAATCAGCCACTTCAGCTCTTAATTATCCAGAATGAGGGTGCTGGCTTCCAGCCAGTGAAGAGATTTGGTGATTTGGTGATGGAGCTGAAGCAAAATTGGAGAATGAAGTGATATATGACTCCCACTGGCTCCTTAGAAAGCTGTGTGTGCGAGACGAACAGACAGAACGAAAGAGAGGGAACACCCTTCGGTGTTATCAATTATTCTAGAATGCAGCCCTATAATACATACCTATCCACTTTAAAAAAGAAAAAAAAAAAAAAAGAAGACACAAAGATGACCATCATTTTCAAACATTCAATTTGATCATGTTTGTCATCTATATAATGATTTATCCACCATGCATGCTCCCACGCCTCCTTAAGCATTCAGCACACTCCCCTGGGTCTCAGTTAAAAGCTTAACGAGCATTTGCACTAATTGGCTTGATGGTAGAGCACCCTCAGCATGGCTTTACTGGCTTCAGTGATGGGGCAGAGGCAGACATCAAAGGTCACCGTGTGTTCTCGGTGTGGCCGCTAATATGAAACCTGTTTCATGTTTTTTCAGTGATAATTAAGGCAGAGCTTTCCAATTCAGACGAGCACTGTGTAATTCCTGAGGTGAACACCCAGCAGTCTACTGACTCTGCTTAACTGGATTAGGAACGGGGATAGAAATTAACCCCCACCTGTGCACGAATTATGGCAAAAATTTGCTCATGTTACTTTACTAAGCACACTGCAGCCCATTTACGATGTTACTTAGAATTCTATCTATGGTACTGTAAGTCGGCAGAAAAGCTCTTGTTGATGAAAGAAGCTAGAAAACGGAATGAATTAATATGCACGTGTTTCCAATAAAGTGGACAGTGAGTATGTACAGTAAGTATAGCATGTGGTTACTTCCCCTGGTCACACATTTTCATCAGTCAGATTGATTTATTCTTCTGGTTATTTTTGTTACTAAACATTTAAAGGTCCCATATTTAACAAGATAGACAGGTGTCCCCCAAAGTGTGTGTGTGTGTGTGTGTGTGTGTGTGTGTTAATGCACTGAAATGCATCAAACATAATTTATTTCACTCCTTCTCCAAATGTGTTGTTTCAGTTTCTATGCAAATTAGCTACTACTGAGCCACAACCCTGCAGCGTAGCAGGAGATTGCCGTCTTACTGTATGTGAGGTCACATTATGTGACCCAAACCAAAAGAGAGAAAAGGACAAAAAGCTCTTTTTGAAAAGTGTATTTTCTCAAGTTTGGGGTACATACACACACACACACACACACACACACACACATACAAATGTTTTACAATTATAAAAATTCCTGCCGTGAAAAAAAAAAGGGGGGGGGTGATATATCGAGAGTGACTTAAAAATTACTTTGCTTACAAGGCTTTTGTTAAGAAAAGAAATCATGGGAAATGATAAAACACACCAGACTAAAGTGTGTTTATTAATTAAAATGAGTTCAGCAGGGTTGAAAATTACTTGCACTCATACACACATCAAAGAGTCACTGTGTGTTTGTTTTCGACAGTATGGAATAAATGATTAATGAATATATCAAATAAAAAACTGTACTTTTATCAATGTAAAGTGTTCTGGGTAGTG
The DNA here is from genome assembly GCA_028565275.1 of Leiocassis micropogon. Classification (NCBI taxonomy): domain Eukaryota; kingdom Metazoa; phylum Chordata; class Actinopteri; order Siluriformes; family Bagridae; genus Leiocassis; species Leiocassis micropogon. The sequence continues at coordinate 6,693,433 of JAOVVA010000044.1, forward strand.
AGCTGAGAAAAAACAAGAAAAACAGTGAGCTGAGAGAACAAGCCTTATTGGCTGGTAAGTATGCTAGTTAATTTCTAGTCATGATCAAGAGTTTTTGGAGTTGAAACTAATCTACAGTGTGTAAATAAAGGAAAGGTCTTTCAATGACATTTTTACAACTTATACATTGGAGGACCAGAAACCAGTATCAGAAAAATTTCTGTTTGTCTGTCTGTATGTATGTCTATTTAGCCGATTTTATCACAGCATCCCGCAAAACTGGTTGGACAGTATTTAATTAAACTTTGCCTGAAGTTTAACCTGAATCAGCGCCATAAATTGAATCAGGACTTTAAGTAATAGAGACGTTATGAGCAGGTATTACGAATATAGTGTCTTTTCCTTCGAGGTGGGTGTGGCTAAATGTGTCATTCAACAGAGCCAATCCACACTATAGTTTATTGTGCATACACAGAGTATATGGAAGACATAGAAGGTATAGACATAGAGGTACCGCACCTACAAAGCATTGGGTGGGTCCTCACAAAACACAAACAAGTGCATGGCACAGCATGGCTTACTCCAAAAAAAAGGCAAGTACACTAGGAAAACTGAACCTTCAAAGATGATTGGACAGTTCATTGTATGTTTATTCTTCCTGTGGAAAGTTTAAAACCAGTTTGTCTCATAGTTTGTTATGCTAATAACAAGCAGTAATGTGGAACGCCACTATGAGATAAAACTTTGTAAACGGGTGAGGGCGTGTAAAATACTAAAATATGCGCTTAAATCAAAATGTTTAGTAAAAGTGATGTTATGAGCGGTTATGTGCCAGATTGTTTCACAGCATCAAGCAAAACTTGATTGACAGAATTTAATAAAACTGTTGCAGTACTCGGCCTGAAGTTTAACCTGCACTATAAGTGAAATTAAAATGTTGAGTAAAAGTAATGTTATGAACAGTTATATGCCAGATTTAACGCCTGCACCAGTAAGTATTCATTAGAAAAGATAAACTGAATATTTTCCCTGGGATTGCTTAATATTTTCATCACTGAAATAACAGTGCTGAAGTGGTATAAGTGCTTGCTGGAGATGGTAATCTAACCTGGATACTGTATTCAAAGTGCTGCTATAATCATAAAGATTATATTGTGCTCATACTGAACATCTAACATTTCAATATACAGCAGAACAGTAATGTTTGCCTTCTGTGTACACTCATCTTCCACAGTGTCACGAAAATATGTATGGGTGCTTCCTAAGGTTTTTTCCTTGTGACATCTCAGGGAGATTTGTTGGTGACACATATTTCCTCCTTGCTCTGACCAGTCTATGTATTTAAGTCCTTGTGTAACTTTGGAGTTCAGTTTAGCTCCTTTGTTTGTTTAGCGTCAGTCTGTACTGAGTAGTCTAAGGTTTAGTTTTAGTTTTAAATCTCTTTTAGAGTTTTGTAGTTTTGCTTTAAACTGTTCATGATGTTTGTAGTCCTCCTGACCCTTGACTGGATTTTGACTTTGCTTCTGTTTCATATTTTACACTAGTTTACCATTCCTTAATGCCTCGCAATCTAAGCTCATGCCCGAGGCAGACGGGTGGACTCTCAAGCCACCCTCATGACAGAGGCTAAGGGGCCTGTCCACGCCTGAGGCCGACTTTGTTCCTGTTTAATGCTTAGGAATTGCTGTTCCTTAATAAACTCCATTATACTTGCACTTGTTCCTCAATCATCATCCCTGACACCTTGCCACAGTCACCTGTTTCTATATAAAGCAGCTTGGAGACAATGTCTACAGAATTAAATTGAACATGTGAATTAAAGGCGACTCTGGGGAAGCTCGTATTGGGACAGATTTCCCATTAATCTGCTGCTGGCAATTCAGCTGTTCTTCTTGCTAATTCTGTTAGAATTGATCTAAGAAAATGCCACATGGATGAAATGAATTTTGCTTCGGTCAGTAAACAAATGTGCATGCCTCTCTCCCTGTTTTATTTCGGTGTATGTGTAACAAACGGAATGTTAATAATGTATGTGTATCCAGCATCTGTGTATTCAGGTTCTTGGCTCTTATCCCCATGCTCTCTTTTTTATTAATCTCATTCTGAAGCCTATAATATTTATTTTAAAAACTAAAATGCCATTAGAAATGGAATGGTGAATCATAAAGTACGAGTATTTAATGCCTGGTGGTAAAAGTATGAGAATATAGCAGCTGATGTTATATTACAACATTGCATATTTTATAATGGTAAATTAACCATTTTATATATTTAATATTCTCTTTCTTTTTTACTGTCACTGCCACATTCATTGTGCGTCATCTACACACACACACACCACACACACACAGCCTGTAGTATTTCTCACTCTCACTGTTAGCCTCAAGTATTCTTGCTTCTGTACACTGCGCTTTGCCTTCTAACATTCCTCTTAATAATGAATAACTTGGTATGATCTATAATTTAACGCCAGTCTTATAGCAGACCCATGCTAACTTGCCTGAACCATGGCGTCATTCTTTGTGTGTGTGTGTGTCAAACAGGAAGTGTGTAGTATGTATTTGTAGAACAGAATACAGATTAAGCAGATGACTTTGTCACGGACCTTCAGTAAGGCGTGTATTGATTTTAATCATACTTTGTCACTGGACATGACTGTTCTCATCCCACCAAAACTAAGTGCAAAACTAAAAACATAGCATGCAGTGTGAATTACATATCAGTCTTGTGAATGGATGCCACCGAGCTGTACTGTATATACAGTGCGTATCTTTTTTCTCCTGAAGGCTGTGACGGTGATAGGAGGCGAGAGTCAGTCAGTGTAGAAAAGATTTCAGAACAATTATGGGGCACTGAAGGCCAAATGGAAAAAAAAATGTATCTGTGTTTTATAATATCCATTAATAGAACTCATAGAGGTTTAATTTTAGTCCCTTCTCCTGCTTTGCACTTTGCCCTGTCTGATCTCTAGGACTCTAACTGTTATGACAGCCTGCCAGTGTGTGTTCACCACCTAGGCTCTCTCTCTCTCTTTCTCTCTCTCTCTCTCTGTCTTTCACTCTTTTAGCCCTCCCTGCACTGCTCACACTTTTCCTGCCCCTCCTCCTCTTTGTGTCTTGCACACGCTCGGTCTGCGTGAGCTTTTTCCTCCCCGCTCACTTGTTTCTCATCCATCATTCTCTCGTTGTCTCCTCCACTTCCACTCCCTTCATCTCACACATTAATAGCTGTCCCTCCATCTTCACTGACTTTGCCACACCTGCCTCTCTTCTTTCCTTCCCTCCCACTTGCCTGTCTTTTATTTTTCTTCTCTTTCTTCTGCTTTCTCTGTATGCCTTTTTTTCTGTTCTCTTTTATGAGGCTCATGTCACCAGACCGAGCATCATCCATCTCTGTCTGCCTCTCTCGCTGTGCCTCGTTTGTCCAGTCCTCTGTTGTTATATTTTTGCTGCTGCAGTCACTATGTTTTGTCTCCGGTGTGGGACTTGAGGTCTCAGGAGCTCTCAGTCTGGCACAACAAGTGACGACCTGTAGGAGATTTAAAGCTGCAGCATTGCAGCAGTGTTAAAAGACTCTGTAATGCAGAGAGCACTGTGAATGTTTGTGCATGTAAGGAATGGACACGAGAGTGAAACACTGGGAGAGAAACTGTGTTTGAAAAAGTGGACTAGACCCAAACTGTGTGTTTGGCTGATCAGGATGAGGATAACAATGAGCTTTTGCTCATCAGATCCTATTATGTGTTCTTTGGCTCCAGCCTCCATGTTCACTTAAAATGAATAACAACATGGAAAAGAGAACACGTGCATGTGTGCCCACACACACCCACACACACACACACGCACACTTTGTCTTTGGGTCTAGTCCACCTTTTCAAGCCAGATTCTAATAAAGCATTTAAAACACTTGAACAGGATATTTACACTCCCACACAAGTGAACCAATCAAAGTAAAAATGCTAGAATCCTCCATTTACTTGTTGAATCACAACACTATTTGGAGCTGGATTGTGGTTTGTGTGCCGCACATGCGTAAGCTATGAAAGGACATATGAAAATTCTGCCATTTCGGGTCATTTTGATGCTCACCATGTGAGAGGAAGATTTAAAAGCGCCTGGTAATTAACTCCACCATTAATAGCCATGGGCAACTCTGAGAAACAGGAAACTGACTCCATGCTCTTTATTTAGAAAGCCAACCCAAAAGAATACATGCACCTACAGTAAGAAACCATGAAAAAGATTAGGGCCTAGATGCTTTGAGCCTTTATCAATAAATATTGTATGCCCTGATACTACTCCACCACATCATGGGCTATCAGTCTAAAAAAGTGAATAAAAAAAAAACTGGCAATAAACCACCATAAAACTTCAAGAAATTTTTTTTTTTTTAATCCAAAATTTTCCAGAATATTTGCCTGCTAACACTGAAGATAAGTGAAACATGACAATTGCATTGACTGCCAGTCAATGTACATACAGTGCATAGAAGATTACGGCTGATGGCGCCCCTGTTTAGCGATAGCAAGCTAGCTAACTTAGCTAGTCTAGGTCTAATAGGTGTGCATATTTTTGGAAAACAATTTTTACTCATAGAGTAAAATAAACACCACAAGAAAAAATAAGGGCAATCATACAGTAGGTTGTCCAGAAAAGTCAAGCAATCTCAGTTTTGCTGTTCGAGCCCTCCAACGCTTTCCTCATTCTCAAGCAGTGAGACGCCCCCTGATTTTCTATCCTGAGCTTTTATCATAGTTGCTTTAACTCTTTTTAACTACTCTTTTAGTCTGCCTTTTCTATGTGCTGTCACATTAGCCTACTATGATCTTAAACTTCTAGCACGTTAATGTTTTGGTTATAGACATTTGTAAAGCCACTCAGAATAGGGAATCTGTAACAACTAAAATTATATTTATTTTAAATAATAATTCATCCTACTTCACACTGAAAGTAAGTTCTGGTTTATAATCCTAACTTTTTTTTTTTTTTTTTTACATTTTAGTCAAAAGTAGAGCTCTTACAACAGGCGAGTGATATAAATGTTCTGTATAGAATCTGGTCATAATCAAACAGCTATGCCATAACCACAAGTATATAAATGGTGATTATGTCGTTTCTCTTATTTTACTGTAGCATAAATTCTCCTTGAATTTCTGATAACAAGCGTTTTTGTCATTTATTTGTATCTCTGCACTGGCATTTATTCTTTACATGCTTCCTAATCTCTGGCTTTTAAATCTCTCTATAAAAAGTGCTAGACCACTTTAGCATCAGTTAAAGCCAGTTTTACCTTACCCTAGTTTATAGCTAATAAATCTTTTTAGACTCTTCAGATATTGTGCATTAGGGTGTAATGCAATGCCAGTATCTGCACCAGTTTAGTGATCCAAATACTTTGCTTGTATCCCTGTTCAGAATTTAAAATTAAGTGTACACAATCTAAACCAAAATAGGTTTACATTTCCTGTGTTCCTTCAACTACATCACTACATCAAGTTCAAAATTGGTTTCAAGTACAGATGCATAAAACTGTGAACTTTGAATCCCCCTTCATGCAGTAATTTATTTTTCTTACATAGCTAACATTATTTTCTAATATTTTTATTTGCATTCTCCAAAGTTTAAAGAAACTAACAGATTAACATCACAAACACCCTGCCTAACAGTCACTTAAGAAGAATGAACTAACATGGCTTGGTTCACATGGTTCAGTTCCCTTATGCATGTCCTAGTCATATCTGGATTCTAGTCATATCTGCTTAGAACACATTGTTCATTTTGAGTAATTTATTCATATTCAGTTATGTGCCTACTGTGCATCATTGTGCATTCAGCTGTTTGAACTTTTGTAAAGTTAAAACTGTATGTCAAATTACTAAATGACTAAATATAAATATACACAAAAAGCAATTAAGCTCTGACAGAGCAACAAAATAACAATGCTTTTAAGATAATGAAGGTTGAAGTGTATCCAGCTTTGGCTAATACTAATAATAATTTTAAAAAATATCATGTATAGAAAGAAAAATACATTTTGGAAAAACGTCACATGCCGGTTCCATACTGTACTGTAAATGTCACAGATTATATATTTGTTCAATGCTGAATCAGTATGAACAGAAGCTTTTAACCTTCTTTTTATCATTACATTACAGACATTCCTTCTCTTCTCTCATTCCATGGCAGTTTATAAAGCATCAGGACATCCTCCACAGGGCGAGTTGCCAAAATGTGGCTATGTATAAGTGATTTCAGTTTTTAAGTAAAAATATTAATGCATTTTAAAACTCTACTGCCAGTTTAATGTTCCCAAATGACACCAGTTCACGTTGGGAAAGTTTTGCTTAATAGGATTTTAAAATACAGCAGCAGATTGGTGTTATCTTTGTGAACATTACTTCTTTTTAAGGATTATTAACATATTAATGCCTCCAGCGGCATGGAGGTTTATTTTTCTCATCACAGCCTTAACTGTACTTTGTGAATAACTACCTTTTTTCTATTTTGCGTTGCTGCTGCTGCTGGTGGTCATTGCACGATCAAGGCTATCTGTTACAGAAACTGACCATGCCCTTGAAAAGGGAAACGGGGAGATCCTTACTAGCTAGAGGCAATGCATACCAAAGTGGACTAAGTAAATCAAAAATCCCATCTGTATTGGCAGTTGTAGTGCACAGGAATTTTCTATCAATTACACCTTGTCATACATGAGATGAACGGCAGGGTCATGGCAGAACTGGAAGAATTTGGGGTTAAAAGTCTTTTTCAAGGGGGCAGATCTGGTAAGAAAGAAGATAAACACTGGTATGTCTATAGCCTATGGTTAAATTTAGAAAGTCGTGGCTTTTTAGCTTTCAGCCTTCTGTTTTCAAGCTCAGCTCCTCAGTTACTATAGAATATTTTGTTGCTTCTCCTTGTATTGTCCTTGTACCTTCAAATTAATTATATCATATTTAAATTGTTTTTGGCGAAGAGCCATTTGTATGATAGTGATTTCTCTTAAATGATGGTCTCAGATAAAATAGGGGGAAAGAAGTTAAAAAAAGGTTGACTTTAGTGAATTGGACAGGCCCAGCAAGCAAAACGTTGCCAATCGCCACCTTTTGATTGCTTCCAGAGCCTTGAAGGCACAGATCAATTTGTATCATATGAAAGTGTAACCGTGTGTTTTTACAGTGAAAAGATACCTTCTGTCCAGTCCCTGAAGGATAAGAATCATGTATTGTGTGGTTATAATAGTAAAGAATGGGAACCTCGGTTCAGCATGAGGGCTCAGTGAAGTTCACTGGACTTTACACGTTAAATACAGTGTCTTTGAAGTTCAGCTTAGTTCTCTGTACATTTCTGAATTATTCTTTAAGGGAACGCATACTTACTGAGTCTCATATCCACTAATGTAAAAGGTATTTCAATCAAATTCATGGTTGTAAGAGATCTGGCTGCATTTCTACTATTATTTGTACTGAGTCAAGACAGACTGTGAATCCTGCTGTTTTATCCGTTTGTTTCTCCATTACTGAACACAGATCTTCAAGGTTAACTATACATTATTTATCACATTTTGTAATCTTCCTACACCCTTTGAAAGAAAATTCCTTGGAGACTTTCCAGAAGAAACACCATTCACTCCATTTGTTCCACTGAAAACATAAGTTTTTGATTTCTCTCTATTTGGCGTATTTCTCACATTGGTGACTTTTATTTGGGTTTTTGTTCATAAGGCTTTATTGTCCTGTCTGGTTGGAACCAGGGGAATGCAGTAGGTAAGGGATCCCACTGGATATGACCAGAAGGCCATCTTATTACAGTAGGCCTTAATAACTGACTGGCCAGGGTTACCATGGTTTAAATAAGGTTATTGTTTGGTTATATTTTGGTTGTTTGTTTATATTTAGAA
>JAOVVA010000044.1:6705512-6722725 GCA_028565275.1 Leiocassis micropogon
TATATATAAGGAAAGAAGAAAGAAAAAAGAAGGCTAGGTTCTGAATATGCATACAGATATGTTTGGAGCAGCAAACAAATGCAGATAGTGGAGTTCTGTTACATCCCTATGTTGCATAAAGTTTTTTCTTGATTTATTTTTTTTCTTGCGATTTGTCCCTTTCCTCCAAGGAGTTGCTACATCAGAATATTTCATACACAAGGTCTGGCACAGGTTTTATGCCGGATGGCTTTCCTGTTTTAACGCTCCCATTTTGTAGCTGGGCTTATGGACGCCCACACCGCATGCAGTGTCTGGGTTGTATAGTACGTTAGGTTAAAGGCTTTGCCCAAGGACCCAACAGTGGCAATCCAGCAGTGTCAGGGCTCAAATCCCTTTACCCTTTGATTAATAACCTAGGGCCTCAACCTCCTGAGCCACCAGTGCCGTGTTTTTCTTGATTTAATAACTCTAGGTAAATGTAGGCTGCATTTTTTAAGCTCATGTATTAAAAGTAGATCTGTTTTAATTTGTTGAGCAGAGAGGGCAACTTGGTCCTGTGAGATGTGGCAAGTTGTCCCCGGAGCTGAAAAAGAGCAGAACTTGAGCTATCGAACACGATTGGAGATAGGTACCTGAATGTCCAATGTGAATGAGTGAAGAGTGCAGGACAAGATGTGCATGTTTTCTAGAAGGGAACATTTCTCATTGACTTAAAGGGGAACAAAGCAGGGATGAATATAATAGGAGTGATATTGAGCAATTTAATTCCTGTTATCACTGTGGCATACTGTAGTAGTGTCCCTGTGGGCTGAGGTCAAAGTGTGTTCCTATAATATGTCAAATATGACGTGCATTTAAGAAAGCCAGTAATGGCTGTTCACAACTTGTTTCTCCTTCCCTCTTTTATTAGTGGATTTTACTCTCACACTCTTCTTAATAATAACTTGCAGTAATTCTTCTCCAGAAGAATAGCGCAGTGACGATGACGAATGATTTTAGAAAATAATAATAATAATAATAATAATAATAATAATAATAATAATAAAAATAATTAAGTATTATTATTATTATAGTGAATTAATTACAAATAATAATATGTGCGCTCAGGGTGTAACCATATGCATTATATGGACAAATGCGAATACAGTAATGAATACTAGTTGAGAATAGAGGTGTAGATTGGGAGTATAGTCTCACAGGATTTAAAAATGTTTTCTAATGGAAAGTATTTTATGCTTCATAAAAGTGTGGGTATGAACCTGGCAAGACAATAGCAGCATTCATTTATGAATAGTAGGTACACCACTCTTATATCATCATCATTGTTATTTTACTAAAGCTTTTTTAAATAATGAAATGCAGCTTAAAAGACCCAATAGTAAAGTATATTCTTACAGAGCATCCATACAGCGTTTATGATTTTTCTGCAATATAAAACTAAATTTACTAAACTTTCATTTTGTGGGTACTGTTTTTAATTACATATAAACGGTTTATTGAAAGCCTTGATGGGAAAGACATCACTGGTCTTATGGTTAGTTTTTTCTACCTTACTCAGTCACAATAGCTAGAAAGGTTTACAGGAAGGGGCACAGGTACACCCCATCTGAATGCTGTTGAATTTCCCTGGTGGTCATGTTATTCACATAGAAAATACTATAAAGAGAGGACGTATGATTCACATGAGGTATGGCAAGAAAGGAAAATTGATATAAGCAAAAATGAAAACGGACATGTTGCATCTTAAAGTATTCAGTACTTGGTATAAATCTTTTTCTCACAGACAGCGACACACTCAAAAGGAGCACAATAATGTTTCAGTGGCTATGTAAAAATATGCTTTTCCATCATGCCCTTTCAAATGGGCCATTATACTCCAGGACATGTTCACTCATATGGAGATTTTTTTCCCTCACTTTCTCCGCTTCTGTAGAGGTTCCTCTAAGCTGTAGAGATTTCTACTCCAAACACTAAATTAGACTGTTAAGTTGTGCTTTGTCATCAGGACCAAGTCTAGCGATTCTCTTGAACATCTATTGGTGTCAGAAGTGAGATTGTTCCAGTTGAAATGAATTATGTGAGTTGTCTGGTATACTTGATATAGAGCCGCTATTAAGGTCTACTACTGTGAAGTCTGTACTAATCTATGGGTAAAGTCCATTGAGAGCTGACCTCCTGACCTTCAATATCATTTTTCAGATGTTCACTCTCTAAGTGAGCCTTATCGCTGTTTTTTTAATGCAACAGCTACATTCCACATGGCAGGTTTTTGAGAAAGAGCCCTTTTGAGAAAGAGCTATTTTAGGTGGTAAGTATCTGCGGTCAAATCCTACACGACATGAGGCTATTTTTCTATAGAGTGATGGCGGTCTAAATCCAAGGGGCACATCTCATTAGTTAGCTGTCATCCACATATCTTTATGAAGAAAATCCAGCACAAAAATGTTGTCATTTGTTAACGGCATGCAATTTCAAAAACTATCACCCCCTTCTCCACCCCCATACCCCACCCAATTTGGTGCGAGATATGCAAAAAACATACAGAGTGGAATTGCTGCCCACATCTCTTCTGACATTGTGAAAAGACGTCTGGTTTCTTAGGAAAATTAGCCGGCACTTTTCAGGCCTTTGTTTGAAGGTCATATCAGAGGTGAAGATTTCACATTCTCCTTCTCTGTCTCTTTATTTTTCTGGTCACTGTAATAACAAGTGATCCCTATGCCAGGTCAAAGGCTGAAATGCAAATACTGGCTGCCCTTAACCCAAGTTAGAGATATCAGTTTTTTTTCATTTTCTCATCTATGTGCATAAAAAAATAAAGGAAGTGCCATGATTCTGGTACAGAATCTAAACGATGATGCACATTAGAAAGTCAAATGTGGGAATCGACATTTCAAGGGTGTCAGGAATGAGGTCAAGCCGTGGAATGTGCTCAACAGGAACGTGTTCTCTTTTTCAAGAGACAGTGTTCATTCATGTCTTCTCAGGTCAAATGGGTTGATTGACACTTGAAGGTCATGACTCCCAACAGGTAGTTGAAGAGGGCTTTGCTGCTTTCATGCTGGTGTGATTCTCCTACTTAAATACATAGAATGGCTTAAAAGCATGCACACCTGGAATTAAAGAGTATTATCTCTCAGCATTTAATATCGCAGTGTCCTTTGAAGATGAGCTGATATTTTTACTGTGCAGATACTTACAGTACACCTCAACACTTGACTATATTATCTGTGAGTTTATAATGCTACGTTCACAGTACAAGCCACATTGTTTACTTCCTATGTTTAGGTCAGATCAGATTAGCATGCCATTACAATTATATTCATATATTTATATTCATAATTACAAGTAATTTTGATCTGACTCTAATATTGAATAATCTGTCCTCTGAAATGGTATGCATGCGCAAATTGATGCGTCTTTGTGTTAAAACACGTCATATCTGTGTGACCACTCATTCATTTCAATCAATGGGGGCATTTTTAGCTGTTGTTATCACTGCTATGAAATGCAGTGCTGATTGATGACACATGCACAGAGGCAAACGGTCAAATGAATTCAGATCTGATCATTCTTATTTAATCCGATATGACCTTGTAACGGACATATGACCTTGCGATATGACCTTCTATCGGATATGTATCTGATCTAGGGTCACATACAAAAGTGACCGCTTCTCAGCTCACAAAATACTACTGATATCACTTAATGGACTAATCAGCTGGTTTGAGTTTTATGCCCTAACTGTGTTATGCAAAGCACGTTTCTGTTGGCAAAATCTCTACTACTTGACCTTGTGAATTTGTTAAATATCATTGAAAACTGAATCAGGGTCAGGCACAAGTGAGCTGGTGTCAGGTTAAGCTGCAACACAGTAGTGAAGTCTCTGTTTTACTCTGGGAGAGGGATGATCCCAAGTTCAACACAAGCATTAACAAGCATGATCTCTCCTATTATACAAGGAATAAACAGTCATCCTTTCCAATACAATGTGACTGATGTGCCATAGAGACTACCATACAGTAAATGTGCATACATATACATGGAGCTGTTTTCCCTCCTGTCCTCCTGATGATACTATATGTGTAGGATAGCCTTTAATAAGGTGTTTTTGTTCTGTTTTTGGCACTTTGTCTCTTACTTGTACATATGTACACAAATACACACAAAGACACAGTCAATGTTTGTATTTTGAAGAACAATGGCTGCGTCTAGTCTTTTGTCCGGTGTGCTGTGGTTCCCCTGTGGATGGTGCTGTGATGTTGCTTTAATGTTGAATAAATGCTAGAGAAAGGGAGGAAATTCTGCTGCTGGCTTTCCTGTTTCAGGATTTTTAGATGTCCTGGAGATCTGTGTGCTGCAGGATGAGTGCTGACAAGAGAGAGCTGTACAAGATTACAGGGTAGAGAGAGAGAGCAGGAGGAAGGCTATTCACCTCCATCATCAGGTTCAGTTTAATGTGATCATCAGCAAGCCGGCAGCCAAGGAAGATTTAAAGAGAGATTGCATCAGACCTCCAGAATACACACACAAACACACCAAACAAGCTGTCTATTAAAAAGTGGAACTGGATTAAAAAAAAAACACACACACACACACACACACACACACATTACTCCTAAAATCAATAAGGTTAGTTTTGCAAAATATGAAAACACAAAGCTATGACAGTCAGATAAATTAAAATTCTTGTTCTTCAGCTGAGCCCCTGTTTTTTATTCACAATGTATTTATGTGGACTGGTCATCCATATCAATCAATACGCAAAGAAGTCAAGGCCCAGGGATTAGGAATCTGTGTGCATTAAGTCCTGCTCAAATCATCTTATGAACAGAGAAAATTGAGCTGCTTTTCTATTGGCTGTAATGAGACTGTCCAAATAAAAGCCAGTAATTAGGATGTTAGATAAGATCACGGCTGCCAGTCTTCTGCTATTCACTTTTTAAACGAGCCATCTTCATTCAACAGTCGGTTTACCCTAGCTTACAGCTATTGCTAATGGAATTGCTAAAGTTGATAAAGATGTTTACATGCAATAAAGAGGCATGATGGTTTTTTTTTTCAATGCTTCTCTCTGTGTGTTTTGGTTTCATCCCTTGTGCTCTCTCTCTTTCCCAATCTGTCTCATTGATTGGGTATTGAAAATAAACCTCCTTAGTCTCTAGCTAATCAGTGCCATCATCATATTTAATGAACCTATCATCATTTTCTCATTATAATCAGGGTCTGATTTAATTTTTTTTTTTCCTGAAATGACCCCGGAGCTAATTAGTAGAGTAATAACTCTGGTGTGTCAAACTAAAATATGAGATTGATGAAAAAACGATGAATTTCTCATTTCCAGAAAGCTTTTTGGTTTTATGAAACATGTAGTTAGACCCACCCACCCAGATCTCGGAATCATTCTGCACGTGTGTGCGTGCATGTGTGAACGAGAGTGAGAGAAAATAATTAAAGCTGAATTGCAGGCATATGTGTGCATTGAACGTATGTTTAAAGTGGAAGGTCACGCAGAGACGTACTTTAGTTAAATACCCAATTCCTATTCATGACACATGTATGTTTCATTTTACACAAAAGTGTGACTTCTGCTTGTAAAAGAGACAAAATGTTTCCTACTCTTGGATACTGATGACGAATTTAGGGTGAGGTTTTGGTGCAGGTGCCTGCTTAGTGGAGCTGTAACTCCCCCTAAAGATATAACAGTGTCAGCGCATATTGAAGATATCACAGCTGTGATGATATTCAGTACAACATTATGACCTCAAGTGTGATACTGCTTTTATACAACAGTTCTACAAATGCAATTTCTTATCAGCAGGTTATAATTTGTTTGTTTATTAACACTGCAACACATACCCTTCTAGGACTGAAAAATGTCCATGTTGTCAGTGTAGTTCAATCAAATGTAGTTTTATGCTGGTGACTGACAGTTAGTTTAATAACATTATTGATAATCATTGAACAATTATTAGAACTCTTGTGATGTGGAGTAATACATGTAGTTAAATGTTCCAGCGCTGTTACACTCTACTGTAGATCAGCAATTATGGACTGCCTCTACATAGAAATACAGTTTATACTGTACATGCATATATATGAACCATGAACAGAGGGGACAGATCACAGCAGATCTAAGCCCTGTTTTTCCCCATGTCTTTATGTTTGCCCTTTTTTACATTTGCTAAATATTCATGAGTGGACGGACAGCCTGCCAGTCTAAGTACAAATCTAGCCCCGAGCCCATGGTCTGGCACACTCACATGGTTTCCTGCATGCACACACATACACTGGGTAACAAAAAGAAAGATGGACGTTGCGGGTTTGTCCCTTATTTGAGGATGGTGCATCTCATCTCTTGTCTCAATAGCAATTGATGGTTGCCGAGCAACAGCAGAGTGTGTGGCCCAAGGGGCCAAGCTTTTTGCTCCAGAGGACGTGCCTGCAAGGAACACCTCCTCTCCTTAGCCGCTCTGACATGCACATTCATTTACTGGAGCTTGTTTTCTGTTCCTGTTTAATTTGTTCCTGCCCAATTTTCTGAGCATTCATCAACTGCTGGAGGTCCATTAATCAAAAGAAGGGTGGGGGTGCTATTAGATTCAAATGAAATTAGTTAGCATGTGTTTTTTATTTAATAAGAAGGATGGAGTGAATGTGGTTCAGTTGTATGCACACAGATCAAAGGAAACCCATAGACTCAACAATTTCAACAATTTTCTTTTTACTTTCTAGTTTTTCCTCAGTTCCAACCTCACCAACTCGTTTTTATACCTGCTGATTACTATTTGCACCAATGTCGAATTTGTTTTGCTATGCATCCCTTTCATGTCTTTTTGTCAGTTTGTGGATATATGACTAGGGAATGGTTTCTGTGTGTACAATGAATAAAGAAAGTCTACACACAGGTTTATGATAACTAATTGTGCACATTATTTTTTTAATGTCATTGGATAATTCTGAAGAAACACAATAAAAAAAAAAGTGTACATACTTATGCAACCAAATAATTGTCTTTTTTTTTCTTTTTCTTTCCCAAAACATAAACATTTGCTTTTCACTTAAATGTTAGATTTTATACAGGAGAAAGATTTGACATAATTACTATTATTTGCATCACAAAAACCTGTAGTTTTTATAAGGGAACATAGACACTTTGTATCCACTGTACAGTATATGACTGCAGATTAGTACTGTAGATGTATGTGCATACCTTTGAGCCTGCAAATTATTCAGAGCCCTTCATACATTTCTGTATACTGTAGGAACATTCTGATTGAACTCCAGAAAGAAAGGATTTACTGTCAATTGAGCTCATGTCAGTGAAATAATTAGCAGTAAACATTGTGAACACTTGTCACTGTCAAAGTTTAGCATGGTCTAAGTATTCAGGTGTTATCATGTGCAATTCTACGTGATGCTTTGCGATGAAAGACCTAGTCTCATCCAGTGTACCAGGATAGGGTATACTGTACATCAACTGCAGCTGTGCCAGGATAAAAAAATACAGTGGTACCTTGGCATGCAAATGCCCTGACTTGCGAAATTTTCACCTTAAGAACTGCAATTTTGTGAGAAATTTGCCCCAGCATGCAAAGCATTTTCGGCATATGAGGACTGAGCCGGTCACACGTACATCCAGTTGTGCGTACTTCTGCAAGTTGAGTTTTTTTTTGTGCAATATTTAGTAAGAACATAGCATCATGAGTCCGAAGAATGTTATCTATCATGTGAGCTAGAAGAAAAGGGAGCCACTTTCAGTTTAGTTTTTAAAGCAGCTGGCGACAGGAGGAATCATAAATTAAGGTTAAGTGAATTTTAATGTATATTTATTTCATGGACATATCTTATCTAAATGTTTTGATTGTTTTTATATAATGTTAGAAATTGGTAATATTGGTACCACTGTACTGAAAATGAATGAATGACTGATCTCCAACAAAATCCTATCTGGTTCATTTATGGCGGATCTCAAGCTTAGCAAGTGTGTACAAATACATCTGTCAATATTTTTTTTATCTTTGTTGACATACTCAAAAATCAATTCTGGTGAGATACAGAAGGGCCAGACCAGGAGGTAACCTCCAGTGCCCAGTGACTTTGAGTGTTGCCAGCCTCCATTATTAGTTCTCCACTGACTCAACCAAGGATCCACTGGCCCCAAGCTGGCAAAAGGATAAAATGGCTGCAGATTGATAAAGATGTTGATCTGAAATAAGACCGCACAGGGGGAAGTAGAACAATGACAACTATCACTGTCATCATCACAGGACCCACGGAGGCACCCAAGCCAGACAATTAGAAAGGACATGAAATCTCCAGAAAAAATGAAAACAGTTTAAGAAGGCAGGAGAACATTTAGATAATTCTCCGGAACAAGACACTGTATAGAGCTGAACAGCGTTGAAAGAGGCCAAGAGATAGGGCATAGAGAGATACTGTAGGGTAGGAAAAAGGACAATATTCCTTGCCAAACCCTTCAAGCTATCTAAGCAGCTGCTTAGCCAGAAGTGGACTGGCCCTTGGCCTACTCCATAGATCCCATCAGTATCTACCTCACTGTAGAATGGAGGTGTGCTGAAGTTGTTTTGATACTCATAAAAGAGAACTTAATGGACATCAATGATGGTTAATCTCATTGCTCAGTGTCAGACTTCAGTCATCTAATTGGCACCAACTGCAAGTGGGCGTAATCACCAGCTGCTTCGTTTCAGTGATGTTTCTTTTGCCCTCACAATGAATGTGTTGGTGAAATCAGCAGAGAAATTATCCTGGGAGCCCATCAGCAAACCAGAAACAAGGCAAATAACAATCAAAGCCTTTATGGATGGCCAAGTACTATGAGAACCATTAGTTCCTAGTAAGATGCGAGAGAGAAAGCCTTAGGGTTTTTCTGGCTGAAGAATGGAAAAGATTGGGAAAGATTAGTCCCTGTCTGTATCCAAGTGACACAATATCACCCTTTGGTTGGGTCACCTGGTTTGGGTTGTATAATACGATGGACCACAGATCATAGATATGATGAAATAAAAAGAGTCTGGCCCTCAAGTGGTAAATGATAAATGATGAGCGTTATTTTATATGAATTGTTCTAAGTCAAGCGGTACGGTGATGTAGTGGTTAGCACTGTCGCCTTGCACGGCCAGGCTCGATTCCCGTCTCAGTATGCATGGAGTTTGCATGTTCTCTCTGTGCTTGGTGGGTTTCCTCCGGGTACTCCGGTTTCTTCCCACAGTCCAAAGATATGGAGGTTAGGCTAATTGGCGTTCCCAAATTGCCTGTAGTGTGTGAATGGGTGTGTGTGTCCCCTGCGACCCTGAATACAGGATAAAGCGGTATAGAAGATGAGTGAAAGATGAGTGAGAGTTTCAAGTCATGACAAGTGTTTTTCTGTTACAACACTGGAGACACTGTTAGTGTGATTACTGTGACCTGCCTCTTGGCTGAACAAGAATGTTCTGTGGGGACTCTGATGAAGACAGAGGTCATAAAAACACTCAGTATTTGACTGTTTGCAAGTACTTTTAAGCTCTTTGTCTACCTGGGATTGTCTCATTCAATGCAGCACTTTTGAAAAAAAACACTTTTCCTCTCTCTGGGCTGTCTTTTAGAAAAGTGTTCTTTTCTTTCTTACATCACTATCTTCTCTTGAACACACTGTTATTCTCCAGACTTTGACTTTTAACAGAATTTTCCTTTTTTTATTCCTTTTTTTATTCAACACTTTAGGATACTCACAGGATAAATGTGCTTAAGACATTAAGGTGAGAACCTGCACAAGTTGTTCTGACTGATCATCCTTACAATTTGATGAAATATTTTCTCTCTTCCAGGATGACAGTGTCCCCATCCATAATCCACAAGAGCTCAACAAATGTCTTGATCAGTGTGAAAATGGTGTAAATTCACAATAAATTGTTATTGTCTGTGCAGTCACCAGATCTCAGTCCTATGAAACATCTTCATCAAAACATTAATTAAAAATTAAATCTGAAAAAGAGTCTTTGTCCCTCCAATACGTTTTCCTGAGACTTGAATAATCTGTGCAATGAAGCATTTAATTTTAATTGTGGCTTATGTTGGCCCAATATTTTATTAAAACTGTTTACATTTAGCAGACACCCTTATCCAGAGCACCTTACATTTGTATTTTATTATACAGTACATGTGAGCAGTTGAGGGTTAAGAGCCTTGCTCAAGGGCTTAATAGGGACAACTTGGCAGTGAAGGGATTTGAACCTGGGACTTCCGAACCGTAGTCCAATGCCTTAACCACTGAGGCTTTCCCAGACCCTTGTTGTTCTTACTGTTAAAGCATTCTGTTAAAAAATAGCTAGATTGTAGGGCAATACTTTCAATCAAGTATAGTTTAATTATTGGTTTCCATTTTTCATTAAAGACATCAGCATGCATCTTTCAAGAAAATGTGATCATAAAAAGCTCAGTTTCAGTTTTACTGTACAAGAGTTGTTTATTTAGTGGCAGAACAATTGGCCATGAAGGTTTTAAATGCCTTGCATTTACAAACCTCATGGCCAATCATTTGACCTCATGCATCTTGTGCAGATCAACTGATAAGCCTCTCTCACATTCTTGCCCAAATCCTCCTCAGCCTGCTTTATTTAGTGGGTATGGATGTGCTTGCCCTTTTATCCGACAGATACATTCAAAGATAACCCAAAGTCAGCAAAAACTGCTACAGTTATTGCCGCTACAATGAAATGTGTTG
The DNA here is from genome assembly GCA_028565275.1 of Leiocassis micropogon. Lineage (NCBI taxonomy): Eukaryota > Metazoa > Chordata > Actinopteri > Siluriformes > Bagridae > Leiocassis > Leiocassis micropogon. The sequence continues at coordinate 6,716,224 of JAOVVA010000044.1, forward strand.
TTTTATCATAGTATTTGCATATTTTAATTGCACCTCAAAAAATAGATTTGTATTAGATTTAATTTTCTCAGCATGTTCTTGGTTCAGCTCCAGTGGACCATCCAAAGGGAAAGAGAAGACAGCTACGAGTGCTGTAAATTGAGTTATTTAGTAATGTATTAGTCATATGATAGCACAATAGCTGTTCATGGGCACAGATGACCAACTTAAGGCCTTACCAACTCCTATTTTTTTGCAAGTGTCTCATCCCCAGACTATTTTGCCAAACTTTTTCAGGTGCTAAAAAAGAGAAAAAGTGAAAAGAAATGGCAAGGCAAATAAAATTAGACACATGACATAGAACAGCAACAACTGCATTTACACATGAAGGTCACTTATAATGAAAAATAACTTTTTTAACTTGGACAGTCATATGGGTCTCTAGTGTGTGTAGAAAGGCAAAAAATATATTCCTCGATATTTGTTTCATTTGTACATTATTTGTTTATTATTTGTGATGGGGAAAATGGTGGTCATTTGTTAAAGACCCTCCTCTGGCATGGGGTTCAGCACCGCCTAGACGTCATCTTTTTTTTTTTTCGTTTTGGCGACAACAGATTTATAATGTGAGTTAAAAATTAGAGGACTACTGCATGTTAAAAAGGAAGTCATGCCCTGTTGTTAAAGGTAAACAAGAATACCAAACTCTCTGTTTACATCCATTTTCTGAGGGAGTGAAGAAACAGCGGATACTGTTTATTTACTGTGGAAGTGTTCCAACCGTTATCTCCAGATTTTTACATGCATGTGTTAAACCATTCACATGGAACTACATTTTACAGGAAGGACAATTTAAAAGCTGGATTTGCATCAATGGTCATTTAAAAAACTGAATAAAACAGAAAGAAAATCATGGACATCAAAATGCCTGATCTAAGTCGTGTTTCACACATTTTTGGAGACCTGTAAGACTTATATTAAATTCTTTACAAAGGCATACCATATGTGAGCTTTAAAATTATCTTATATCTTCATTAGGCACAATAAAACCAAGTTAAATAATCTTTATCATTATAACCATTATGGTCCAATATGATTTACAATTGCACTCTCATTCATCACTCACTCAAATTGTAAAACCTGATCTCAGCTCAATTTGCCATTTACATAAACCCTGAATTATCGCCCGACTACAATGTATTCTCTTTTATAATTACTATTTTTTTTATTATTATTATTATTATTATTAGACTTTATGCCTAAAAGGTGTTAGAAGCATATAAGAAATAGTAATTGCATGCAAAGGCTGCTCTGAGTTAACCAAATGCTACACTCAGAACTGTGGAATTTCTAATCAAATGCAGGGACGGTTTTGTGTCTCTACTACAGTTAGACAGGTGTTGCGCATACTGCAACCTAGAAACACACATTTTGTCCTATTTTCCCTTTACAGAGACAAAAACACCTTATAGAAACAACACTTTTTTAACTAAAATGATACTCCACAGTAAAATGCAGGAATTACGCTTAGGACAATATAATTTGTTTCCTTTTTATCAGCTGAAACATGTATGTATAAGTTGTACAATTTTATAGTATATGCTGTCTATGAACACAGTTATGCAGGCTAATTTAAGGATGACATTTGTGAAGTGTACCTAGCGGAACAGTAACTCAGTGGTCCGTGAACTGCTGTGCTGTGGCCCGTGACTCTGTAGTGCTTAGGATTGATCCTATTTGATGGTTACTGCCATTGTGCCCTTCAACAAGGGTGCCAAGCCTTAACTCACTTTACAAAGTCTGTTTGTCTGTGTTCAAAAGTAATTCTTGCTATAGATGAATCTTTAAAGTTTGTTACTACAATATTCAATAATTAGGAATTTACTCATGGATTGAGATGCCAGTCCATTGCGAGTATACTTTGGAGTATAATATACCTCTGTCACACAACAGGGTAAATAAAAATGTTATTTTAAGACAAATTACAAGTGTCCCAAATGCAATCAGACTGTAGTCTATAATCTGATTGAAGTCGTGATGATTGGAGATTCCAACTTGTGACTGGTTTCAAGAATTCATCTATTGTATGATTGTTTAGATGTGAAATGGCAACCCAATCATTGACCCTTCCTTTGCCAAAGACCCATTGAATGTTACCCTCATATGGGGCAAATACATGCTGAAAGAATATACTTATTTCAAGAGAGAATCAGATCAAGTGTTTACATGGCCAATATTTTCCTGTTGAGCAGGTTCTCAAAGCTTTAGAAACTCCCCATTCTCACTGAAAGTTTCTTTCCGATTGAAATGGATCACGTCTGACTGGTCCCATTTCACACTGAGGTGTGTACATGACCCATTTGTATTCATATTGGGCTATTATTTTGGTATTATTAGTGGAATATTAGAGTCCACGTAAATGTACTGTAGACTATTTTGTATAACAACGTAACTAATGAGACCATAGAAAGTCCTTACTGCTCAATTTAGATATGCCAAAAACTGATTTGAGCTCTCATTCTGAATAAAGTCACATAGAACATATTATATCCCATGTAGATGTAATTACTTGTGGCATTATAAAATAACCAGAAAATCTGTTAACAATGTAGTGAAGTGCAGTGAAATGGAAAAGACATAAAAATGTAACTATGATAAGCTTTCAGTTTGTTTTTTTATAGTGCAAACAGAATCATGACCATTGTGATAGTTATAAAGCTGAAGTGCTGGCAGTGACGTCCAAACTGAGATTTATTTCTGGGCTGTTCATTTGCATCTGAATTTAATCAAGTTGTTAATAAAGAAGGACATGTCGTGGGTGAAGCGGCTTACTGAGAAGAGACTGGAGTGGGCGCTGTGCTTCAGCAGGGTGCAAATGTGTGGGTGATGTTACATGTACACACACGCACGTTCGAACACACACACACACACACACACACACACACACTTAAGCACATGATTATGTGTTGTGGAAGACTTCTGTCTGCTGTCCAACTTTGATACTTTAATGTTAAAATAGGACCCAGGATGTGTGTGTGTGTGTGTGTGTGTGTGCGTGCGTGTGCGTGTGTGTGTGTGTGTGAGTGTGTCTTCCATCATGCTGAATCTGACTACAATTGCTCGTTGTCACCCCCATTTCACCCCCCATTACCCATGCTGGGAGGGCAGCACAGGGAGCAAGAAAGCAGGGAACAAGAGTAATGGGGGGGGGGGGTTGGAAAGGGAGATTGGTATGGGATTATACATAGTCTCAGGCTTGCTGGGACCACAACTAATTACGAATAACAAACATGTTTATATTTCCAAACACCATTTAGTTGCAAGATTAATGTCTTGAATCTTTTTAAGGACCATACGCTAGTTATTATATTATTAAATGCTGGAATATTTCCCACCTACTGCATCTTTATTACTTTCTTTAATTACAACCAGAAAACTACTGCCACCTCCAGGGGTGGAGAGTACAGAATGTAGTTTCATACCAGATATCCACAGCTCAGGATGATTGGATCTGCAGTTGAACTGGTCACCGTGGCCCTTTAGAACAATCTGAGAACCCTGATCTAAGCCTAATGGATTTTTACCAGCTGGGGTATGTAAAGGCCATGGTGTACCCAGGAAAAGATTCAGCACAATGACAAATGAAAAGAAAAATGACATAATTAAAAACTACAATGGGCGGACTCAAGTTGTTGTTAATGCTGTTGTGCAGTTGCAATTTAAACAATTTATTTTATCAATTTAGTTGGATAAGTTTGCAAGGTGAAATGCAAGAAAAAAGCCAGTTACTTTAGGATGGACACGTGTACAGTATGTGTTGTCACAACGCTCACTCTCATCATGTCCATGCAATCCAGGAATAGTCTGACACTGCTGAACAATCTCAATCAGCTGATGCTTAAATTTATTGTTCTTAATGCATGATAGCTTTAGCACTCATTATGTGCGATGATTATCACTGACTTACTCTAAAATATATCTGTGTGTTAGCTGCTAACAGTTTACTGTTGGTTAAACCTCCTGACGGTGTGTCACACTCATCAGACCTCTCAACACGACAGATCTCCTTTGCACACACAGATCTGGTTGTGCCTTTGTCACTACCTCCACTCCTGATTAAAAGCAAGTCAACATCAACCCCTGATTTTTTTATTGTCCTTTTGGTCCAGAGAGCAGAATGTGTCCTTCATAGTGGTTTGATCTCCTTTGTTTTTACTCTAAGGCCAAACATACAGCTTAAATACAGATGACATGAGGATAAGGGCTGATATGTGTGTCGCTTCACCACACGTGTCCCTGCTAGCACAGTTGGAATCATGGTGGTGAAAAGTGAGAGTAAAAATTTTTACTCCACCCACACATTCACTCACACACACGCGTGCACACACGCACACACAGACACACACACACACACACACACACACCAGCTATAATTATGGAAACGTGATGCAGAACTGGACTCTCTCCAGTTTTACATCCCTTAACACACACACGCGCGCACACACACGCGCACACAAAACAAACAAACAACACAAACCTATAATTATCTTGATGTGATGTAGAACTGGACTCTCTCCAGTTCCCCTTCCCTAAGTACACACACATACACACACACACACACACACACACACACACACACACACACAGATTTCAGATTAGCATACCAGCTCACACACTGGCTAACAACAAAATATGTTGCAGAAACACACATACACAAATGACATTACATTTATTATTGTGTACTGTATATGTGACTTTAGCGGTGTTTGGTCTAATGCGTTACAAAGTTACTTTTTTGATGTAACGAGTAATCTAACGCGTTAGGTCCACCATTAATAACCATTAAAACCAAAATATATTTTTAAAAATGTAATCATACAGTAATAAATATAATATAATAAATATAATAAATTTTAATAAAAAGGACAGAAGATAGGAGAGAAGATAAAAACAGAATAGTATAAAAGAGTAATAATAAATACTATTAGTATTATAGTATTACTATTACTAAATAGTATAATACTATAGGTATAAACACTTGCTGCATGTGTGTGCAGCTCTCCCTGTGCTTCTCCAGTAGGTGGGGCAGTTTGTCATTGTCAGGGAGGCAGTTGAATTTGGGAATGATTTTATTGAATTTTGTGAAGAAATCAGAGCGAATGTGGTGGTTTACAGTGGAAAATTAATTCTTTTCATACATGTTTTGTTTTTCACAACAATTATACATGATTGCCATTTCTTTTTTTATGTGTTAACACACCAGATAATATGCCTGTAGTTGCACTTTGAATATCTGCCTTTACATGATCTCTGAATGCTGCATTTTAGTGTTTATGTAAAATAGCTACTCAAGAGCCACGCACCACCAGAGCACATGAGAGCTGAACAACAAGCCGGGGGAGGGGTATCGTCTTATATGAGGTCACAATGGGGAAAATCTGATTTCCTTGTCCAACATAAAAAGAAGAAGGAGCAATATGCAAGGAATGCTTTTTCTCACATTTTGTGTTCGAACACACACACACACACACACGCACACACACACACCAACACTGCAGAACCATTTCAGTGTGAGTGACTAAAAAGTGTATTTTGCATAATAAGGTGCCCTTTAAGTGCTGTGACTTCAGTCAACATCAGCACTTTGAGATAAATCTGGCTCTTTACATTTATTCACCATATTGAAGGACATGCACTTTGCACTTTATAGTTTCTTAGTTAGTTAACAAGCTGACTTTTTCTCATCAGCATCATGAGACAGATAGAGAGAAACTGAAAATGATAAAATGATAAAATGATAAGGGAATGATTTTATATATCTCCTATGAATTAACTGATAATAGGAAATAACATTGTAAGTGTAGCCAAATTGCGACAGAAGAATTCTGGAACATGCTGTTATTGGAAAATGACCAACATTAAGTTGGTTACAGTAAATCCGCTTTGTATTGTGTTGTATCACACCATCCCTTTATTGATTATTTCCCTATAGCCCCATAAACCGCCATGATGTATTCCTTTCTTATCCCAGATTACCTGGAGCAGATGTGATGAAGTACTGTAAAAAAGAGATGTGTAGGGAAATAGTTCAGGAACCTAATAATCAATGGCCTGTCACAGCTTTTAGCAAATAATTTACAAGTATTTAATATCATTATTAAAATACTAATGTACTGTATTTAATTCCACAGTTTCACAGTTTTAGATCTCAATGCTATATAATGACTATACAGTACAGGCCAAAAGTTTGGACACACCTTCACTCATTCAATGTGTTTTCTTTATTTCCAGGACCATTTACATTTGTAGATTCTCACTAAAGGCATCAAAACTATGAAAACACATGTGGAGTTATGTACTTAACAAAAAAAGGTGAAATAACTGAAAACATGTTTTATATTCTAGTTTCTTTAAAATAGCCACCCTTTGCTCTGATTACTGCTTTGCACACTCTTGGCATTGTCTCGATGAGCTTCAAGAGATAGTCACCTGAAATGGTTTTCCAACAGTCTTGAAGGAGTTC
>JAOVVA010000044.1:6732090-6743279 GCA_028565275.1 Leiocassis micropogon
TGTGGATCATGCATCATGGCTTTGTTTTTCACTCACTGTACATTTCTCCAAATCATTATTACTGTTTAGGGCACCATTCAAAGTGAAACAAATAACCTTGTAATAATTTCAGAATGTCACATTTAACACAAATTATTAGTAGTAAAGGGACACATAGTTAAAATCAAAGTGGCTTTTATTATTATTTTAACCCTATGCAGTAAGTACAGTACACAGTTTAACGAAACAACGTTCCTCCAGGACCATGGTGCTACATAACAACACAGAGCTACAAGAGACCATACAAAATTATACTAAAAGAATCTAAAAAAATTCTACTTCAAGTGCATTAGTGCAAGCATATGCAAACAGTGAAAGAGAGAACACAAGACAATCTTAGTTCGTTCAAATGTTGCACTTTCTGAACCTTCAATATTTTGATTACTGATAACTTATGGCTTATACTGTGTGTCTCATGGCAGGTCTTTTCCAAAGGGCTATTGCCCAGAGCGGTTCAGCCATCTCCAGCTGGTCCATTAACTATCAGCCACTGAAGTACACCAAGATCCTGGCACGTAAGGTTGGCTGCTCATACAGTGAGACGGCTGATCTGGTGGACTGCCTGAGGAGAAAAAGCTTCAGGGAGCTAGTGGATCAAGATATACAACCCGCACGCTATCACGTTGCCTTCGGCCCTGTGGTGGATGGAGATGTGGTGCCTGATGACCCAGAGATTCTCATGCAGCAGGTTAATACCATTAGAGTTTAGCTCAGAGTGACCATGACTTTCTCCTGAGGCAATGTAATTTTAGTTTCTGATTATGTGCTTATAAGAGCAGAGGGAGCTCAAAATATATAATTCAGCATTTTCCCAATCCCTGTTACCATCTGATGAGTTAAACCAATGTTAAAATCAAAACATTGAGCTCTGCAAACCTGAGGGCCTCCTGGACTGGAGATTGTGCACAATGTCTATTTTTACCTGAGAACTGTTGCTACTTAACAGAGAATGATAAATTCTAAAAGTTTAAAATAAACATTATACACTAAACCAACTAGAGAAACTATTTGCATTTCAAGTCTGAAGAACATTCACAGTATTTTTATTTTTCACTAAAATGTGTGGAAGAATTATTGCCATTTGTAGAGCAAAATTTTCAGTCTTCTAATTTTTCAGTTGTCATCCATACATATAAAAAAGGCTTAAGAGCCTTCAAGTTAAAGAAGCAGATGGTACTTTATCTTTACAAGCCACATAAATAGTGGATGTAAAAAATATATATTTTATTTTTAATATAAAATTATTACTTGTGTGGTTGTATGTAACATTTGATTTAATGATAATATTATTCCAAGAAATATCTTTCCCCACTCTCTCTTGTAGACTTAATAGATATAAGTAGGAAAACAATGTTTCTAAGTAATTTCTGACTTGACATTTATCAGTTATTGGAGGATTAACCAGGAATTGTATTTATTTATTTTTATTGACCCAATACTGTAACTGATACACTGTGTCCGCTAGGGGGAGTTCCTGAATTATGACCTCTTGATTGGGGTGAATCAGGGAGAGGGGCTGAAGTTTGTAGATGATGGTGGCTCAGAAAGTGAGGAGGGGATTTCAGCTGCAGCCTTCGATTACACGATCTCCAACTTTGTGGACAACCTCTATGTTTATCCTGAAGGTCAGTGTTATAAAGTCTTTTAAAATATTGTTAAAAGAAGGGGTTATAAAATGAAGCCAAAAAGTATGGGAGTTCCCACAAGGAACCATAACTACTACTACTACTACTACTACTTATTATTATTATTATTATTATCATCATCATTATTATCATTATTATTATGTCTTCTTACACCACTTGTGCTCTCATTCAGCACTACTGTATCCTCATCGTAGTGCCTGCAATTGAACAGTCCTGCCAGCAGAGGACAATATTAGACTGTCTCAGAGCAGAGTGAAATTTTATTTTTTTTTTTTTATCATTTTCAAGGTTACTTATCTCAGCATTTAGGAAGAACGCTGCTTTTTTAAAAAAAAAAATTTTTTTACCTTTTTTTATAAGAGATAGCCAGATGGGATGTAATAGCCACAAGCCTTAAAAACTGCTGTCTCAAAATTAGACACACTGTGGGCATATGTTAAACAAAACCTTCTTTAAAAATGTTTAAAAAATTTCCCTCTTAAAATTCTTTTATGTTCTATGTCTTAATTTTTTTAAATATTCTTTTCCTTTTTTGCATATAATTTTTTTTCTCTAGGTAAAGACATCTTGAGGGAGACCATCAAATTCATGTACACAGACTGGGCAGATCGAGATAATGGTGAAATGCGCCGTAAGACCCTGTTGGCATTATTCACAGACCACCAATGGGTGGCTCCAGCTGTGGCCACTGCCAAGCTACATGCAGATTACCAGTCCCCAGTCTATTTCTACACATTTTATCACCACTGCCAAACAGAGACACGGCCTGAATGGGCAGATGCTGCACATGGGGATGAGATCCCATACGTGTTTGGCGTCCCCATGATCGGCGCAACAGACCTGTTCCCCTGCAACTTCTCCAAGAACGATGTCATGCTCAGTGCGGTGGTCATGACCTACTGGACCAACTTTGCCAAGACTGGGTATGTTTTTTATGTCATACTGACTTGCAAAGTAAATTCACATTAAATGGTCTTTGTACAGTATATAGATGGTAAAGACTCTCACATTCTTGTTTCTCTTAAAACCTTGGGGCTAAATTAAAAAGGCTTTTCTAATCCACTTATATTACAGTTAAAAAATCTAAATAAAATAAAAATTGAAGGGTATAATGCAAAGAAACTGTCTGTTTCAAACTTTAATATATAAAATTTTTTGTTTAACTTTATCAGGGATCCTAACCTGCCAGTCCCCCAGGACACCAAGTTCATCCACACAAAACCTAATCGCTTTGAGGAGGTCATCTGGACCAAGTTCAACTCCAAGGACAAGCAGTACCTGCATATCGGCCTGAAGCCACGTATCCGTGATAACTACCGTGCCAATAAGGTGGCATTCTGGCTGGAGCTGGTGCCTCATCTGCACAACCTGCAAGAAGACCTCGTGCCCAGCACAACCCGCCTGCCCCCACGGCCTCCGCACTGGAAGAGCCCTGATTCCCGTGCCACACGGCCACCATACCCCACTTTTCCTCCAGATCCAGATCCTGAGGGTTCAGAGCGGCCACATTTTTCTCCATTTCCTAGTGACGCACGTGACTACTCCACTGAGTTGAGTGTCACAGTGGCAGTTGGTGCATCTCTGCTGTTTCTCAACATCCTGGCATTCGCTGCACTCTACTACAAACGAGATAGGCGGCATGAGGCACGACGTCACCGCCTATCTCCACAGCGTGGCGTGCCAGCCAACGATCTGGCACACAGCCAAGAGGAGGAGCTCATGTCTCTGCAGATGAAGCGCTCTGAGCAACGTGACGTGGAGCCACTGCGACCAGCATGTCCACCAGACTACACTCTGGCACTACGGCGGGCACCAGATGATGTTCCTCTTATGACTCCTAACACCATTACCATGATACCTAGCAGCATTGCAGGCATGCAGCAGCTCCACGCCTTCAGCGCCTTCCCCGCCACCACCGGTCATAACAACACACTGCCTCACCAGCACTCCACCACCCGTGTATAGTACTGCCCTCTTTTCCTGTCCCTTCTACATCTTTCTCTCTCATCCTGGTGAAGAAGTACAACAGGGTTTCCTGGTGGTCTTCTCATAGACACACATGAACAGCAAGAATGAGCTGTAAATGTTGGCATGAGACAAGCTGCTTTTTCAGAGGAGACAAGGCTATAATTAGCAAGGACATATTGTCCATTAGTGATTGTTTTGGAATTTTATTCCACAGCGGTAAGCAGTAGGCCACTAGGGAAAATGTGACTGTCTGATTCAGAGAGAGAAAGACAGAGAGAGAGAGAGAGAGAGAGAGAGATTTTTCTAGTTTTCTGATGTTCTTTGCCCTTCCATCACTAGGCTGAACAACTACATTTATCAGCTCTACTGTTTCTTTCTCAACAATTTCCTTTAGTGTTTTTTTTTTCTTTTTGTCTTCACTCACATAATAATATTACTTTTTTTTTTTTTACTCTGTCCTTATGAAATGCTCTGTGATCTAGTGTCATGTGCAGGGGAGTCAGTTTTATACACAAATTCTGTGTAACAAGGAAATGATACACATAAACACGTGGTTCTGTTCTTTTTACCAGCAATCTCGGTGCCACGTCCTATAGGGTACCCCTGCAACAAGATACAAAATGCATCAGAAAAAACATCAACATTGATCTGGCAGAGGAAAAAGAAAGGTGCAAGTGCCAACCTGCTTACCCTTAAACATATCTTTTTATCTTATTTGTTTTTATTTTTCATACAAATAGAATTAAATGTAATTCCTCTAGTGTATAAAAATCAGTGGCAAAGTCTGATTATGTATAAATGCAGTGTTGACAAAGACACCCCCCTTTTATCATCTCATAAAAAAAATTCTATGTTTTTCTCTTTTCACCATTGTCTTTGTCCCACTCTGGTATGGGTTCATATCAATGTATCATTATTGGTGCTATTGTTTGAGATTTGGCCCCTGTAGAAGGCAGGTAGTATTTCATCTTCAGTCTACTAGTGAACTATCATAGTGAGATGATGTTGTTCCCAGAGGTGGGAGGTAACCGAGTTAATATGTATAGTACTTCAGTACATAATTCACATATCTGAACTTTACTTGAGTAGTTTTTTAGAGGATCCCTAATTTTACTCCAGTAAGAAATGCAGCAAATATCTGTACTTTTACTGAACTACATTTCTGTACGGTGTTTCATTACCTAACCATAGTCGTGTGTAGTATTTGAAGTGGGAATTTTGCCACCTGCTGACAATATGTAATTGTGTGACTTGCCTTTTCTTTGAGACACACCTAATAACACAACAAGTGTTTGAAATCAGACGCAGGGCTATTTGCAGATAGCAACAAAAACAGCACCTTCAAAAGAGAGAGAGAGAGAGAGATTTTTTTAACTTTAAAGGGGGTACTGTTAGCTAATACAAGCCCTGTATTTTTGATACTTGAAGGTTAGTACATCTGTACTAACAAGTACACAAGTAAACAAAGGCTTTCTACTCATACCCGAATAACATTTGCCATAGGGAATCTCTACTTTTAGTCAAGTACAGAATTTGTGTAAATTGCCCACCTCTGGTTGTTACACATATGATGGATGTATGTATGTAGCCATTTCCAGCTTGTGAAATAATGCTTGGACTTTATTTTATTTATTGTTTTTACATGTTATACTTGGTTTTTTAGCAGTCACACTTGATTTTTCTCTCTTTTCTCTCCTTGCTTCTCCTCTTTGCACATCTATTTTCAGAGAATACAAATTCCGAGGATTCTGGAGGGTGCGAGTCTGTGTGTGCATGTGAGCATGCATGTGTGTGTGTGCGTGTCACCTAACAACATTCTAAGAGTGAGAAAAAAGTTAAAATAGGAAGGAGTACCAAAAAAATCACCAGATCTTTGTGCACATAGGGTTTTGCTTTTTTATTATTGTTATTTTTAAATTACTCAAACATCAATTTCATAACTGTGTGAAATGCTGTTTAACTCCTCAAATATATTACGGTTACAATAAGCACAGAGGAAGGAGGGCACTAAATTAAATATTAATCAGATTAAACCATCCCAGACGCATTGTGCAATCAATGCAAAACAAAAAGGCCAAAACATTCAACTCAAAGAGGATACATCAGTCATTTTGAAACTTGTTACTTTATTATTGTTCAATAGCATTTCAATGTATAGCCTGATACTGATGATCCCATGAGATTGGGTATGTATCCATCAGAGAAGGTTGGTCTTATACAAAAAAAATATATAATAATAAAAAAATAATAATTGGGACAACGTCTTATTTTACTCTCATTGTTTACTGCCATACCAATTTTATGTCCTATTTTGAGTTCTGTGAGTGTGACAAGGTGGAGCTGTGCACTTTTGTCTACACGTGGAAGAACTTATAGACTGCTGTTGTGGCTAACTGGGATTAAAACGCCTGAAAGCAGGCTGATGTCTGATGCTGCACAGTGAATTGTAACATATAGAAATGTCCTTAGCATTGCCTGACTAGCATACTGGACATCCTGTATGCTGGACAACAACATGCTGTATTCAGTTCATATGAGATTTGAATTTAGAGGCACACAAAACCATCAAGACATACAGTATTTAAACACTTTTTTCATGGAAAACAACTGTGAATAACTGGACCCTTGTTGGACCCCTGTGCCCATGTGATCACTATTTGTGGTAGGAAACATGGCTAACCTTAACCAAGCATACCAGACTGGAAGTGGACAAGAGGTGCATACAAATGAAACATAAAAAAGAGAGAAAAGAAACATGGTGTTTGCCTTTATTTTTTTGTGTATGCTGAACCACTAGAGGACGACATTGTGAACAGTGGAGACATCCTTTTTCTGATAAAGCGCTGGGTTCTCAGAAAGCATACAGTATGCTAAGCAAAGATAATATTTAGTGAGAGGACTTAACTGTACATTTTTCAATGTAAGAAAAAAAAATCAACAAAAATATTTGTAAATATTCTGTTTCTCGTTTGTTTGTTTGTTTGTTATATGAGTGAATGAAATACTTACTTTGTGAACAGGACAACAGGTGCGAGTTAATTCGACGACCACAGACATCATCACATTAATCTCTCTCTCTTTTTTTTTAAAATCAGTTTAAGGAATTAACAACCAACTGCATTATTACATGTAGAATTAATATCAATATGTTTGACATGTTTACACTTGCACTACTATAATCAGCTATCAAAGCCCTAATACGATTCTTATTGTGATTTTTCATTTAGTATCTTGTAGTCACTTTGTTTGATGTGTGTAAGGGAGGTTGGTAAGAAGGCCTCTGCTCTTTGGGTCTCTTATTGTAGCATTTGATCTAATGAGCAGCATAGGGAATGTGCAAGATTGCCTTTGTTTTATTGGAAAAGACATCAGTTTTTACCTCTGCTTATAAATAACCCCTAGTTGCTTTTGAGACATTTACTCCACAAAATGTGAAACATTTCTGCTTTCTTTTTCAAATACACCTGCTGGCATCTTACCATATTTATGACTACCATTTGGTAATCCTAATGGCTTGTGGTTTAAATAATGAAAAACAAAAGAAGCACATAAAATCCCTCTGGGGAGAACTCTTTCCGATGATTAGATCTGCACTGTCCCCGACCTGTGCCTGTTGTCTTGTTCTTACTTTCTTTGTTGAAAATCAGAAATCTGATAAGATGAAGAACGTGTTAATAATGGACTTAAATAGATGATTATTAAAAAAAAGAAAACATATAAATAAGAAGATGATATTTCTGTTTGATTTAGAAATTATTACACACTGTATGCTGTGACTCTGATCTGGGAAACATTAAATACATTCATAGCCTGTTGCCTGTGTGTTTACTGAATTGCAATGCTTCTTAATCAGCTCACTATGTCATGGGGCAGAATTTATTTATACTACAATAAAAAAAAAATAACAGACGTAAAAGTACTGATAACATACTGTATATGATTTGGTTTCTAAATCATAAACATTTATAACAAGGTTTTCCCAAAACATAACTGAAATGCTGCTTGTGTAAACCCAGTGACACTATTCCTTGGCAGAACCACCTGTCCAAATTCAACTTGTATAAAATGACTGAATTGGAGCTCCTGGATTACATTACCACTAATATAAGCATAAGCATTAAAACAATGTTTGTAATCAGCATTATCTGTTGAGCATTGTAGTTTTGCTCTTCACATCGTTCCTTTATGTAGTGTTTCACAACATAGTCAATGATATAATAGTTCACAACTTATTTCATTTCATTTTCGATTTTTATACCTACAGTATACAGTAGCTAAAATGGACCTGTGTAATGCAGTTGAACAACTTAAAAGATTTTAATTTAATTTAATTAAAATGACATGACAATGTCATACTGTATCTAAGCTCTCATTTTTTGTAACAAGGAATATTACAAACTGATAGAGATTTTTTTTTTTTGTCCTATTTCAAACATCTCATGAAAAAGCAAAACATTTTGAAGACAAAGACCTCCCTTTTGTTTCATGTTCATCCATAAGTGGCCAAAAATACAAGCTCAACAACAGTTTCCTACCATATTTTTTTCAAAGAAATTGTTGAGTTCTTCTTCAGACATAGTTTCTTCAGAGCTGCTCCAGCAGTTTGAACACTTTCTTTTCCATTCTATTTTCTGTTCTCTTGAAGTTGTCTAACTTTATTCTTTCCTGTCCTAATCTCACTAACTGCTTCTAGTTTATTCAGCACTGAGTTCTCTGTTTCCCTCCTGAGAGGTTTTGTACTGTATAAAGTATTCTCTATACTTTTCCACAAGATACTGTAGACATAACCCTCTGTTTGTTCAATGTATTTAACATGTATTTAAAATTTATTTTTCCTTTGTACTGTATCAAGATTTAAGGATGCCTTGTCTTTCATTTTTTTCAGGAAATCCTGCAGGTTTGTGTTTTCAAGTTTTGATTTCATCTTCTCAAAATTGGCCACTCCGGTTTCAGCAGATGATTACCACTGGAACATGTGTTTTTTGAAAGCCCATTTTTAACCTTAGTGCAAAGTTTCATGTATGGGTCAGCTAGCAAACTGTTCCTAAAATTGAATATTACATTTTCATATTTTACTGCATCTTCTCATCTCATCTTCTATACCGCTTTATCCTGTATTCAGGGTCACAGGGACCTGGAGCCTATCCCAGGAGGCTTAGGGCACAAGGCAGGGTACACCCTGGACAGGGTGCCAATCCATCGCAGGGCACACATACACACACACTCACACACCCATTCACACACTAGGGGAAATTTGGGAACACCAATTAACCTAACCTGCATATCTTTGGGAGGAAACCGGAGTACCCGGAGGAAACCCACCAAGCACGGGAAAAACATGCAACAGAGACAGGAATCGAGCCTGGCCGGGAATCGAACCCGGACCCTGGAAGTGCAAGGCGACAGTGCTAACCACTACATCACCGTGCCGCTATTTAACTGCATATCACAAGCTAATGTTGTTTTTAGATGTTGTCTCCACATTGTGTCTTTTGAAGTCATAGACAACCTCAGAGTAGCAAGCATTTACTGGTGCCACTGATGAGGTACCGTGGCAGAGCCCAGGTACAGTATATGCTAGTTACCAGTCTCTGGATCATACTCTATTACAACAGTAAACTTTTTGTTGTCATCCTTGTTTTCCATCCTGGCCACAGCCTTGGTCATTTCATTCAGTTGCTCTAACAAAAGATTTTGTCACATACTGAGATGTCAGCTAAATGTTAATGCACACATTTGGAAATTCTCCAGTACCCAAGTCTTACAGAAGACACTATGGGTAAGTCAGCTAGAACAATCCTGTTTTCCAAAGACCCTCTTTAATTAGACAAGGAGTGTGGTCTATAATTCTTTACAATACCTCTTGTAAAATTCCAAAGCCATCAGGATTGTCTGATGTGTGTCACAATTAGGAATCAGTAAAGGCACTGAAAATTGTCACAGACATTTTTAGTGTAATCTTTTTGCCTGTTGTTGAAAAAAACTGTCTGAGCAATGGAAGAGTGCAGTCATAATGGCTAATTATAGACATAATCTTGTCCTGGTTAAGAACAAGACTGTCCAAATCACTATACAAGTCCCAACTTGTCATGTCTTTATTCCTATTTGTTGATAAACATTTAACACTTCTTGTAGTCACATTTACCATCATGATTTTATTGAAGTGAGACATGGTAAATCTGATTTTTTTTTTTACTTGGCTGCTAATTGTACCACAGGCATAGCATCCACTGCATGTAGTTTAACAGAGATGGCTACAGATAGAGCATTTCAAACTCAAAATAAAATTATTTTAATAAGGCATAATAATCAAAATGAAAACAGAAATGTTTCACTTTATATGTAATAAATCTAAAATATATGAGTTTCACTTTTTTAATTAATTTATAAAAGAAAATCAGCTTATGATATTCAAATTTTTGAGATACACCATATGAACTTCCCAGTCCAGCAATTTTGATATGCCTAGATTGAATCAATGAAAAATGCTGCGTGAATACAGCAGAGTTCATTGCATGGGCATGTGTATATGTTCATTTGTCATACCATGATTTGCCTGGTACCGTGTTACATACCAGGCCAATCATGGACAGTTTAAGCAAGCAAAAAAATGATTCAAGCACTCAAAAAAAGCAGAAAAAAAGTTATTTATGTAAGAATGAGTCACAAGTATAATGCAGCACATTAGCCGTACCGTACATTATGTCTTACACATATTTGGTGGGTTCTACAATATGTAATGTTTCAGATACACACGATGAACAGTATTACTATTCTGTTTTTGTTTTTAATGCAAAAATTAAAAAGATGCTGGCATATATAAGATGATACCATATGTGTTACGAGGAGGGCTTCAATATGGCACCACCAAAAATGTTGTTACAGTAAGTGTGGAAGACCCCATGCAGGACTTAGAGGGGAGGACTTAGAGTCTGCGCGTGCTGCCTCACCTCTGATTCCTTTCCCCAACTAAGTACATCCCAAAGTGCTTATTTATTATTATTGTTTTCATATCTCTTTAGTTCTCTTTTTTTTGATCATTTTCACTTTTCTTTCCCCTTTACCAGAGCACCACTCTCATACCTGGTGCTATCTAATGTTCGCACATGGTGCGCTGGTTTCTGGGAGCTTAAATATCCTACCGGCTATGTGTAGCTTGTTCTCTGTGATTGTCAGCGGGGGGAGGTTGCCTAGCAACCGTGCCCGTCGGCCATCTACCTGACTAAAAATCCCTGGGTTGGTCACTTGCGGCGGCGTCTGTCCCACGGGCGGCCGTGTTACAATATGATGATAAAATGATTGACACATTTTTGTATTGTGACATCAAAAGGAAATTGGAATCCTTTTTTTCTATTCCTTACCCTTTTTGCATTATTTTGGTATTTTTGCATTGACTGGTTAATTGGGAACTTATTATTTATTGTAATTTGATCATTTGTGGCAAAGTGTTTTTGTGTAATTAACCCTTCTGTTGTGTTAGGGTCAAAATTGACCCGTTTTCAAGTTTAACTGTGTAAAAAGTACACTTTCCTTTTT
>JAOVVA010000044.1:6772029-6784752 GCA_028565275.1 Leiocassis micropogon
AACTGCCATGTGATTGGTTGATTAGATAATTGCATTAATGAGAAATTGAACAGGTGTTCCTAATAATCCTTTAGGTGCGTGTATATCCGCCATTAACATGATGTAAGAGTGATGTTATGATGGATATTCTTTGACCACTAGAGGGCATAGGAGTCTCACATATGGTCGCACTCCTTCAAAACGGCAGTGTTAGGTCAGAAGGAATTCTGCCATGTATTAACATTAAGATGATTATATTATGATAAGAACCCAAGAATATTGTTATAGCATTGACAATAAAACACATTTACTTGTATCTACTGTGCAACATTTTAATTTTAAAAAAAGATCACAATTCATCATCTTTTAATTCACTTTCCCTGCTATTGTTGGTTATAAGCTTTCTTTAATTAGTGACAAATCTTTTGGAGATTAATAATAATAATAATAATAATAATAATAATCACCATCATCATCAGAGGAAATGACAATAATTAATCTCCAATAATAACATGCATTTTTAATATCATGATCATGGTTTAATGGACCAAAAGAATCTTTTAAATTATTATTTTTGTGCCAGGTATGCATTAATGCTGCCTCTCAGCTCATGAGTGCCTCCATTCGATCCTAAGCACACTTGTTCCTGTGGATTTTCTCTGGGATCTAAGGTTTCCTTCCACCCGTCAGAAAACATGCTTCTAGTGAGATTGTCCATAATTTATTATCCTCATAGGCATGTGTCCTGCACATTTTAGTGTTTTCTCTGGACGAGGGTTAGGAACTGGTGGAATAATTAATGAATGAAGTTAGCACCGTGGTTATGTTTGTGGCAGACAAAGATTGTAGAAGGAGCTTTGATCGAGAGCATGGACTCTTCTCCATGCCACCCAGCCATTCTTCTGCAGAGACTCCCTGTCTGGCACAGGACCGTAATAGTGCGGATCCATTATCAGCAGGTAACTGCCTTCTTTCCCGGTGCACACACCTAGAATGCCTTTGGAGGAGTTGTCCCTGTCTCCACCCATCATCACTGGTGATCCTCTGGTGAGGAAGTGTTGGTGCAGGTCCTGAGCCGCCTGCTCGAGCTCTGTTCCCCCACTGCGCGCGTGCACCAGCCGGCAGGGGACATCATACAGCTGGTCAAGGACCAGAGCGGCCTCGTAAGTCCCGATCCACTCTTTAGATCCTAAAAACGAGGCCGGTTTGTCTCCTACTGTAACCAGAGCCTGCTGGATTTCAGGGAGACTTGGCGGAGGTCTGGATTTTCCGTCATGAGAGACATTATTGATCCAAGAGCCTAAAGTCTGAACAGTCCGGTATCCACAACCCCAGCCTCTGTCGTCCTGTCCATCACAGCCATAATGATAATACACACACTGCCCTGATATAACAGAACATCGCTCCAAGTCTGTCAAAGGCAGAGCCAGTCCTTCATGTGCATTCTTCAATAAAACGGTGTTCACACTTTTGTTTACAACAGTAAGCGAATCCTCTCTGTATAATCGCTCTCCCCAGTCTATATCCTCTTTAACTTTCCTCTCCATGAAGTGCAACAAGACCAGACAAGGTTCGGTTTTATACAGATCTATTACAAAATGAAAAAAATAATGCGTTAATACATTAAAAATGTTCTGTAATGGTTTTATGTGCAATTATTGCGGTGCGGTGTGCACCTACAAAATACGTCCCTACTGCACAACAGCTTGTGTTTACCAGTTCCGCATTTTTGTTTTGTTTTTTTACTTTAATATTATATAGTTTTAAAATACAGTAGGATTTTACAATGGTGTAAAACAACATTAAGGACAACAGTAATAAAATGACAATTAAAAAAATAATAATAAAAAACAAATAAATATGGTAAAAAAAAAAAAACTACTGATAATAGTGGGCTACTGCTTTACTGAATGCTTAAATAAATAAAAAAGGATAGTTTCACAGAAAAACTATTAAATAATAAACAATCAATTAATTAATTCTCCAAAACAGTTTAATAAAGTAGTTGGGGCCCGTATAAGGCTAAATTAGTGTTTACTGGAGAAACTGATGCATGCTGATTAGAGGTGGAAAAAAATAACACGCATTTCGATGTTTCTCCTAATTATTCAGTATAATATAAATGTCCTACAATGATTCAGAGGTTACTGTTTATGAGTTTGGGAGCTCTTGCAGCGTCAGACTCAAGAGTATTAGGCCTCCATGAGAGTTTGAATGTCAACAAATATTCCAGACAGAAAACCTTAGAAATACTGTCTTTAAATCAAGAGTCTCCCCAAATATTTCCTGGACGCTCAGGTTTAAAGGTTGAAAAAGTCCCTGGATGTGAGAATGGGCATGTGAGTGTAAAGTGCAGGGGGAAAAATGGAGAATTGTGGTGAAAATCTCTCAAATCAGCTGGGCGGAGATGGTGCTCCCGGAGATTGCACTCCTCTTAAAGATTTCACTACCTCTACTGAGAAGGTAATTTATCCAAGATTACAAGACTATATGAGTGAATATCTGGTAAGATAGTCAATCTGGTAGCACCGGTTGTGTCTGGTGTTTGGGTTGAATAAAATATCCAATATATTAGGTCAGGTTATACCAGGAGACTGGTTTCCAGTCATCACCTTTGATGTAGTTTGATTTAGTCATCTTCTGGATATGATGTGTTGTTGGAATGTTTTATTCCTCATCACAGTCACATTTGTAAAAAGTGGTTATACTGCAAGTCTTGCCATACCCTTCCTGCCAGTCTACCCCCCACCCCCACCCCAGCACCCTCATCAATTTTCTCTGCGGAGCTGCTGCTCTCTGTGTGTGTTTTGTATTTTTGTGTTTGTACATCTTATAATTCTGTGTAAAGTCAGACTATTTTTTTAACTATTTATCCAAAAGAATGCCATGGGCACAACTATTTATTGTTGCTTTAATTTCCAAGTAAATGGCAAATAGCTCATTTATTCAAACAAGCTGGTATTTTCCGCTGGTGCGCATCAAAAGTGGGATGGTGTCCATGTAATGACACATCCAGCCACAGTTGTTCCTTTATAAACTGTGGGCTGCATTTCAAATATAATGGTTTGGGTTCTGGATTGTATTGTATTGTTTCGGCAAATTAATAAGACATAAATGAAGCTGGAGTAATTGAAGATAATCTCATGAGATAAATACTGGCATGTGTTGTTTTCTAGATAGATAAGGAAATGAGGAGGTTCAGTTAAAGAAATTAGAAGTACTGCTGTTTGTGTCTCATTCCAGGTGATATGGGCTTCCTTCCTCAGTCCACTGTATTCCAGCAGGGAGAGCCATTGCTCCTGGAAGCAGCGGTGCATGGTCCTATACACCAGCCGGTACAAATCTATGTGGATCACCATGTGTTGATTCTAACCCATTATCAAAGCCTAGATACGAGTTCATATCTAACCATGGGTTAGTGGTGCAGTGTGTATCCAAACATTACTGACTAACAATTGTTTGAGTGTTTTTGTTTCTGACTAACTGCTTTATTTGCTCATGTTGTAGGTGCCTGATAGATAGTATGTTGCTGTACTCCTCATCTAAATTTTACAGCAAGCCAAAGCAGAATGTGCTCAGTTTCAGTGTGCAAGCAGTGTATTTCTCCGAATATCAGAGAAAACAGGTGACTGTTTGTCTGATCTACAGGATGGGTGAAAAGTAACTAGGCATTCAAAACTGGTAATAAAGTCAATATTTCTAATACAAATTTATTTAAACAAATTGCACATGTACTTTATTACATAGGAAAATGAAAGCTAATCTTTAAATTTCAACGTAGGCACCAGTGGCGTCAGGCAGTTTCCTCACACGGTCGGGGATGGAATGCATAGTCTTCTGAAGGAAGTCGTTTGGGATATTGCTGAGAACCTCCTGAATCCGTGCCTCCAAGTCCTCCAGTGTATAAGGCTTTGTTCTGTTCACCTCCTCCTTTGCATAGCCCCACAGGAAAACAATCACATGGAGTGAGATCTGGACTTCTTGGAGACCATTCACGAGGTCCACGTCATCACAGCCAACGTCCTGGAAAATGCTGATCTAACGACTCGCAAGGGCAAAATGGGGTGGTGTGCCATCCTGTATGAAAATAAGGTCACCAATGTTATCCCAGCCAGATACGATGCCTAGTTATTTTCACCTATCCTCTAGTTTAAGGCTCCTGTCATTAAATTGCTCGATCAGGGCTTTAATATGATGTTGTAGCTATGTATCAAACATTAGGCATGATCTAGGTTCTACCAATGGTTGTGTAGCTGTTTGCATTATTTTCAATTGATAAAGGTCACTTTCACCTACTAATTTATGACTTTGCAACACTTAGATTTTTATCAGATGCCACTGGAAAGCTGCTCCGGATTACAGGCTGTCTGACTTTCTATTTTCATGGACCTTCACTGAGGTCAGTACATTCAATTATGAACATATGAAAAACCTGTATGATAAAGTGTAGTAAAAGTTAATTCAGTGAAACCTGACCACTGATGGCACAAAATGACATCTTTGTTTTAATATTTACTGAAACAGTTGTACCATATAACCGTTGTTTGATTTATGCAGCTGGCATACAGTGGAGGGAAGCAGTAGTGTGTGTGTGTTGTGAAACTGAAAACTGCATGTCTAGGGAAATGGGCAAGTCCAGCAAATATCTAGGTTTGTTTGTACTGGAGAGAGAATAACTGTACATTCATTGGGATCACTGATATTAAGAGAATCATGTGTTTGCATGAGAAAAAATATTAATTAACAGACTTTTTCTACTAAAGATGAACACACCAGAGTGTTGGCCCACTTCAGATTTTGCCCTCAGCTGTACACTGGACTGGAAACCTTACCGTAGGAGCATGAGTCTCACCAGAGCCCTTCATCTAAGGTTTTAACCTTACACTTTGCTTATTAGTGCAAAGAAATTTACAGAATGATAAAGTTTATCCAAAGACTAAGTTGATTGGCATTTACAGTATCTCCCTAAATAACAACAGATTTAGTCTCAAAACATTTTTGACAAAGATGATTACATTTCTATTTTAGGAAGTTCATGTTTTGCTATTCCTACTTGTCAAACAGGGATCTAGATAAACTCATTTTCTAAAAGTAAAAAAAAATGTGTAGAAACCAAAATAATGAATTATGCCCATTGTTAGTTTTATTTTAAAATGTAAGTTATGGTAGATTTTTCTTATTAATGTTTTATATAGAATTTTTGCCTTTTCTCAATGCAGCATCATAATTCAAAATATTTAAATGTTGATTGAAAAACACATAACTTGTGTATATAGCATGTGCTACACATGCACTAAAGGAGTGAAAAAATCTGTTTTTTCTCTATCCTCACAAAGTTTGGATTTAAAGGGTTTGATGAGTTTAACATTAATGTCTTCATTCTTGTGTGTTCGCATGGTGCTGAGGAATGTGTTCAGATCTGTCCCTTATTTTTGTCATAAACCACCTATTTGCTAGCATTTGTAAACCCCATGCACATTAAACTTTAGCCTAGTTTCGTGTCCACTATGATCTAATGTGATTTACTGATAGCTTCCCTTGTTAAGATATGAAGTCATTAAATTATAAATGAAAACCAGATATTTCAGGCCTTTTTGATTCATTGTGTTGCAACATAGGAAAGTGGTGTCCTGTAAGGCAGTCTACATTTTCCTGGAAGTATGCCAACAAACTAGTTCTGCACGTTTCAGCAAACATTAACAGCAAACATGATGGAGCCACTTATAGAACGGGTCGTTCATGCCATTTCAGCGAAGCAGGCAGTACATAGTGAATTATCTTCACTACTTTTAGAAAAGGTTGAGGGTAGAGGAGGTGGGAACCTCCCAATTTCACCTCCCAATTCTATTCAACCTTGTTCATAGCACTGCTTTCTTTTTTTATTCTCTAAATCAATTAACCTGGTTAAACAGCTGTCTCATCTGCCCTTCCATGAAGATCTTTCAGGTCATTGTTGGTGACTTAAGCATGAAGTATGTTGTTTAGCTGATAGGATTTTATGTTTGCTGTAACTTAAAAAATCCGTTACAAAGTAGTGTTTTAAAAATCAAACAGTAATGTCAACACATGCCTCGATATTTAGGACAGGTTACTCCTATAAACTCAAAACTACATCCACATCTATGTCTTCCAATTATTCCCAATCTGGCCTGATATCAGATTAACTGCAGTAGCAGTTAATTTGCAGGTGGTAATTTACACAGGTGGTCTTCTTATGTTTCATTTTTATCTTGCATAAACTTCTGCAGTATTGGTTTTCAAAACTCTATAGCAGTATTTTGGGGGGACATTGTTCAGTGTTGCAATAAGTAACATGTGCAAGTACTCCTTGGTTATAGTCATCGTTAATGTCCTGAATGTCCAAAATGAATGAATGAATGAGATTTCTGCATGAGATATTAAACAAACTTACGGAACAGTTGCCTAAAGGCTTGACGTGTTCCACGACCGTCAGTAAGCAGTAAATAGACTGCAGGCATAACAATAGGTAGCACTAAACAAAGCACAATCAGAGCTATGACACTTCTGCTCCAGAATTTTAGCCTATTGACTTTAGATGGAGTCGAGGAGAGGGAGGGAGGAAAATACACAACTTGGAGTGAGCTTGATGTGGTAAAGCACTGCAAACAGAATGGAGCTGGCTGTAATTCACAAATGGCTTAAATTATCCTGAGCTGTATAGCTATGGATGTAACTGAACACAAGAAGAGGTCACAGACTGTAAAGAGATCTGCTGGTGAGTACTGACGGGTTGTTTAATGCACTCGTGTTGCACATATTTTGATTTCTGTTTAAAAAGAAAAGAGATGAGGTATTTTTGGAATCGTGTCATTTTCCTGTTTGTTCAATAATACCTAATATATTGTAGATTTAACTAATACCAAACAGATGTCAGTTTTGTCCAATGGTTTATAAATTGTTTTCTTATCATAGTATCTATGCTTCTTGTATCCAGTCATTCTTCAGGATCCAGGCATTCCGGATAAAATTCTAATTTTGAATATCTAGATTTTACAATAACTTTTCATATCATGCAAAATTGTTCTGGATTTATTTTTTTTCTAAAATTCCAAGTATTTACCTAATCTAACATTGCACTAACCTTGGTTCAAAATTCTTCATACAAATTGCGTGAAATCCATAAACCTGTTTTAGAATTGATCATATTAAAAACTTTTGCTTCAATCTACAACCCAGATTGTTGGTTCCGAACACGAGCATGCCTGATACTCCTGCATATGAATTATCTTAAAATTTTGTGCATTAACCGTGTTTTGCATAAGGGATGTACTGATTTTATTAGAGTTTCTCTCTTTTTTCACTAAATTACATAATGACTTCTCTGTTTCTGTTTTCTATCAGCCTTCTGGGTTGCTTGCTAATTATAGTTGTCTGGCACTGACCTGGTGACATTATTCGTCTGCACTTGCCAGTAAATTCCATTGCAATAGTTTCTGAGCATGCAGCGCTGATTGTAACTTATGCAGTAATGTCAGGAATTACAATACTTGTCCAGGTCACTATTTAGCCCAATTATAAAGGCCATTCTGAAACACAATGGCTATAATATTCTTAATGCAATATTTTATTTTTTTAAGTGATTCTGGTGGTAATTTTAAGATTTGTGCTGTGTGGTTCTTATTCCATTAGAAGTTAAAGGTGTGACTTTGTTGTGACATCACAGGGAGTTAGTGCTACAACTATTAGAATGGCAATTAATTAGTGAAAAACTTTTCAGTTATCTCAGACAAATATAATGACAATAATGGTCAGGTTATGCTCATAAAAACAAAGCTGCAAGAAACTCTCATCTTGCACAACATATTTGTTTAACTGTCAGTCATATTAATGAGAAATTCAACTTTAAAGTAGCTGAGACAAGCATATGTGGGACTCAAATTTACAATGCAGTGCGATTATACACTGCCTGACCAGAAAAGCTGCACACACTATCATTTCATTCAACCAACTTTAGCTCTGATTACAGCACATAATGTGCTGGCCGGTTCATGTGTGAAAATTATTCCTCCTGCTTCCAGAACCACTCTTTCACAGTTTGAGTCCAGGAATAAGCCTGTGCCATCAAGAAAGAAAAACTGATGTGATAACCTGGTCATTCAGTACATTCAGGTCATTAGCTGATTTATCTTATTTCCACATAACGTTGCTGAACCTATATCTGAGCAACTTCAGATCATGACACTGCTTTCAGAGGCTTGGACAGTAGCCGCTATGCATGATGTAGAGTCAGTCTGGAGTCATCAGACCACATGACATTTTCCATTGTTCCAAAATCCAATCTCTATGCTCTCTAAAAAATGTCAAATGTTTCTTTTCTGATTAGTCTCACTAACAAGTGTTTTTCTTATGGCCACACAGCTGTTTAATTTCAACCGTGTGAGTTCTCATCTAATTGTGTGTGTATGGAAGTGCTATTAGTTTCACTATTAAATATAGCAATGGTTTTTGTTGTTGGCTTTTACATTAAACTTTACCAAGCGTTTAAGTGATCTCCGTTCTTGTTTTTTTCCAACCACATTTCTTCCACAAAGTTTTAATAATTCATTGAACCCAGTTCCAGTAATTTAAAATATACTTAGTTGTGTTCTTTGCCTGATGCAACTCTTTTTTTGACCCTTTTGAAATGGCGACTTTTTTTGCCAACATAATTGCACTGCTTTATGGCAGAGGTGACTCTGCAAATAAGCAATCTGTGAGACGACTAGCGCAGCAGCAGTGATGATAGTAGCCTGAATGTTGAAGCTTTGCAGCTTTGTTTGATCACAGAGTATAGATGAGGAGGTGAGAGAGCTGGAAGGACTTAAGGACGAAATCAGCATTGCATTGGTCTCTTTAAATGAAGATGTTAATTGAATTGGCAAAAAGTATTTGAAAAGACTTTGTCATGCTGCAATTTTTATACAATAAAATAATTACTTATATGTCAAAATGCATAGATATCTGCATTAACATGACAACATTTAATGACATGGTAATAAAAGTGTATCAAGTAAGCAAGACTTCACTTTTTTAGATCATTATAAGCTGCTTATCCAAATATGTTGCATAGTGTTTGGAATGTGTGGATCATGCAATGTATTTAAATGTCCGCTTTTGACCATGTGCCTAAAAGAGAATGAGCTTTACTATTGAGTTCTTAAACTTTACTTTTGTTCCAAACTTTGATCTGTGCTGTGCTGATAGGCCAAAGGAAAGTACATGTTATTATCCAAACATATTCATGTATCTAGTACTTACGTGTGACCCCCTTTGGTGCTGTTTGCACAAGAAATGTGGTATAATAGTGCATTGGCAATCGAACAAAAGAGAGGAAAAGATTTCACAATAGAAACAAAACATAGGTATTAGAAATGTGGCAGTGTGTCTTTCATGATAAGCACTGTTGATTTTATAGTAATGAATATCATGCTTTGGTCACTGCAAGGCAACAAAATATTGAACTAATTGCAAAAATGCTTAGCGAGCCATGGGTTTTATCCTATTCTGTTTAACTAATCGTTCTATTTATAAAGAGGGTTATTCCATGTATGATTAGATTTATGTGGAGTATATTTAGTAACACTCTGATCACTGGGAGTGCTTCCGTTGTTAGTGTTGACTCATGCACTTTACTTTCACCTTGCTTCAATGTTGATATTAACCTTTAGTACAAATGCTGATGCACTCATTTTATATAATATTTAATTTATAAAATAAATGGCAATGTAGGAAGTAAAGTGCTGATTATATGAGTAAATACGAGTTTTCATTCTATTTTACTCATAACACATCTTCAAAGTTAATAAAAACTAAAATAGAATTTAGATAGTGACTATAGGGTGACACTTATTCATTTTATGACTGGAATAAACTGGAATTATGTATCACCTATGAGATGAAAATATTCTGTACAATTTTGGCAAAGTAGATGGTAATTTTAGTTTTAACTTTGTTCTCTCTAATGTGTCAGTTCTTTTTAGCAAAGTATGTTGTCTCAGTATTTTTGGTATGTCTTTAGGCATTGTGCCAACCAGTTAGACATCCTTTTCAAAAACAGTAGAAAATGTTTTTACACCCTTTATAAAATTTCATTTAGAATTTATTTATTTAATTTACACTCACCAGCCATGTCAGTAGATACAACTGGTTAACTGCACTTTAATGGAAATATCTAATCAGACAATCGCATGGCAGCACCGCAGTGTAGTAAGCATTGTAGATATGGTTGAGATGATTTGCTGATGTTCAAACTGAGCATCAGAATGGTAAAGGAAAATTATTTAACTGACTTTGAACATGGCATGGTTGCTGGTGCCAGACAGGCTGGTCTGAGTATCGTTGATGCCAGAGGTCAGAGGAGAATGGCCAGACTGAATCAAGCTGATAGAAAGGCCACGGCACCTCAAATAACATCTCTTTATAATCAAGGTATACTGAAGATCATCTCTGAACATACAACATGTCAATCCTTGAAACAGATGTGCTATAGCTGCAGAAGACCATGTCAGGTGCCACTCTTGTCAGCTCAGAACAGGAAACAGAGTCTACAATTCGTACGGGCTCTCCAAAATTCTACAATAAAATATTGGAAAAACATTGAAAAACAAGAGGTATGAGTCTCTCCTTCTGCTGCAACATATGGATGGTAGGGTCAGAATATTTTTGTGAAACTCTCAGACTGTTTCTTTTGAACAGAACAATGAGTACACTGTACTCAAAAGGCGTTCACAGTCACCAGGTCTCAATCCAGTAAAACACCTTTGAGATGTGGTGGAACAGAAGATTAACATCATGGATGTGCAGCTGACAAATCTGCAGCAACTGTGTGATGCTGTCAGGTCAATATGGGCCAAAATCTCTAAGGAATGTCTCCAGCCCCTTGTTGTATCTACACCGCAAAGAATTAAGGCAGTTCTGGAGGCAAAAATGTGTCCAACCTAATACTAGATTAGAAATGTCCTGCAGGGCCAGCGTTTAGGACAGTTTGAAATTCATCAGCTCTTAAACACATTGAATAACCCTGGCCATAAATAAATTAGTTGAATCATCTGTGTTTGAGCAGAAAAATCATCAAACACTCCAAAAGTCTAAATTACAGCAAATCGAAGCTCAAATTGAAGGCCTCTAATTGCCCTTTCTGGACATCCCTGACTTGGAAACAATATAACTTCCGTTCAGGCCACCTTAGTGACTCCTATCTCCCTGTCCCCTATTCTTTTATATGGATTTCCTGTCTTAGTCGCGCCAGTGGACATGCGACAGAGTTCTATTTGGCTCTTTTCCCATTCAAGAGGCAACACAGGATGAATAGCCAAGCACTGTTTACTAGGCAAACGTTCCTCACATTCTCTCTCTTGAATGCTCTGTGGCTTTGCATCAGGGACTCCTT
Source organism: Leiocassis micropogon (assembly GCA_028565275.1). NCBI lineage: Eukaryota > Metazoa > Chordata > Actinopteri > Siluriformes > Bagridae > Leiocassis > Leiocassis micropogon. The sequence continues at coordinate 6,783,398 of JAOVVA010000044.1, forward strand.
GCTGCCTTTGTTTATTATCAGATACGGCTGGGGTGGCCTTGGGTCTTACTCCCACACATGCCTCCTTTCTTTTATAATCGTAGTGATTTCAGTGACAGTGTGCAAGCTGTGGAGTCACCATGCCGGGACGCCCCATCCCCCTTCCCTCCCCCCAGCTTCAGACACATGTTTTACAGCACGTACCTTGTGGTGCTCTCTGCTCTCAGTTTGGCTCAGATGTAATCTAACTGGAGTTTGATCAAAAGGACAACAACTCAAAGTAGGATACACAGAGAACCATGCTAAGGTGAGTGACTAGGGACAAATTGCTGTCTAAATAAGAAAGTTACAAAACCAAGCAAATTACAAACATGAAAAAAACAGGACAATTTCCCAGTATCATATTGCCTTTAAATTACTGTAAGTACTATTTATATGACCAAGACTATAATACAGAAGACTATTGAAGAAGCTTTTGGATTAAGGCATCACAATAGATGAACAAAAGTCTTCCTCTGGAAAATTTATACACCAAGGTGCCACCATAAGGCTTTATTTACACAGTGCTACATAGATTTTCATACACTGCTTTATAATTTTTAAGTTAAATCCCAATATTTTGTATGACATGTTGAACCACAAATGGAACCCAGTAGAAGAGGTTTGCTCGTCAACCTTGTCTTGTCCTCTTTCTGACCTTATATTTTTCTGAAATGCATTTATACCTTGATTGCCAAAAGTTTAATTAGCCCATTGTGCTCAATCTTAGGCTCACCTAACCTATGAAACTGGATCAGACTTTTCTCAAATTTTTCTCAGAAAATGTATTCTACATTTTCATGTGCTTATATTATATAATGTTTCTGTTTGTCTTCACACCTCACACTGAACATTTTTTGGTTAAGCTGTTATGACTAGGTGTTATGTCTCAGCTTGCATCTTATGCAATATAAAAATACCATAAGTTCCAATATAACTGCTGCATCTCTTTGCCAAGTACTTAAGTGGTGCTTCTGCATTAGTCATGCTTGCTCTCCAGACCTAGTAGACCTGTTAGTCAGCTGTAGATACCATCATCATCTCCTTTAAAAGTTCTCACAGGACACCACGTGCATCTCATATATTATTAATGGGGGGATTTTTAAGCCATTAAACTTTAGGTTTAACATTATTAACTACAATCAACTATAACTTACAGAATAAAATTGTCACATTTCAGTTAATTTATAAGAAACAAATAGAATTATCATAGGTGGAAAGTAACGAATTACATTTACTCGCGTTACCGTAATTGAGACGTTTTTTGTGTACTTCTACTTTTTAAAGTAGTTTTTAAAATCTGTAATTTTACTTTTACTTAAGTATGTTTTGTTTGA
>JAOVVA010000044.1:6794990-6805281 GCA_028565275.1 Leiocassis micropogon
CATATTTATCATTTTCAGTAATGCACTGATTTTATACTGATTGTATGTGTGTCTATGTGTGTGTGTGTGTGTGTGTGAGAGAGAGAGAGTGAGAGAGAGAGAGAGAAACAGAGAGAATAAGTATTTAGAAAAATGTGTGTGTGAGGGCGGCACGGTGGCATTGTGGTTAGTACTGTGGCCTCGCACCCCCAGCGTTGAGGGTTTGAGTTTTGCCTTCAGGTCTGTGTGTGTGTGTGTGTGTGTGTGTATGTGGAGATTGCGTGTTCTACCTGTGCTTGGTGGGTTTCCTCAGGGTACCCCAGTTGACATGCAGTGTAGGCTAATTGGCGTTTCCAAATTGCCCCTAGTGTGTGCACGAGTGTGTGTGCTTGTTCAGGGTGCCCTGGGTTAGACTCCAGGCCTCCTGCGACCCTGTATAGGATAAGCCTTATGGAGAATTAGTGAAAGAGTGTGTGTGAGAGAGAATGAGAGAGAGTAGGTGATATCAGTGGACAGAGTGTTTACAGGTCACTTCTGGTGAGAGGAAGAGAGACCAAATAGTTACGCTTTTGGGGGGAAACTGGCGGGTTATGTGAGGGCTGATGAGACTGTGTGTTGATTATAAGCGTCACTGGATTCAAGTGCAAACGCACAGCACTACACAGAGAATGGCCAGGAAAAATATCCTGTTTCTGCCAGGAAAAATATTGATTGGTTTGCATGAAGAACATCCTGCCTGGCTCCTGCTCAGTTCACATTCTGATGTAATTGCCTGGGAAATGTCTGGGTAGTTGTTTCTAATGTTTCTCTTTGTGTTCCAGACTCGGATTGGTCATTCTTGTTTGTCATCTCTGTCTTTTTTTTTTTTTAACAATGTTTTCGCTATGTGGATCGTTTTTTTTTTTGATGTTTGTGAATCAGTGCGTGAATGTAAAGAAGGAAGTTTGTAATACTACTTTCCTGTTTGTTACTGTTGTTTGCTTCTTTTACCAGTTGTCCAATTTGGTTAATAAAATGCAAAATATTATTGAGAAGTAGTTGAAGGAAATCAAGGAAACAACATGTGGGCTGCTTGATTGTCTTTGTTTATGAATGCATTTCTTGCTTCCGTGAAGGCTATCTGACTTATAGGGATACCAAACTCAAGCACGGGATACTATATCTATTTACAAACTAGATAAACAAATCAAATGTGCTTAATATTTCAGGGTAAAGTTTTTCTTTACTAATTCTAATATTGACACTTACAAATGGTACAAATGTCATCTGTATAGTATTACACCAACACAAACATGGTAATCATACTGTGCATTATATATTTAAAAATTCTTGAACTATACTACAGTTTCACAATGATCTTAAAATTTAAAGACAAATGTAAGATGATTGATTATACAATGAATGAGCCAATCCTCCATCCCATGAGATTGGTATATGACATGTTCTGCAACACGCTTATTACACATTTACTTACTTATAGACAGGTTAACATCAAAATATTTAAATTATACATGTTGCCATAAATACTTGAAATATAAAATGCTACAGAATATCTTATATCATACACTGCATGGCCAAAAAAAGTCACACACTCTTAATATTTCAATAGACATCCTTTAACTTTGATTACAACGCGCATTTGCCATGGAGTCATTTTGATAGGCCTATGCAATGTCACAACATTTATTTTCATCCAGATTCACATTAATTTCTCTCCAAGATCTTGTATCGATGATGGGAGAGTCAGGCCACTGCTTAAAGTTTTCTCCAGCACATTCCAAAGATCCTCAATGGGGTTAATGTCCGGACTCTGTGGTGGCCAATCCATATGTGAAAATGAGGTCTCATGCTCCCTGAACCACTCTTTGACAATTTGACCAGTGATTTTCTTAAGGGGACACAGCAGTTTAGTCTTAATCCCTTACGTTCTCTTCACATGGTGCATGTGGACATGCTCTTAGTTGCACTAGTAAACATAGCCGTAAGTTCTATTGATTTTTCCCATTTTGTTTTGTTTCTTTTTTTAATGATTTGACTAATGTTTAAGTGATTTCTGATCATGATAATTAAAAAAAAAAAAAAAAAAACTTGAAGATGAAGCCATATCACTATCCTTCCAGGTTTTAATAATGCAATTTGCAGTTCTTCACCCAATTTTAGTAGTTTTAGCAAATTCTTCTTATTTTTATTTTGTTGCAGCTCAATAATGAGACACTCTGAAACAAAGTAACATATTTGTCACAACCACAGAATATGTCCAATGACAGAGTTGTTCAAGTAATGAGAAGCTGCTCACTGCACCAGTTAAGGTCAAATAACTTGCTGTCAGCTGAAACATTAATAATTCAGTGCAAGACTCTTAAATATTTGCTTAATTAAATACAAATGGTGACTTTTATTTGGCCAGGCAGTGTATATCTTAATTTCTCATTAAAGACTGCAAAATACAAATTTTAAAAAAGCAAGCCTTAAGTATTAAAGTTCTAAAACGTTTTTGATTAAAACAATAGTAAATAACATGACAACATAAATAGTGACTTGGGTTTCTAAAATAGAAGTAACTAGTAGACAACAGTTTGTTCCATCCGAGTAATCTGTTTGAACAAGAGGCATTCCAACCGTTGATAGACAATAACAGCACTGGGATGTTTATCACTCCGCACCACCGGTGTTCTGATAACTGTTAATTACACTAACTGACGGTTGCAGCATGGGTGACAGTAGGTCTGTAAAGTCAGCAGTAATGAGGAGAGAGCAGCTGCCTGTCAAAAACCCACATTCAAAACAAGTCACAGGCCAATATTAAAAACAACTTTTTATAAACCTGCTAACAGAGGGTTAACACCAGTTTGTCACCTGGGTAATATGAAGCATTTTTTTCTAAACAAATAATGATGTCCATGCTAAAGCTTGTTAAGATTCATGTCACACCAATTACAAATATATTTGTTGAAATAAAAAATTTATTAATTATATTTTTTATAATATATAAATTCACACAGAGCCATAAAATAGGAGGAAACTGTATGAGTATATAATACAGTAATCCTTTATTTACATGTTGTTGGTCTTTCGGCTGCTCAAGCTTGGCACAGGTTTTACACCAATAACTGTACAAAAAAAAAAGATTCACTTAAAAATATAACATGACACATTAAATAATATTTTTCACTTCAAAACAACACACCAACACAAATTTCTTAATTTTAACCTTTCATATTTAACTATTTCATATTTTAACCTCCTGAACTAGACACAGGATTCAACGAGGAAGGTCACAGTTCTTCTCCCTTGTAATACAACTCACCTCTTGTCAGAGAACTGGTAGATTTTGAAAAATCTGCCCAACTTAATGTATATTTCTAAATGCCAGCCCATACAGATATATCATTTTATAATATGCAGTTTCCTTTCCTGAATGTCTCCATCAGTGTTTGTAATTCATTGTAACAAGTTTTTTCAGTGCATTAACAAAGAAAAAGGCATTCAGTCTGTTACAACTGAAAGCACACACAAACGGTCATTTTTTCATGTGCTTTAAATATGGAAATAAAATCACTGGTCTAACTTCTTAAACCTCAGAGTGGTATCTGTCTTTAAGCACTGGGGTAGAACACTTTAATGTGGATGGCAGAGTTGTTGCGTGTGCGTGTTAGTGGCTCTCCAGCTTCATCCGGATCCTCAGGTTCCAGATCATCTATCAGCTCTACGGTAGAGGTGTTGGCAGCAAGTTGAAGCGCCCCCTGACTGAACGCCTGCAGCTGCAGAGCAATGTTAATGGCCCGATTAATAGCAAGTCCGAGGCCATGAATGCAGATCTCCCTGTGACCTGCGCCGCCGTCCAGGAGCTTCTGACACCTGGCCAGCTGGGCCTTAAAATCAGTCTTCATGTTGATGTAGACGTCATTGCGCCGCTTTGGTAGCTTCCTGGGCAGCCGCTTGCGGAGGGTGTATTCCACCGGGTCCATTTCTGTTGCTGGCCCGCCCGAGGGCGGAAATCCCATGGACTTTTGGGACATGGAGGCTGAGACCTGACTTCGAGGCTCTGCCATCTCACAGCTTCTAAGAAATAAAGCTAACGAAAAGCATAGACGTTTAAGAACTGAATAAATGACGGGGACGTCACAGGTTATTCAGGCACACAACACATTCAGTTTGACCAATTTCAACTTTATATTTTATTTCAAAGACACTACGAAGTACGAATACTTGCATGTTTTAAGGGTGCATTAGGTATTGTTAGTCTCTTGTTTTCAAGATTATGTTTCAAAACAATTAGGCGGGTTTGACCTTTCTTTTTTTTCTTTTAAACCCAGAGACCTGATTCTCCCATGCTCACGTGATCATGGGTGACAACGAGAATCCTTAAAATGACTAAAACATCCAAACACAAACAAATGTTTTCAGCGACTTAATTGACTTGCCCACAACTTAATACGATTTTATTTATCAAGTTCTGCATGTCGTCCAGATTATTTATACAAGTAATGAATTAAAATATATCGACTGTTGCACCTTTAACCACGAGCCCATTACTATTATATAAGCAAATACAACACAGAAGGCTTCTGAACGGACGAATTGCATGCAGAAGCCTTTAGTGTAGTTTTTGCTTATGGTATAGAATAGTGCACCAGGCGTTTTAATCGCTGGTCTGTGCCATCGTAACTATCTTTCTCAGACATAACAGCATGCTATTTTAACACATATACCTGCTTCGCTGTTGGAGCTCGTCACCGCGCCACACTGCGGAAAATCCCGGAAGTGCTAAAGACTTACACCGGAAGTTCTCACTAACATACTCATCGATAATGGATAGTATGCCAAACATTACACCATTAGTGATGTCGATATTTTTATAGACAACATTTGTACGTAGTATGTGGTAGAGATGAGCAGAACGAAACTCTTTTAGTTTATATGTGAAGCGCAAAAAAAAAAAAAAAAAGATTTGAAGTCTCGAAATACTTTACACCAAGTTTCACTCTGCCATCTGCTGGAGAGTAAACATTTCTACGCTTAGCGTATTAATTATTTTACATTTATTTACATCTAATTAAACGTGATTTTAAAAAAAAATAGGCTTGTATTTAACTCTAAAACCATTAAAAAGTTATGTTTTTAGATCTTTACGTGTCGACCCATAATTTAATAATAAAGTCAAAGCAACACACACACACACACACACACACACACAAAAGCACCAGCACTACTTTATATTTTAACCTCCAGGTTGTGTGAGAACTCCAGACAGGATTCACAGACAAAGGTCACAGTTCTTTCCCCCTTATAATTCATCTAATTTCTTGTCAGTGAACTGGTAGATTTGGAAAGAGCTGTACAGCTAAATGCATATAAGGTCTTGCTAAATCCCATTTTAGACATAAATATTATTTTCATACATAACTAGGATATGTGGAAAAAATATTTAATTGTGTTGTAAGGTACGTGACAAATAATTGAATCTTAATCTTAAAACAGATTCATTTTAAACCCAAAAGAACCCTTTAATAACAGCATATACCATGTAGCCTGAGCTGTCAATGCACATCATAAGCTAGGTTGTTTCTTACTTTCTGCAGTTTTCTTTTTGTAATATGATGATTTGTAATCAAATAAGGCAATAGAAACTGAAACATTTTTCTCCAGAACAATATTATTCAATTTAAATTCTAAGACTATGATTCTAGGAGTTTGCATGTTCTCACTGTGCTTGGTGGGTTTCCTCTGCGTACTCCGGTTTCCTTCCACAGTCCAAAGATATGCAGATTAGGCTAATTGGCGCTTCCAAATTGCCCGTAGTGTGTGAATTGGTGTGAGTGTGTGTATGTGTGTGTGCCCTGCGATGGATTGGCAATCTGTCCAGAGTGTACCCTGCCTCATGCTCTAATCCTCCTGGAATAGGCTCCAGGTCCCTGCGACCCTGAATACAGGATAAAGTGGTATAGAAGATGAGTGAGTGAGTGAGTGAGTGACTATGATTCTATCTGCTACAGTTTGATTTTGACTCAAAGGAAAATGATAGAAATAATCTGAAAACATAATTAAATCTGCTTTCGGATCCTTATGTGACCAACCTTTTTTTGCATATGGGGTAGGACTACATTGATTAGGAATGATGATGATGATTAAGATGATGACATACAGAAGGACTATTTCAGGGCTCAGAGATAGAGCTAGATGTCCTGTTAACACATTAGTTTAAAATTTTGGAATTATTTTGTACACACTAGTTTCCTGTGCTTTTTCAATTAATAATCATTGCATACTTATTTATAACTTAAGGACCATTGATTTATAATCAACTGTAAATAATAATTATGTTAAATTACCTTTTAAATCAATACATTGAATCAAAACTATCTCATCATTACACCCCAAGCATCTAGAAAGCTTCAGCGTTCAATGTGAGCCGTGTGTTGTAAATCACCAGGCACCTCTTTACCTGTATTACTGACAGTGACACTTTGTACCTTCCAAGGTTTATTGACCCAGTGGTTCCCAGAAGTTTTTTGGCCTCAGTTGTAGTTCCTGAATTGCAAAATCTGGATACCTTAAACCCTGAATCCAACAGGTTACCATGCTGCACACAAGTGCTTTTCCCATCTTTGTACCATGTAAGACATTAGTGAATTGTTCCGATTGTAAGCACTTAAAGAGCATAAACGTACCTTAAATGAATCACTGCTAGTTCTGACTAATGACTGACCTAATGGCAGCTAGCTATTTAAAAAAAAAAGTCATGTCAAAGGATGTCAGCTTTGCATGTCAGTTATAACAGATTCAGCTTTCTTTATCTCTTCCATGACTATTTGTTCTTTCTTCAGAATACCATACGACTATCCTAGTCCTCATTGTTCTTTCTAGGAGGCAGGATATAATCGAGGTCAAGCTTAAGCCCTGAAGCCCTTAAAACCAACAATGTATCAGATAAAAACCACTGACACTTCATCTTTTTTATGGTTGCTTAATATATATTACAGTTTGAAATTGACATAAGTGCATTTGGGATTTGAACCTGGGAACTTCTGAACCATAGTCCAATGCCTTAACCACTGGAATATTATATCCTGAAATGTTACATAGGCCTATTGTAAACTACATTTTGGATGGGATTAGGGTGAGTAGTATTCATGATATACCATTTTGAACATTTAAGAGGGTTCTGTATTTAATAGTGAAAATTTGGGTCCTCAATTCAACCCAAAGTCCTTTATTTGTCACATATACAAAAAAAAAGTCACACACTCTAAGATTTTATTCAATCAGCTTTAGCTTTGATTACAGCACACAATATGGTGACCTTTTTATGTGAGAAAATGATTCCTCATGCTTCCAGAACCACTCTTTCACAATTTGATTCCTGGAATATGCCCATGCTATCATGAGAAGAAAAACTCCATTGATGTGATACCCTGGTCATTTAGCACATTTAAGCCATCAACTGACTTAATTTTATTGCCTTGCTGAGCCTCCACCTCACCAACTGAAGCAACCCCAGATCATAACACAGTGAGGCTTGAACAGTGGGCACTATGCATGATGGGTGCATTACTTCATGTGCTTCCCTTCTTACCCTGATGCACCTGATGCTCTGCAATAAGGCCAATCTGAACACATCAGTCCAAAATCTAATCTTTATGCTCTAAAGCAAATTGAAGCATTTTTTCTGATTATTGTCACTAACAAATGATTTTCTTTTGCACAGCTGTTTTTTTCAATCCTGTGAGTTCTTGTCACATTGTGTGCATTAGAAAATACTCTAATTTTCCTTTCACAATTAAAAATAGCTAGTTTTTTTTTCACTGTTCAAGTGCTTCTGTGATCTCTATTCATGATTTTTTTTCTGACCAGATTTCTTCCACAAAGTTGACAGTTCAACAATATCCATTCAGGTTTTGGTTATGTGTTGAAAGCTTTTTAACCCCATTTCAGTAATTTCAAATCTCCTTTGTTGGTTTCTCTATAATGATGCAGGGATTTTAATACCAATAGTTGTTTGAGAGGCAAAAGAGTCGGGTCTTATTGGTGAGCTGAATCGACTCACACTGAAAAGATCTGGATTTCTCATCACCACAACTTCCTCATGAAGGTGGCACAGTGGCACATTAGAACTGTTGCCTTGCACCTCCAGGATCTGGATTTGATTACCGCCTCTAGTCTGCGTGCATGGAGTTTGCATGTTCAACCCGTGCTTGGTGGGTTTCCTCCGCGTACTCCAGTTTCCTTCCACAGTCCAAAGACGTTCTGATTAGGTTAATTGGCGTTTACAAATTGCCCCATAGTGTGTGCCCTAAGACGGTTTGGCACCCTTCCCCGGGTGTACCCCACCTCATGCCCTAAGTCTCCTGGGATAAGCTCCAGGCACTCCGAGACCCTGTATACAGGATAACGCAGTATAGATGATCAGAGACTGAGTGAGCTTCCTCATGAGCATTACTGCCACCTGGTGTATGCAGTTACATTTTTGCACAGCCATTGGATCAAACTATTGACACCATCTGTAAGTCTCTGGCACACTCCCGCATATTTTGGGAGTTGTTAGAGGCAACATATTTTTTTTTTTTTTAGTTTTGTGAATAAATTCTCATAATTGCCTCTGAGGAGGCTGAGTGAGAGTTGAGTGAGAGCAGGCTATAGAGCCGAGGAAATGTTTAGTGCATTTGTTTATTAGAAGAAATAAACATTTTAAATAGCACTTCGACACACAAACAAAGCTAATTCCAGCATATAGTATAATAGTGTATATTTATATGCTGTGAAGAAGTTTAAAGCGAGGAGGGAGTTATAGTTGAATTGAAGCGACACACTGCAAGCACGCCAGCTGACATAGAGTTTAAGTGAAAGCTAACCTATCTCACTTTCCATTCTGCACACTGTTCTACTACTTTCACTGTCACTACAACGCCCACCCACCTTCTGATTTATGATTGGACGGTGGTCTTGAAATGCAACCTGATTAGCCAATCCGAGCACAAAAACGTCGCACGTTTAACCAATCCGAGGACAGGAGGCGAGACGCTATTGGCGTCGTAACCAATCGTAGCTGGTGTGTTTAACATGGGCGAGTACAGGGTGAAGGGTGAAATCTTTTCCTGATTTTAAACATATATTTCACAAAATAACATTGCTTGGTACAAACATATGGTTTGTCTGAAATTATGAATTAAAATTCCAAAAAATATAATGCCACAACATTCATGTTTCTAGCATTGTTTATATTTTTTCTCGACTGCACATAATCAGGGAAGGACTTAACACTTCCCCTGTATTTTATGAACAGTTCTGTGTAACAGTTTATAACTTGTAATAGTTACTGATGTTTAAACTACTAAAGTTGTACACTCATACACTGTACACTTATAGTGTGAAATATGTTTTTACAGTCATACATGTAAATTTACACTTAGTTTACTCACCGTTTTACACATGGACATCTAGGGTTTGTATAAATTAGGTAGCTAGACGCTAATGAAAATTGATTTAATGAATGAACTTGTGTAGCTGTAATTGTCTTGTAAGCAACTTGTATGGATATTGATTGAGTAAACACATTGTTGCCACGTAGTTACACTGAAGTTAATCTAATTAAATGGTGACTATATGTAGGTAGTATTTAATATGTACTTAATAAAGTAGTCGCAGAGTGTGTGCTGTTCCGTTACTGTACAAAAACATTCCACAGTCAAACAGTTCAAGCTGTTGTTAGATGATTCCATGTGATCTTTGTTATTGATATAACTATTGTATGAAAGTGCATAACCATCACATCTGCAGAATTAATCTGCAGAATTCATTGATTGTAACAATGAGACTTAGTGGTTAGCACTGTCGCCTTGCACCTCCAGGGTCCACGTTTGATTCCCAGCCAGGTTTGATTTCCTGCCTCTGTGTGCATGAAGTTTGCATGTTCTCCCCGTGCTTCCCCCTGGGCTATCCCAGGAGGCTCAGGGCATTAGGCAGGGTACACCCTGGACAGGGTGCCAATCCATCACAGGGCACACACCCATTTACACACTATGGGCAATTTGGGAACGGGAATTAACCTGCATATCTTTAGACTGTGGGAGGAAACCAGAGTAACCGGGGGAAACCCACCAAGCACCGGAAGAACATGCAAACTCCATGCACACAGAGACACATGCACACTACACCACCGTGCCGCCCACCTTATATATACTCAGCAAAAAAAGAAACGTCCTCTGACTTTTAACTGTTTTTACTTTCAGTAAACGTAATGTGTAAATATTTGTATGAACACTAAAAGAGTCAACACCATAAGACATAAACTAAAAATGTTTCACAATGTGTC
>JAOVVA010000044.1:6805948-6824621 GCA_028565275.1 Leiocassis micropogon
GATCCTGTGCAGGTGTTGTTACACGTGGTCTTCCACTGCGAGGATGATCAGCTGTCCTTCCTGTCTCCCTGTAGCGTCTAGCAGATTAGCCTAAATGGCATTCCCAAATTGCCTGTAGCATGTGAATGACTGTGTGATTGTGTATGTATATGCGATGGATTGGTCTACCCTGCCTCGTGCCTGTTTATAGGTTCCAGGCCCCTCCCCCCCCGTACACAGAATAAAGCGGATGACTGCGTGTTTCCGAAACAGACGTGTTTAGACAGGTATTCGCCCGCTAGGGGCGCTGCAAACCCTGCTTATTTGAATAGTGTGGGGCCGGGAGTCACGTGATACAGCGGCCATCTTCCTAAAACACAAACAAGAGCAGCGAGTAGACAAGAGCTATCAACGCACAGCGACCGTCGGACAGAGCAAATACAAATAATACAGCTATTAGACACAATCTAATGAGGATTACAGCGCGGTTTTAGAGCACGAGCACGCCAGCAGCCGGACACCACAATCCCATGCGCGAAAAACGAGACGTCTCGAAGTAAAAAACAGCAAGTTTGCATTCGGAGCTGCAGAAAACAGGGTGAGCAAACGCAGCGTCTCTCCTTGAATGTTTTTGCTAACGTTAGCCTGCTAGCCTGTGATCTTGTCACAAATTCAGAGAGAGTTTTGATTTGTCCTGCCCTTATTACAGTCCACGTCGGAGTCGGCTGGTGTCCATAGAGTGTAAATGTAATGGACTGGTGTGTTTTTGTCCTGTGAGACAGTTTATTTTGTAGTGAGTGAGTTGTGGCGGAGTGTGAAGGCCACGGTTACAGGAGGGGGAGGGGGAGGGGGGGGAGAGTCCAAAACAACACACTACCGTGCTAACTACATGTGTACTTCAACACGATGGCTACTCAATCAATATCCACTATTTATTAGCTTTAGTGTTTATTAAAGACGACGTGTGTGTTTACGCTTAAACTGTTTGTGACGTTAGAATGTGGACGTTTGTATGAATTCTAAGACGTCTTATGATTGTGTTAGTTCCTGATCCGAGACGCTGATTTATTCTTTACAACGGCCAAAAAAGTGCACTGCTCCCTGCTCTCGGCATCACCTGAGCAACAACCCAGAGCAGTAGTGCATTGTGGGATACCATGAACGCGCTGGATTTTCACAACATTGTTTTCGATAGTGGCTAATTCAGTGCGTTATAAAACTTCTCAAACTTTTTTTTTTTTCTACACCTTTATAAATTTTATTTATTAGCATCATTCATATAAATCCTACGGCCATTGTTTGTTTATACCACAGTGTATATAAACACACTATATACCACAGTGCTGTTGTATTTTAAATTCTAGTTGATCTTAACATGCGTTGATGTTGAATGGTAATATCTTTGATTCATTTTCCATAACAGAAGCTCTGCAGGCAGGAGTAGTTCAGTGGTTAAGGCTTTGGACTACTACTGATCAGAAGGTCCCATGTTAAAATCCCACTACCACCAAGTTGTCACTGTTGGGTCTCAACTGCTCAGATGTATGTGTACCTTTTGGCTGCTCCTGTCGAAGGGTCACCACAGCGGACCATCTGATCCGCACACAACCTGGCACAGGTTTTATACCGGATTCCTTTCCTGACACAACCCCGTTTTATCTGGGCTTGGGACCGGCACTGCATCCAGTGGCTGTGGTTTGGGCATTTCGTAGGAATTGAACCCGGGCCTTCCGCATGGCAGGCGAGAAGCCTACCACTCCCATCTGCCAAATATCATAAATGTAAGGTATTTCCAGCTCAAAGCACAAATATTTATGAATAGTCATTTGGGCTCGAATGGCAAACACATTGTAGAATCTAGAAATAAAAAAATAACTAATTAATTCAGCAAATAAGAGATTGTGTTCTGTAAGGACACAGTTATTGAGAGTCTCAAGTGTCAGTTTTTCAGCCCCAGAAAAGTTTTCAGGACCAATAAGCATAAGACTCTAAGGACGTATTTTTCTTGGTAACGTGATAAGCTGCATTCATTTATATTGGAGCGAGGGAACAAAAGATGTTTGATGTTGGGCAGTGGACATGACTGCTGATAGCTGCTCTAATACAGGAGATAACAGGAACTACCTTGTCCTAAGGATGTTCCACACATTTTAGTGTAACTATAAATGGTTGAAAAGTGTGTTGTGTCATTCATTAGTACATTTTAAAATTGCAGTCATTAGCACTCACCTTCGAAAGCATGCTTTTAGATCTGCGTTGGGTAGTAACAGACAGTCTGCTTTAGTGTCGGCTGCAACACATCACCATGAAGTGTGCTTGTGTGTTTTTCTCGCTAAAACGGCATACACGGTCATTTCTTTTCCTTATATGTAAAGTGATATTTTTCTGTTGATGAAAAAGCCAGAGTTGTAGCAGATTTATTTATTAGTTTAAGTATAATTCTTTAGATTCAGGTTGGCATCCTTTTGTATAATACCTTGTTTTAGAGTATTAGTTTGGGTTAGAGCCATTCAACTAACCTGTTGAGAAGACCAAAACCCAATGCTAAATATCTTAATTTTAATAATGGCACTGTGTGATGCCTAGCACTGACTAAATAACAAACTCAAAGGCCAACCTCCTGTTTGTGCTTCTTAGGCCTCAGTTGCATATACTGCATAAATTTGGCATTAGATTATATGCTGAGAGTCTGGTGAACTGAGTAAGCCAAGCCAGCAACATGTTTTAGCTAAATACATGCAAAACAAATGCTGCATGAGCACACCTGGTGTGGTTCAAGTGTCCATATTGGGCTTCCAGATGTTCACACCTAGTCCGCAGTAAATGTTTTCTTTGCAATTTATGTTTTTATTCACATAAAATTTGTAAGGAAAGTGAAAGGCAGCAGTTTGGGTTCGAAGGTCACAGTCTTATTCTGCACGTTTATCTGGTCATCCGCAGGCCATTGCTGATTCTAATGTTGTGCTGCATAGCTGAAATGCTTTGCTGTGATTATATTTACTTAAGATAAACTGTTTAGAATAGCACCATATCATGTTAAATTCATGTGGGAATTAATCATGTAAATATATTACTTATTTTGAACGTAAAATAAGGAGCGTGAGATTAGAATGTTCAGAGTATATCTGCTTTGTTAGAGTTTTGCAGTATTGCAATTTTACAAGCTGTGCTGGAAACAACCTGACCCTACTGTGCTTCTCAACCAGTTCTGGTTTTTAGCTTCTTTAAATGTTCCATGTGATTAAATGTCTGGTACATGCTCTATCAACAGTCATTGTTGTTGTTTAAAAAGCCCTAGTTGTGTCTTTTGCATTGCACCTTGCCAGAAGTATCCCAGACCTACTGCCGAACCGTGCCAGCTTTCTAAATTAACTTTTTGAGAATCCAAATTTCATGATGGTCCGATGCTGAACCTGTGGTCAATCTGGCACTCGGTCCTGGGAACAGTATTGAATGATGTTGCAAAATGAAATATTGAATTTGAACCGGGCATTCAGGAATCAATTTTTTTTTCTAAGTGCAGACACACCTGCTCCAACTCATCAGTTAATTATCCCCAGCTTCATGAGTTAGATCAGGTGTGGAGCAAGTTACCAGATTCAGAGCTGATGAGTGTTTACTCTGCCTTTGTAGTATGATCATCAGCATGTAGGTCCACAAAGTGTAACGTAATATTTTAATTAAACTGTTTGTGATGTCACAATATTGTACAGTTAAAAAAAACATTCAGGCTGCTGCATGCATGAACGCCTGTATTCAGCTGGGTCTTGATTCTTTTTGTGTGTATTCGCTAACTGCATGCACTACAGGAAATGTGTAAGGTAGGTGAATACAGTCACTGTTAAAAATAAAAAGAAGGCCGGGGGTTTTAGACAAACTGATGCATTGCGTTTAACCGATGATAAACAACTGATACCCAAGGCATGATGATTTTAATTTTTAAAAACATATTTTATAGATTAGATTTTATATTTTTCAGTCATTTTATGTAGTTGTTGTCTGTGTTTATGGTGTATGACTTGTTGCATGCCTGTCTTTTCTCTTGTCATGGTTGTCTATCCCGGAGACACTGGAACAACATTCTTGTAGGATTTAAAGCTCATTGAGGTGATATAGCACCACCATAATAACTCCTTATACGTATTAATTCAAATGCACCGAAAGTGGCTTACTGACTAGGCTATTTTTGTACTACTAAACTTTATTCGATTGTATACAAGTTTAGCATGTGTTTTAAATTATCTGGCAATTTCTGGCAGCTCTTACTATTTTGCTTTTAATATCTTGTCCTAGCATTAGGTCTTAGCCCTCAGAAAACATAAGGACTTCCAAGGACTCCTATTTCATTAAGAACTTATCGTCTTTGATGGATGTTCCAGTAAGATAGGGATGCAGTGACATGACCTAGTGCACATGAGTGTTTTGACGACTCACTATAGCAGTGCCGTCTGCCTGATTTTATATTTGAATGTGTGAGAGTTAATGAACCTCTGTGGGGTAGTAGTATTCTGTAATCATCAATGAAACTTTCTCTTCCCCAGTGGTGTGTCTTTTTACTACAGAGAAATACTGAACTGAAATATATACTATATAATACAGAACTGAAATGCACAGAAAACATTAATGAATATCAGCTTTACTAAGTGCCCTTCTGTAGAATTAGCTTAGTGCACGTGCAAAGCCGAGATTAAATTTTAATCTTATTCATTAAAGCCAAAACAATTACAACCTTGGAAATGTAACTAGCTTAGTCACAATATGCCTTAATAATGTTTAGATACATTATGAAATAGAGTGGCTTTATCTTCTTGCTATTAATCTGTAAAGCATATTTTTTTGCAACCATTAAAGCTCAAATGAAAATCTTTCATTTCAAGAAATATTCTGTACTTTTGTGTAATCATTGTTTTCAGCTGCCGTTGGGACACTTCCTCTACTTGTTGTGGTTTTAAAAACTTTAAAACAATTCAACGCGTGAATCTGAGGTCTGCCTTCCGCATTGTATATTAATGATAGTTCACACAGTTCCAGCAATCAAAAGTAACTGCTATGGTTATTAGAGCTGTGAATCATAGCTAGACTATCGATTCAATCTAATTAAATTTTTGGACATTGGGAATTTTGATTCAAGCCAGTAGCACACAATTTTACTGTCTGATTTATTTAAAGTAGCTTTATTTCTTACAGGTTTTGACATTTAAAATCAACTTTGAATTAGCTTTAAATAAAGGTGATATGCTGTGTCCGTTCAAGCCTCAACAGTTCCAGGTTGTCGCTGTTGGGCCAATAGGCAAGGCCCTTAACCCAATACCCTTACGAGCGTCACAAAGGGAAGCAGGACATGCCAACGTAAAGGATGATGCATGGAAAACAGTGTAGAGTGGACAGTAAAAGAGTTAATGAGATCAGGATGCCTGGAAAGCTGACTATACAAACAATGGCCTGCCTTTACGTGATGAGGATGGCCTAACTCAAAAGAAAAAAATGCTCTACACTCCAGTTCAGTAGGTGGCAGTATTGCACCAACCACCCATACCTTTAAAAGAGAAGGCTGTGGTCTCTTAAAAATGCAAGTATTTTCAAAAGAAGCAAGTGTTTTTTATTTTCGAGGAAAGCTATGGCATATTTTTAAGGAGTCCAATGAATTTAGGCCATTTAATGACCGTGAGTCAATTCCAAATCGAAATCTAAATTATTTTATTAAATTACCCAGTGAAACATTAAATCAATTGCATAATTGTTTAAAAGGCACAACTATAGTAGTTCCATCATTCTAAACACTTGTATTCACCAACCTATATGCTTTGTGCATGATTTTGTCAAAACATTTCAATTTCAAATTAAATATCATGTTTAAATATTAAGTCTAATATTTGAAATTTCAATATGCTGTGTTGTGTAGCTCAGTCAACTTGAAAGCGTTTCTTGCATCTTGGGTTGTGTGTGATCTAACAGGCTAAAAATAGTATGTGTAACTGTGTTAATTGTTTGAATCAAAGGTTTTGTCAGTAACAGTCTCTAAGTAGCAGCGCAACATTCCGAATGTGTTGCAGCTTGCACACTGGGGCACAGCATTCTGATACAGTGTGTAATTTTTAAAATGAACAGTAACAAGTTTGATTTTCTGCTTTATGTCACAACGTGAATTTGCGGCTTCTGAGTGAGTCTGATGAATATGGCGACAATTTTGTTGTTATTCTCTAAACCTGGCTGATTGTAACCAATGCAAGTGTGTGCCTTACCGCAGTGAAATATTGCTTGTGTTATATTTAAACCATTGTCATACCAGGCAAAATATGGTAACAATATTGTTTTTGCGTTTCAAGCTAGAGGTTATGGTGAACAGCGCACAAAAGTTGATATGGTTACAATGAGCACATGATGGAAGTGGCAGTGCTGTGGTCTGATGTCCAGTGGGCTTAACATTATTAATTAATTGAAAGCTGACACTAATAATTCAACAGTTGTAATTATTAAATATTTCAAATAGCAGGTAAAGATGTAGAGAATCGCATTCTGAATAAGATTTTGAGACATTACCGTTGTCCCTCCGTTTCAGACATACGGAGTCATTAGTATTTTACAGCAAAAAATATTATTTAATTCTTTTTTTTTTTTCTTTTTTTTCTTCTTTTTTTTAATGAAATAGTTCTGTGCTAAATCTTGAATGCTTTTTTGCCATCTGTTTTGCTGTGCAAAGGGTGTTTTATTAGTATTTATTTAATATTATATATATTTTTTGGTGCACATGTAATGATGGGGTTAATAATTATTTCCCACCCAGACAGCTCTCAAAGTAAAACACTTGATTGTTTCAGTGGAATGCAGCCAACAGGAAGCCAGGGATTTGTTCCTGATCAGGTTATCGTCTAGAGACTTTCATACTTTTACATACCTTCACGTCCCTACTCCGAGAGGGGGATTAATGGGTAAGAGTAATGTTAAAAGGCACACAGATTGACTGATGTGCAAACCTAAGTTTCAACATTTCCTTTTCTTCTCAGTTTTGTATTTTCCTCTTCCCTCCCACTAGCTGGTTTGGCTCAGTGAATGGTAGGGTTTGGGTTTAGCACATGCTTCAGTAGAGACCTGTGAAGCCACAGTATCGTTTTGAACCACTGCTTATGCTACGTCACAGAACACCTCAACACGCCCCATTGCGTATACCTGAACTCCCAGACCCTGTGATTTGTGTCATCGTGACTGAGAGCAGGCACAGTAATGTTCTCTTCGATTTGTGGCTGTAAATGGCTTTGGCATCTTTGGGATGCAGACATATCTTATATATGAAAGAGATATCTTTCTTTTTGCTGTGTCACACCCTGACTACATACCTTGGAATGATGTCAACTGTGACTAATTGCTCTAATTAGTGTCATTATTATTAATTTATGTTCAGCTCATTAGAGGCTCCTGAGTGTGTTTTAAATAGTTACCCGCTTATACATTAGCTGTTTTGAGCAACTTTTAAAGAAGAAAGTTAGACTATTGTAATGCTGGGTGTACAATATGTTTTAGATGTAACTACTAGGAAGCAAATTTACATAAATAATGCAAATACAGCAGCTGTGACTGTGACTTAGATACTTAGATGTCCTGTTTTAACTTCTTATAAATTGTAGATAGAAATCCCCCTCCACACACAAACCTAAAAGAAAAACAGTCATTAAATATGAGTGACTCTATGCAAGTGCATGTTTCCAGTTCACCTTCACTCTTCCTCACACGTTACATAATGTGTTGCAACATTAATTGCATGGTTTAGGCAAAATAATTGCAGGAAGAAAAAAAAGGGAATTGTTCATGTTTGAGACTTAACCTGTTGAACTGCTTTTCTTCACCTTCAGGCAAGCTACATATTCATGTGCTGTGTTCAGTTTCCCCTCTCTTCTCTTAACTCCCTCTGTAGTAGAAAAAGCACACGACACCTCATGGTGTTGCTGGGAGATCTCTGTTACCATGATATTTCAACCCCTGGGATATTTTTTTCCCCCCAAGCTTTTGTGATTGGCTCACCAATCTGTGTATGGAGATAGATATAACTCTATAATGGTCACGTTCACCTACATGGTCAGTTTGTTAATCTAATCTCAGTTGTCTTAATTTTGTACTGTGTGTGTTTGGGGGGGGGGGCTAATTAAAAATCCTGCTGATTAAATCAATGTTAATTTTAACATCTAGTTTCTATTTTGGCTTTGTTTATTTATGGGAAGAAATAGTCAACTGATAGTTGAGTTTTAGAGAAAAAACTACAATTCCTTCCAAATAAAATGGTGGATTTTTTTATGATCCGAAAAGGCAGCTCCAGAGGCTGTATATCAGCGCACGCGACAGCTTACAGTGTATTGCCTCGCCTCTTGCTGTGCATAGTGTAAGTAACTAAGGGGCTTAACTTGATCGTGGAATTGTATGTTTTCTCCTTTATTCTCCCTTTTCTATTTCTTATTATTCTTCCATGTGTGAATGTATGACAATAATTGTGAGCTACCTATTGGAGCCCTCTAGCACCACCAATAGAGTAGCTTTGGACATATGTTTACCATGATGACTCCACACTGCAATGTCATTAAAAAGCAATTACACTTCCTTCAATTTGTTTGTGGTATACAATTACTGTCAATTGATCACCAAATTCTCATTTACATTTAGGCATTTGGCAGACACTCTTATCCAGAGCGACAAAATGTGCTTTAAAGTTTCCGAATTTGGATCCTTACACTGGGTTACTAGTTTACTAAGTATTAAGTACTAGAAACAAACAAATAGGTATTTAGTCATCATTTAAAGATATGAGAGTCAGCTGTATGGAAATCTAGAGGAAGTTTGTTCCACCACCTAGGTGCCAGAACAAAACCAGTCAAGATGTACGTCATCCTCGATCTCTGAGGGATGGCGGGATCAGCCAATCAGTGATGGTGGGATTGGAGAGAACGTGGTGCGGTGCGGGGTGTGATTTCTCCCTCCATAATGAGATCAAAATAAAATTGTTTTAAAGACTGATTTGATTAGATGGGACGGTTTGTCCATAGTGCACAAATGAACTGCATGGTCAAAGCCCAGCAAGAAGTCAGTAACTTTCTCTGCAGTAGTATGACACATGGCATATAACTGAAAGACCTTATCTTTAGGGACTTAAGAAAATTTAATTCACAGTTCATATCACTTGCGTATGTGAGAGAGCAAAAATACTGGGCGACCACGTATGCTTATATTGACTAAAGGTTTAGTTGTAAAGTAAATAGTAAAGTCCAGTGGCTGCGCATCAAAAAGCTGCGACAGAAAAAAACACAAAAATGATAAACTACAAAGAGAGTAAAAGAATGGAAAATGTGTACAATAATGGATTATAGTTTTATAATTTCATAGTTTTCTGTTTAGTTACTATTTCCAATGTTTAATGTTAAAATTCAATAATCAAGCATGTTATTCATATAGTTTGTGGGGGCCTGATTCAGACACGTCACATCCATAATGCCTGTTTATCATAAATCATTTATTACAAACATGACAAGTCTCTTTCATGGTACTTTCATGCTGTAATCGTTCTGCAATTGTGTTTAAAATTCAGAGTTTGTAGAAAACCTGTACTCTGTCATGAAATGCTGTACTGTTAAACCTTGGATTTCGAGCATAATTCATTCCGGGAACAGGCTTGTATATTAAAGGACTCAAAAAATATTGGAAACCCAAAGATATTCATATTAAAATAATTAATACAAAACAATTAAAATTTAAACTAATTAACCTGCACTGTGTTGTGGCATGGTGGTATACTGTCGCCTTGCACCTCCAGGGTCTGGGTTCGATTCCCAGCCAGACTTGATTCCCGTCTCTGTGTGCATGGAGTTTGCATGTTCTCCCCATGCTTGGTGGGTTTCCTCCAGGTACTCCGGTTTCCTCCAAAACAGTCCAAAGACATGTGGGTTAGGTTATTTTGTAGTGTGTGTGTGCCCTGCGATGGATTGGCACCCTGTCCAGGGTGTACCCCACCTTGTGCCCCAAGTCTCCTGGGATAGGCTCCAGGCCCCCCGCGACCCTGAATACAGGATTAAGCGGTAATGGTGATGAGGGAGAGTGAGAACCTGCACCGTACCTTTTTAAAAAGTATCGTGACTGAAGTAAAAAGAGGGGGGGCTACTGTTTAAGACTACTTTCACACACATTTGCACGCGTGCAGAAATATATACACACACACACACACACACACACACACACACACAAACAGAATCACTGCTGTTTCGGCAAAATTATTTAATAAGGAACGTCACTAATGACACTTGCTTTTGCTTCTTTTTGAAATTTGGTGTTGCATTGTTGTAAAAAAAGAAAAAACCCCGCACACCTGATCACAATATTGTAGTAAACAGTATGGATGTTGCCTATATGAGTGATGCACACGCACTGAGACTGACCATGGGAGACGTTTACCCACAATCCCACAGAGAGAGTGAGACAAACCATTGGCATAGCTTTGCTTATGTGACACTCTGCAGACAAAAGCACATGTGTACCATTCGTACTTCAAGACCTCGCTCGTTTATCAAGTTAAAATTATAACATCTTGCAAAACGCTCACAGACCAAGTTACTCGCAATCCAAGGTCCAACTCTAGTGTATGTTCAGAATGTAAATGATTATGAATTTTAAGCATGTGCTAGTTTTTGGATGACGAGATTGCATTCAACATTTATTGAGGCCCAAGCATTATGACATCAGCTCTATTATGTCATAGTATGTGAAAGGCCCTATTGTTTTTCAAAGGATTATTAGGGCCCAAGAACTATGACGGCAGCCCCATGTCTTAATAGTGTCTGTGAAGGGCCCTCTTGTTCTTCCAGTAGAATTTTATATACTCCTCCTATATACTCTGATTTATATGATCACCACGAAAGCAGGCCAAGGTGATTGTTAGACATTGAGGAAGCATAATTGAGAAGGAATTTTTCATTTCTCAAACGGTTTAGCCATGACGATTCCTTAATCTTATGCCGAAAAGTGGCTAAGAAATTACTGAGGGACACATTGACATCACATTGAGTGACATCATAATGTGATGCTTTTTTCCAGGATTCGGCTTGTTGGGGGTCTTAACATTAAAATTCGCCTTATTCATAAAATTGTCATAATGGTATTGTATAGGCTATCCACTTTAAAAGCCCAATGTCTTTCTGGTACGCTCGGGCATTGATGGTGCTTGGGCCCGATCATTGTTGCATGCAACTAATAGTTTATTTAATTACTTTTAATATATTTTTTTCATATTTTTTTTTTTTAATTACCTGGTCCCTTTTGGAGGCCTTAACATGCTCAAAAACTCATGAGAATCAGCACACAGTTTGGAATCTGCTGCCATTAGGATGCCTGTGAGTCTGAGCCATGCCTTCACAGACGTTTTTGTTGCATAGCTCACACACACACTTGCTTGGATGCATATGAAACTCTGTACCCATCTAGATCTCATTTAACAGAACAGTTATCATTTGAGGATGCAAAATCATAGAGATTTTTTATATCTCACATAGTTCTGCCATGGCGAGGCCTTAAATGTGTTTCAAAAAGGTACTTGGGCCCGCTTATCGTTGCTTGCAACTAATATTTAACAAATTTAATTTACTGATAGTTTTGTCCATGCTGTGAGGCTTTATGTTCACCAGTATGAGTCAGAATGTCACATGCTGGAACTGCGCATTGGCTTTTATTTTTAAATGGCAAATCTAGACTTTTTTTCATTTCTTTAAATGGAAACGCTCAAGTTTACTTGCATCAAGTCTGTGGAATTTTGGGTGGACTCGTTATATGATCAGATTTGACCGTACACAACTTTGATGGTTAAGGACCATTGTTTTTGTACTTCCAGGAGTTGTTTGATTTAAAACAAGTTTCCTATTAGTTGTTTCGTATTTTAATGAATTGAGCTTTTTTTTTTAATGTTGTTAAAACAGGTAGCTCAGTTAATTCCTAACAAATGAAAAGAACATTAAATGTTTGTCTTCACTCATGTTCTTTTCATTTGTTAGGAATTAACTGAACTTAAACTTGTGATTATGTTCTACCTGGGTTTAATGTAGCAACATAATGGATGCCAATTTTAAGTTTCACATAAAGGGAAATACTGTGCAAAAGTCATAAGCACCCTGTGTGTCTAACTTTTGTTATAGATATATTTTTATTATTTATTTAGTAGACAAACATTTTCTTATTTTAAAGCATCAGTATTCCACCACAAAATTAAGACTTACAGAAAAATATTTAGTATACCAGAAAAGAAAGCAGCACTCATTGAAGTGAGAAAGGCAGACACATGTTCAATGTCAGGCTTTAGTCCTGTATTCATGGTTCAGTGGTGAAATTAACTGGGTGAGCTCTCTGTGTTCTTTAACTCGAGCAAGCAGAGCAGTAAAACTTGCTACACTCCTCATGTTACATTGAAGCTTTCACATGCGCCTGCTGCGCCTTAATCCTGCTGATAAAATGCTTTGGATGGATCTGGTTTATGATTCTTTGTGTTTGGATTCAGGAATGAATAATGAACTCGAGTTACAGATTGACAGTGTGCCATGCCAACGGGATATTTATGAACAAATTGTAGATCGCATCAAATTAAATACGCATTTCCTCAAGGAAAATGTACTCCTTGCAAGGAGCTGATGGATGGATTAAAGAAAAATAAAGAGTTAGGGGTAAGAATGTGGGAAGAGCAGTAAGAAAAAGGGGTCATGAAAATACAGAGGAAGAGAAGGAAAAAATAAAATGATGTTTAACAAGCAGACAGAAAAGAAAAACATAATAGGTGTACGAGTAGTATTAAAAAATTTTTGTCCCTGGTTGATAGACCGGAGAAAAATACACCTGTGACGCCATGTCAGCAGGCCTCTGAGGCACCAGTCCAATGGGTAATGGTTAAGAGAACCTGATAGCTCAGATATCTGATCTGATTGTAATGGACTTATGTTTCAACCTCCAGCTTTGAAAATAGCCTGATTGCTTGTATATATAGATGAACTGAATATTGTTGAACACAAAATAAGGTCCAGTTAATTAGTCAAGCCAAACTACAGCTTAATCGTTCCCCGTGTGAAGGAGCAGAGGAGAATTTGCTGGAACTTGTTAAATGTAACAACTTTTATATTTAGTCATGGTAAAGTTGCAGGTTCATGTTTGTATTTATTATAACTAATTAGACTGTTATTTGTTAGGGATCAAGGAATTGCAAGTCTGTGTGTGGACAGTGTGTTCATTAATAATTTTGTATCTAAATATTCGAGCCCCAGCACCGCCAGGTTGGCACTGTTGAGCCCTTGAGCCCGGTCCCTAACCCTGTCTGCTCCAGGGGCGCTGTAACCTGGTCTTACCTTGTGATCTGTTCCCAGCTTTCTGAGATGTATGAATAAGCTGGATGTGACATAATTGAATCTTAATCTTGGTATATTACTATTAATATAACAGTATTTGATTAGTGTGTATATATAGTATAAATAGTTGTATAACACTAACTGATGTAAAGTCAGTAGTGAATCAATGCACCCAATGCAGCTACACAGTGAAATAAGATTTTAACCGTTTTAAGTAGAGGAATAAAAAAGGAAAATCAATATGTGTGGTCAGTGGTGATAATATGGCTGCCACAAATAAATCTGTGTGTATTGGCAACACTGTTCTGTATCTTCATTAATATTCCTTTTTTTGTTTTTTTATTTTCACACAGAGGTGGGAGCAGAGTCATCGGCGTGAGAGGGGTTGACTGGCGGGGCCTGGTCATACAGTGTTTCAACCAGAGGGAGAGGAGGAGAAGGAATATTGGAAGAGAAGAGAAGGAAAGGGAGACCCGAGGAAGAGGGTCACGGTCACCTGCTTTAGACAGCTGTGTTGTCAGCTGATCGTTTTTTTCTTTTTCATAGCGTTGGATTTTATCGCCAGTATCAAAGTATTGCTGTTATCACACACTTGTTAGTGTTTGATTTTTTCCCCCAGCATTTTCCAATTCTGTTTCTTTTTTTTCTCTTTTGTTTTTCTTTCTTTTTTTGGGATGTTTTTATTTGTTTAGGTTTTTGGGTCGTGAACAGGATTTTTCATATCAGATTTGAACAGATTTGACTTTTTTTCTTTTCCTCGTGTACACACCCAGTATAAGGCAGCTATTTCTTTATTCTTTGGAACTCTTAAAAATAAACATACCTTCATACGCAATCCATACGCTGTCTCTCACACACAAGGCGCACACAAACACACACACACTCGCACACCACTCAGCCTTCTCAACTAAGTCTTGTCCAGCCTAGTCTTGCCTGCTCCGATCCCCTGGACAGGGTAAGTGCTCTCTAAACCAGACAGATTCAGTGAAAATGAAAGAGCACTATAAAACTTCTACCGAAAGGTGCATTTAGCTTGTCAACATCTCATTGCTGGTTTGTGTGCATTTTTGTTTTCTTTCTGGTTTTCAATAGATTCAGCTCCAAGAGGAAGGGAGGAATATGACAGCAGAGACACTCACTTTCGGCCCAGAATGGTAAAATTTAGAAATAACGTTCACTGCTCAACTTCTTCCTCTCTCTCTTCTTTTTTTTTTCTATTTCCTCATTTTGTGAATTTTTTTTTTTCCTTTCCTTTTTTTTGTCCTCCCCCTTGTTCCTTCATAAATACCTTAATTCAATTTTCACTTCACATTTCTGTTAACTATTTATACACTATTATCATGGTTAAACTGTGACCATTGATCACTCGGCATGAATCAAGTCTTGTACTCGTTCTCTTTGTTGCTCTCTCTCACTGTTGTGCTCTTTGTCGCACAAGCTTTAGCTGTCTGTCGCTTGGGCTCTGTCTCTCATTCACTGTTGTACTCCTTCCCTCTCAGTTCCTCCCCCTCTCTGTTTGTAGCTTTCGAGCATTGTAAATGTTTATACAAAGATTAGACAGTAAGGTGTGGCCTGTTTTCTGGTGCTAGGCCGTCTCTTATGGGCCAAGGACTGCTGTTTGCATAGTTGATCACCAGCCAGCATAAGATTATTCCTGTTCTTGACATGTGCAGTGCAGAGCTAATGCGCTTTTTCGAAAGCTTCACTTCTTTTCTAAAGCTTTCTGGAGAAGATGTGTGTAAAATGATTGGCTTGAATCTAATAGGTTTCTCAGTGAACCTTCATGATGTGGAATTTCTACATCCTGGAATTTCTACAAATGTTATTTCCTTAAACTTGTTCTTACTCCTTTCTTCTTTACTTTTGTTCCACCTTACCCCCAGGCTCCGTGCACTTTCCAGTGGAGGCAGTGTGACTTCCCCTCCTCCCTCTCCCGCTATGCCAAAGTACAAGCTGGCCGAATATCGCTACGGCCGAGAGGAAATGTTAGCACTTTATGTCAAAGACAACAAGGTGAGCAGCTTCCCAACATTCTGCAATTACTGAATTACTTTTAGATTCGTAGCAGAGGTTTTTTTTAATGCAGCCATGAAAGTTTGAGCAGAAAACATTTATTTTTAGTAGAGGATCTCGAGGGAACACTGACTCTGTGCAGATGTGAATTTTTGGGTCCAGTTAAAGCTTCAGTTGCAGTGAAAAAAATTTCGCTCTGCATTATTTTGCATTTGTGACTCAATAGTCGATTTAGTGGAAGCATGTGCAAGAAGTGAGAATTTTTTTTTTCAGCTGTGTTCATATTGACTACAGATTTCAATGTTGATGTACTGTCAAATCTGCCCGTGTGCTCACATAATATTAAATGTATTAACATTATAAAACAGCATTTTTATAAAAAACACAAATTTTTTGGTCAGAAGAGTATTAATTTTCAACAGAGCAGTTGTGATAGTAGTGCTAGCTGAAAGGCAAATTACAGCTTTTTATTAATATACTCTTGTTGATTTATGTAAGCATTCACTGGTTGTGAAATTCTGGACCAATAACAAGTCTATGGGCCATAAGTCAATTGGTATCGGTCCAGAATTAAACTGAATAGATATAAAACGTATATAAACTGAATAGATTCCCTTGCACACATTGTAACAATCAAAAGCTTAATAATGTAAATGCAATACAGTAATGCCAAATAACGCCACAAGGTGGCACCCTCTTTTTTTTATTACTTTTATTTTGGTTATGGTAAATTTATGGTGGTGCTCTTATTAAGCAAAATGCTGAACTTTTTCTTCTGTAATGAACGCTATAGGTTACGATTGTACTACTCTATATTTAAGTCTAGCATGACATGCTAAATGTAGATGTGGATGGTATTTTATTTTGTCAGAATAAAGTTAGTGTGGAAACCCCTACACAAGCGTTGGTGACTGACAGCTTGTTTGCCAATAGGCCAATGGCAGTTAACAAGGTGAAAATTGACCGATAAGGATGTACAGCTAATAAATCAGTGCATCCTTAATGTTATGGTTTCTGTCCTATTCTAATCTAGATCACATTCTAACCTACATTGTTTGTAAGACTTTGTATTTCTTTTGGTTTTACAAAGAAAAATCTGTGGTCACGTAATGCTGAAACTCTTGACAAATTGTTGTGGTCTGGGATGTGTAATGCACCTCAGGGCAAGCTGTGGTAGGAGAATAAATATCTTCATTGTGATAGTGCATCCTTTGCAGCATCTTTGTTTATTTATCTCACCATGTGATTTAAGGAACATAGAATTGCTGAGTTGAGAGTCTACCCAGGTCCTATCTCCTAAATGTACGTTTTATAAAACAGAAAAGCTAACAAAAGACCTTGAATATCGAGTACAAGGCCTGGAGATTATTTCATACCACCTTTGGGACAACCCATCACCTCTGAGTCCATTTGTGTTTGTTGTAACGGCCTCTGAAATTGATTTCCAGGTTCAGATACGTGGGTTTGACCCAATGGTGCATTCCGAACAGTCTAAACATTCCAGGGAGGGCAGTGAGCAGCACTGTGTGGATATGTGCTGTAACGTGCCTAAATGATCTGAGAACAGCCCAAAATGCATCTTAGCAGTTCAGCGACTTAGTCATCATATACTCCATCTTGTTGAGGTGGAGTGAGTTTTTCTGAAGTAATGAGTCACTTTTGCTTTTGTGTGTGTGTGTGTATGTGTGTGTGTAGATCCCAGAGGACATGCAGGA
Organism: Leiocassis micropogon; assembly: GCA_028565275.1. Lineage (NCBI taxonomy): Eukaryota > Metazoa > Chordata > Actinopteri > Siluriformes > Bagridae > Leiocassis > Leiocassis micropogon. Next base: position 6,823,008 of record JAOVVA010000044.1, read on the forward strand.
TAAGGTGTTTGCTGCTATTCTGCAGGATGAGCCTCAACAACCATTGGCACTGGTGCCGCTCACTGAGGAAGAACAAGTAAGAAATGTTGACGCGCACAGTGTTAGAGGCGTCTTTCTTTGAAAATATGCAGAGAAGGTTAAACCACTCTAACATAACCTTTTTGTTTTACCAAACACGCGTCTTTATCACTGTCCTTGGAACTGTCCAGTGCTTTTGGTCATACAATAGATAAACAAACATACAATTAGATAAAGAGATTAATAAAAAAAAACTTTTTACTGTTTTCATACTTTATTATTTGTGCTGTGATTAATTTTTTTGTGTTCCTGGCGGTAACCACATTTCTCCCTAATTTTTTTGCCTGCAGCGGAATTTTTCCATGTCTGTCAACAGTGTGGCTGTGCTGAGGCTTATGGGTAAAGGGGGTGGGGCCGTTCCTGCTAGTATTGCCCGTGGCAGAGGCACTGTAAGAGGTGGCCGAGGTGAGTGAACAAGGGGAAGGTTTATACTATATGGTTTTTGAGTTTGAGACTTTAGAGTTTAAGAAACACAAGGATAATAATAAGCACTCCAAACATGATGGGACCTTTTTATTCAATCAAACTCTTTAGAGTGAGTAGTTGCAGTTCAAGTTTACAGCTCACATATTGTACTCGTTTTTAAAGTTAATACAAGAGGATTTCTCATCTGAAATACAGCTCTAGATTCTTGCAAGCCTACATTTCATTCATTCACTCAAGCACAAAATTTCAGTGTACCTAGCCTTAAACGAACTGCTCCCAAATGCCCCTGTGGGGAAGTACTTTTTTCCTAGGCAGTATGCAGTGTTTTTAATTTTTAATTTATTGTTTTCCCTAACCCAATCACCATCTGTAGATTTATAGCACATTTCACACCCTTCTTGAAGCTTTTCCAACCCATATTTTTGACAGAGAAAACAGGCAGGAAAATGTTTTTTCAGTACCTAATGTATGTATATCAGGGCTTGCAAAATCGCTAGCCCGAAGTCCCGGGGCTATTGTGTCTTCTAGTCGGGCTACCAAAATCTATCTCAGGCCTGCCCGTCGGGCTATCATGGGAAGGAAACGTATATGTCAATGCTTTTGCATTCTTTCGCAAATGTAGCTGGTTAATTATGTCATTTTCGAGCATCGATGAGCCACTGTCAATATGTGAAATATTGAAATCGCATTTGAATTTGCGCTTGTTTTTTTTACTTTCACTTTGCGATCGCGCGATGAAACTCTTCTGTATATAGAGAGCGGCAGTACTGATTGGTCAGTGACGGATTAATTGCGTACCAATTCCTCTGACCTCATCTTATCACTCATTAGCTTACTATTCAAACGTGACAAGTGAAATCTCCCGCCGCAAGCTTAAACATGTAATTGCGAAAAGAACTAAAAAAAAATCGCTGACCGTTATGTGTGTGCGTGTGTAGAAATTTACGCAGGTATTTTAGTTCTGCTGGGCCAAATAAGACGGGTCAGGGTGAAGAAGGGACAGACAAAGAAAAGCCTACCACAAAGCGAAAAAAGCTTTTTGGTTTCATGGACAAAAGAATTTCTGTGGCTGGAATATGACAAGCTAAATAACAATGTTCTGTCTGGTGT
>JAOVVA010000044.1:6824721-6859710 GCA_028565275.1 Leiocassis micropogon
AATCTCTGCATCACAAGACATGCATTGGTGCTCAGTCTGCAGCATCTTTCCCAGAACAAACACCAATTGCAAAAAAAACATACTAAAAATAAACCAAGCACAATGAAGTCCTGAAAAAGCAGTTTAGAACAACGTACTATGTTGCAAAGAGTAAACTACCATTGGAAAAATTTAGCTGTCTTTGCAAACTTTAAAAAGCAACATCAAGTGGCATTTACTCATCTGTGACCTTAGTGAAAATTTCAGATTCAGAATCTGCCACAGACTGATTCATGTTCTACAGTTCTTACAAGTTAGATTTAGAAATTAGAAAATTCTGTGCAATTAGAACCATATATTTGAGTTGATGTTAAATTTTTATAAAGTTGTTATGTAATTTGTGTTTTAACAATTTTTTGATTGATTTTTTGTTTGCTTTGCAATTTTATACTTTCAAAATAATCTTTTTTATTTGGGCTACCAAAAACTGAAGAGTGCCTGCCCGAAGGGCTACCAGGGATTTTGAAATTTTGCGAGCCCTGTATATTAAAGTGACTTTATTCATAATGACATGATTGGCATTTAGTGATACAACGTTAAAAGACAACTGAGGGCTAAATAAAGCTAGTTTAACTACTCATCTGCCCTTTAGCTCTTAAGGAACAGCTGGACTAGAGACAGCTCAATTTTAGCCCCCTTTTATATTTTCTGTTATTAAAAAAAGTTTTTTTATTTGAGGATATCATCTTCAAATCACACACAATGGATCTGTTGCTACCGAGATTTATAAAATTGGTTTAAGAAGTTTCACATCAGTTCTAGGGTGCATATCACTATTCCTTAAAGTTACAATCGTGAAGATTTATCTTTGGTATTTTCACAGAATAGCTGAGAAAGCAGCCTAATGTGGAATGTTCAACACACAGATTGCTGTATCGCTCTCAATAGTCTAATTCAAAACACATGCGTGAGCTGTATCTTTTGCGTCTGTTGTTTTCTATTTTTGTTTTGTTTTTGTTTTTTTGACTCCTGGGCAGAGCTAAGAGGACCCCAACCAAGAGAAGGTTTTTTTTCCCCCTCTATGGAATATTGTAAATGTCACGTGCAATAGATGCGTTCAAAGAGCAGGCTTATAAAGAAAACACTGCCAGGTGTTGTTTTTCCCTTGTTTCTATAGTTGAGACTCTCCAAAAAATTATATCTAAAAGTAGATTTTCACATTTGGTCCCCTTAAATCTTCTGTGCAAATGTTCAAAATTAAGATGCCAAATGAAATAGCAGACATGTTTCTTTGCACTGCGTTTTCGAAAAGGTTTATGTATAACAATTTGCTGTGTATAGGCAGGGGCCGTGGAGAGAGTGGGTTCTACCAAAGAAGTACCGAGGAAGGAGAGGTGGGCTTCAGCAGGAGTGTTCGAGAGATCCATCGTAGCCAGAGCTGGGACGACCGGTATGGCCATCCTCATCATTTCTATATAGTTACTATGGAACAGTTTAGATGAAGAAACAGTATTTAACTTGGAAGTAGCAAATGATTTAGTTTACATGTAAATGTCTTATAATTTAGGGGATTTCTAAATCAGTACAAACTAGACATTGCTGTATTTTTAGGTAATCTGAAAAGAAAATTATTTGTTTTTGATTGAACTGAAAGCACAATTATTAGTAAAAAATTTGTTTGAATAAACCTCATTTGTAATAGGCCTGATCTGTGTGTCATTCCTAATTGCGCTGATACTTTTTCTGTGGTAAAACTAATCCCACTTGAATAGTGCTTCAGTGTCTGATACATCAGTCTAAATTTAGAAGTGGCATACCACATTCAAGGTCTCAAAGCTTTTTTTTTTTGTGTGTGTAATCTCTTGTTTCATGTATGTAGGGGTGAGAGGCGTTTTGAAAAGCCTTTGCGTCGGGAGGGGTTGCGTGTGGGCTTTGAGGATGTGAGCTCTGGGGGAAGGAAGGAGTTCATGCGTTCTGACAGTGACAACTGGCGCACACTTCGAGAGGAGCATGAGCAAGAGGAGGGCGGTGGAGATGCAGGCGGTAGCTGGAGACTGGCTGGCTCGCGCCGAGAAGGTATACGCATACAAATGGACAGACTGATGAAAGGATAACCCAGGCACACAATGAGTGTGTTTCACACTTCTCCCATGATATCAGCAATGTAGTGCTATTAGTAGCCAATTCTCTCATTTTCACCTTTCTGTCTTGAAAAGATGCTCCCCGTTCAGCAGGCTGGCGGGAGCACAGTGAGGTTCGCCGTAGAAAGTTTGACTTTGACTTTCGGGATGGAGGGAGTGAAGGAGGAAGGAGGAGAGCAGGAAGTGAAGGAGGAGAGGAAGAGCGAGACGGACTGCCTGAGTGGTGCACTGATGAAGAAGATGGAGAAATGGGTACCTTTGACTCTTCTGGGGCATTCATGCCCATCAAGGTGTGTTGGATTGTGTGACATTGTAGCAGATCTTAATTTTTGTTTGTAAACAAATCTTAATTTTTTTTAATTCTTCTCTATCCGCTATTTTTCTCCTCCTCTGACTCTCTTTTGAATATTACATGCTCATGTAAAGAAGGGCTCTAAGGATCCTATTCCAGAAGAGGATTTTGAGTTTCAAGGTCTCGAGGATGAGGATGAGTGTGGTACAGATGGAGAGAAGAAAGATAGCAGTGCTGGAGACAAAGCCGAAAGAGGTATGAAATAGTGGAAAGTTGGTGGTTGTTTATAGGACGGTCAAATGTATTGGAACAAGTTGGGCAATTTTATTTCTTTCGCTAAACTGTAAGGACATTTGGGTTTAAGATTAAAAAAATGAATGAGATGATGGATTATAATTTCAGCTTCCATTTCCTAATAATTGCTTATTAATATTACATCACTGCAACAGAAAATGAAAGCTGAAATAATAATAACGAGTTAACAATGATCAATATTCACCTTTTCATTTGTTTCTCGTTCCTCCTTTTCCTGGTTAGATGAGACCGACTCTGCAGCTGTGTGTGAGGTAGAGATAAAATCTCTTCCTCCCTCCTCTCCTTCCTCCCTGCCCCTCATTGCTCCTCAGGCTGAGCCTGTGCCCGCTGCTGTCCCCACTTGTCTGGAGGATCCTCAGCCCGCACCTGCCATGCAAAGCAAGATGCCAAGTGAAGGTAATCAGTGTGCGGTTCTATACTTCTTTTTTTATTTCTTTTTTTTATACTCATAAAAGGTCATGTTGTGTAGAAATGTACCAGGAATTTGCTTTTCCAGTTTTAGATATGTTGCCAATATTAGTACCATATGTAGCAGGTGATGCCCAGTACTGATCCTGACGTGAAATATTTAGCATTAATAATTGCTGTTTTCTTTAAGTTCTTCAGCTAATCATGTGATACAAAATTATATATTATGTTTATTATACTTTTGCACTCTTGTTCTAAATCATTGTGCATAATTTCGAAAGTAGATAATTTAAAATATAGCTGGATAAATACTAAGTAAACTATTTTAGTGTGTTGAAAGTAGCATAAAAGATCAAATACATTGTCTGTCTACATGCTGCAGTGTTACCAGAGCCTATGTCTGAGTTGAGTCCTAGTGCCTCCTCCAGTCTGCCTTCATCCCCTCCTTCCTCTTCCTCTGCTGCTAATGACCTCCCACCACCGGGGGGTGATCCCGAGGACGACGAGGGCATGAAGCACTTGCAGCAGGTATTAAAAAATAACCTGTGTGTGTATAAGCATTTACCATCAACTTTCCTGTTCTCCCTGCTTCAGCTCTGTATGTGATTGTTTTTTGTGTTCACACAGGAGGCAGAGAAAATGGTTGCAGCTCTTCAGGACACATCTCTGGAGGAAGAGTGTTTCACCCAGACGCTGCAGGAGAGCAGAAACACTGCAGCTGCCCTTCCTCTCTCCCACGACTCTGCCATGAAGTGGTTCTACAAAGACCCACAGGGGGAAATTCAGGGTAGGTACTTGTATGCATTCATGGACACCTAACAAACATAAATGGATTTACAAACATGCATTACAAGACATTTTTTTAAACCAAATGTCTTTCAACCTCCAATCCACCAAACTCTATTTGACAAGAATGATTGCGCACTTCCATCTACCAATTTAAGAGGAAACGCATTAAATCGAAACGCATTCAGTTACGTTCAAAGGGAGCTTATTAAATGCTACCTAATGAGCTTTCAAAATATATGTCTATATAATGTATATTCAGAAGTGGGTTTTGAGTCAGCTGGTTTTTCTGTATGAGGTAATGTGCCCATTAATATGATTGTGTCACATTCAACAAATGGGGTGCATAATTTAGTTTGGGGTACAAAGTGAAGAAAGAGGACTACTTAATGCTTAAATAGTTTTTTTAAGCAGTTTTTGTCACATAACCCTTTTTTAAGTATCTCTAAGCACTTTTTATTCTTAAGAAGGGAACTTGTGCTTTGTGTTCATATCTTGTCACGCTGCAGGCCCCTTTAGCACAGTGGAGATGTGTGAATGGTTCCAGGCAGGCTACTTCAGCATGTCTTTGCTGGTGAAGCGCGGCTGTGACGAGGGCTTCCAGCCTCTGGGAGACGTTATTAAGATGTGGGGGCGGGTGCCCTTTGCACCTGGCCCCTCCCCACCGCCACTGCTGGTGAGTATGCATATTCAGTCGTGCCCACAGGTATAAAAACATGCTCTCAGTTCTGTTCAAGGGAAAATGTACGTACAGTAAGATAAGAGGCCTGGCAGTTGTGGGGTGCTGGTATAAAGGGTAGATGTGGTATGTCTGAGTATTTTCCCCGAAGTATTTTATTCCTCTTGCACCAAAAGATTTTGTCAAGTAACAAGTTTTATTAATTTATTCATCAAGCATGTCATACTATTTTATTTATTTTTCCATTTATTTATTTAAAATGCATCTGTGAATATTATTTCCACAAGCGAAGTTGGATTTATAGATGGATAGATAATTTGGATAAGATGGATGGATTTTTATAAGAGAATGAAATTAACATGTGCGAATATTGCTGAGTGAGGATGAATATTAGCTGATAGACTACAGAAAATTGAGATGTGCAATGAGTTCTAGCCATTGAAAAGTGACAGCAAGGCCAAAGTGAATGGTAGACTGAGGTAGTGCAAGTCAATGCAAATAGGGGTGCATGATGAGTAAATAAATAACTTCTATGGCTTTGATGAATGATAAAATTACCATTGCGTGGAAAGCTTTACCATAATTAGTTGTATGTTTTTCATTAACATATTTTAACTCTTTAATATCTTAAATCTAGTTAAGCATATGTTTCTGAGAATTTATATCATCTTGAAATTTGTAATTTTAACACTGTAGCAGACCCACTGTTGGAAAATAAATCAACGTTTTCACATTTTAGAATTCAGTGTCTCTATGTGTAAAAGCGTCTGGGTTTGTAAATGCAATTTAATTTACTATTTTAATTTAATAATCTGGATTTTATTTATCTGCATTTTACACTGCATATATTAATTCAAGTGTGTCTATCCTCAGTGTAATCTGGATCAGGACAGGCTGAAGAAGCAGCAGCAAGAGTTGGCCACGGCTGCTCTCTACCAGCAACTGCAACAGCATCAGCTTTTCCAACTCATTAACAGGTTTGTTGAGGCAGAAATGTCTCTTTGCTATAGAAGTGCCTTTTACGATCCTTTTTATCTCTCTGGTAGTGTTATCACCATCTCTGGAGTGCTTAGCTTGTATGTGTAGGCGTAAGGATTGTTGTGTCCCTGACCATTCGTGCAATGTGTTTTAGTTTAGTCTGTTTGCCTCATCTTTGTTTGCTTGGAGTAAAGTTCTCGTCAGACTTGTTGGATTTCTCATAAAAGTCTTCTTTTTTTTTTTTTTTATTAAATCGCCACAAGCATTAAATTTGCTACAAGAAGGAAGCACAAATAAAAGCCATATTTAGGACCACACAAAAGGATTGTGGTGCAACATGGTGAATTCTTAAGTAAAACAGGACATTTTGCTTAGAAGCAAAGAACAGGTGGAATTTAATTTAATGTTCTTAGAGATTTGATTAGATTGTGAAAGACTGGTGTTCAAATTTCAACTCGAACATGGGGAGAAATGCTCATACTGCTACACGTAACAAATTACAGTTGACAAATATTACCACCACCGGGGTCATTAATATTTTAAGTAAAGAAAACGAATAGATGACCGGATGGTTAATAAAGACTACTTAAGTTGTTTTAATTGCTTCTAGTGCGATATTGGTAATATGGGAAGCATAAACTTGTTTTTCACTTGCCACTGTAATGTTTGTTACTCATGATTATATGTACTTTTCAACTCTGTGTGTGTGTAGATGCGGAGAGCAGGGTATGATGCCTTCAATGAACAGATCAATGTCAGTGCCAGATACAGGGTCCATGTGGGACATGCATACCTCAGCCTCACAGCCGACAGGTAAACACGTATTGTATTGTAGTTCACTAAACTTAGTTGCCCCAATGGTCATACTTTCAGCGCATTATTATTTGAAATTTGCTCTTGGTTTATTTTTCTCTCTCTCTCTCTCTCTCTCTCTCTCTCTCATAGGTGGTGAGGCCAGTCTATGGGACTTAACAATGAATTCTTCAACTCAGGGTCCAACTCTTGAACAGCTTCAGAAGGTGAGCACACCAACCACTGCAGACTGAACAGCCTTAATAACATGAGTGTACTGACTTCAATGTACTTCATGTTCAACTAACATGGTTTCTGTCTACGGCTCAGCTCCAGGAGAGAAGAGAGGCTGAACTCAGGGCTAAGCGGGAAGAGGAAGAGAGAAAAAGACGGGATGAAAAAAGGAGACAGCAGCAGGAGGAACAGAAGAGGAGAGAGGAGGAAGAGCTCTTCAGGCGCAAACAGGTGAGGATTGTCTACAATCTAATGCAGAAGTGATGTTGGGGTGGAAAGAAAGAGTTACACTTCCATGGAGATGTTGGATCTATTTTTACTCGTATAATGTCAATAACTTTAGGGTTTGGCCGCAGGTACATTGAAACAGGTTTTAGAAGTCCAGTGTGTTTACAAGTAACTTCAATCTGTCGTTCGAAATGCTTGATGTGACTTGTTGAAATTCACACAAAATTGTACCCTGGCAAAATCTGAATAACATCTTTTAAATGCAAGGCTAAGACAACATAGTTAATGTGTTCAGAGTTGGGCAAAGACATGTTGCCTTGCTATTGTTGACCTCACACAGAGGCCCTTTTTTTTCTGTCCATATTTTGAATGATTACCCATGCAGTTTTAGTGAGTATTTCATTTCTCTGTGCGCCTGTCCCTGCCTACTGCAGCAGGAGTTGCTGATGAAGTTACTACAGCAGACCCCACGTCAGGGGGCAGCCAGTTCTGGCTCAGGCTGGAGCGCAGGCCCAGTCCCTGGACTCGGGAAGCAGGGCAAGTCCATCAACACGCTGGAGATTCAACAGGACTCAGAGAGACTCTACAAACAGCAACAAAGAGCCCAACAGCAGAGAGTAAGTCAATTTATACTCTCACTTTATTATGTTTTCTCTGTAGCTTCAAATGAAAGCAAGTAAATTGCAACTACATTTACACCAAAACATTATTGTGTGACCGATATTAATCAGAAGCTCTCTAGTGGTTGTTATATTTTTAAGACAATTTGACAATATCTGATTGATAAATAAATACATAAATTGACATTCCTTTGAATTACATTTGATTTTATAAACTACATTGGGACATCAAGCTTTAGTGTTGTAGCTTATATACAGAAAAACTTTCTTAAAAAAATTTGACACATGTAATAAAATGTTTATGCATTTATTTTCAGCTTACATTTTGCCTTGTTCTTTACAGTGGGCTTCAGAGGGTCTCTGGGGTTCTGCTGCCATAGATGGTAAGGCACCCGGTGGCAGCAGTCCCTCAGGCGGGAGCATGGGGGTTTGGGATGAGGCCCTAAAAAACCAGAGCTCCCTCCGTAGCGGCATAGGCCTGAAGAACAGTCGCAGTAGCCCCTCCCTCAGGTACTACACTCATTCACATATCTCCACCACCAGATGGGCCGGATCATGTTCAACATACCATTATTGGATCATTCCGTGGAAAGCATTTCTCATAAATTTGTCTCATTAGTGATCAGTACATAATGATGAATCGCCGCAAACGGACTGAGGACGAGGAGCGTTTACTGAAGCTCTTGCAGGGGATGAAGGCTCAGGACGGCTTTACCACATGGTGCGAGCAGATGCTGCATGCCCTTAACACCTCTGCCAACAACTCCAACTCCTCCCTGGATGGTAAACACACAGTTTCCCTCGTTTTTGTTTACCTTTTATTTCATGATTTTTGGTTTTATGGCTAGCTGTGTGTTCTGAGTTTTTATTTTTGTTTTTAATTTTTTTGTGTCTCTCAGTGGCCACGATTGTGGCATATCTAAAGGAGGTGGAGTCGCCGTACGAGGTGCTGGACTTCATCCGCTCCTATCTGGGCGACACTGTGGAAGCCAAAGAGTTTGCCAAGCAGTTTCTGGAGCGCCGTGCCAAACAGAAAGCCAACCATCAGAGGCAGCAGCAGGTGTGTGAGGGTTACGTAAGAAAAGAAATGAGGCTAATCTTATGAGTTATTAATGTTCTCTTATCTATGAGTCTATGTTAAATCAAGAATTGCTAGGACCTTTAAAAGGATATAAATGTGATTACAATGAATTGCAAAAACAGTTATTTAAATTTAGCGCTCATTTTCCAATAATTTTGAATTAATTGATCACACATCTCTTTGATAAAGTTTTATCTTCTCCTTTCCAGCTATCTAAGGAGGTCGGTGGACTGACCATGAACAGCTTTCCTCTACAGGTAAAAACTACTCATAATAAACGGATCATAAATTACTGGATTGCAGTGAGCATACAGCATTTGCGATTGGAGTAACTTTCTCATTAGTTCTTTAATTTGAGCATAGTGTTGATTGATGTTGAAAATTTGAACAAATGTTTAATACAGAAAAGAAATAACTGCACATTTGGATGTACTTGTGTTCACAATGTTTAAAATATACTTGAAAATATGTTGTTACATGACCTGTAATATAATGAATGGACTAATATTCTCCTTATTGATCTTATCGCTGTAAATTTGCAAAGAAAAAAAAAGTCAGGCATGTGTAATAGGGTTATATATAATTTTTTTTTCTTTTGTTATTTACGAGGTCAATGTGCATGGTCAACTTGAGGAACAAATGTATGCTTTCAGCGCAAATAATGCTACTCTTTGTGTCCATGACTACTTATTATTTTATTTACTTATTTCCTTTCCACATTTATGTTGCTTAACCCAATAATGTCAACACACTGGAAACACTAACACCGTCACAGTTTTTGTCAAGGTTGAAAAGCATTTTAGCATTGCTTACCAGTATCTTTATAATGCGATTTTGGAAAGTGTTATAATGGGTGCTTTGGAACCTTGCGCTAAAAATACTCCCTTATTTTATTTATCACTACCAAGCCTCTGTCACAAACTGTCTAAAGGGCCAACCCGCCCCATCTTGTCACGTTCAGTGCTTCATTCACCCCTATTTCCCAGTAGGTACGCTGTCAGTAACAGAGCTGAGAGGCACAAAAAAACCTTCTGATGACACGCAGGAAAAAGTGCAGTGTTACTCTTTTTATGTTCCGGGGATGGTTCTGAGGGAGAAATTGCCAACGAGAGTAAAAAAAAATGTTTATAAGCGGTATATGACAAACAAAGCTCATTTATCATTTTACTGTTTCCAATTTAAGCATCCATATGCAGGCTTTTTATCTCAAGAGTTTTTCTCAAGTGCTGAAGGACCCTGCTATAACCTCAGCTTCAACTTAATTAACCACCTTAGACTTGCACCAAATCAGGGTGAAGGAGGCCTGTTGTGTCCTCTGGGGACGCTACGCCTATGTTAGTATATTACAGTGATGTAGCCTACTCATCTTTTCAACATAAAAATGACTACCCTTAACATTCTGTTTTAAGATAATTTTCAAATGAAATGTTTGAGCACAGCTGATGCATCTGCAGCCAAGGACTAATCTTTTATGTACGTAATCAGGTGATCCCTAGATCTCTTCATTCTCCCTTTCTTTTTGTCCATCCAGGATTCCATGAGGGGTATGAGTCCTGCTGCTTTGCAGTCCATGTTTCAGGCAGTTCATTCTGGGAAAGGAGGGATGGGCTACGATCAGGCAGGGAAACTGAAGAAGAAACAGCCCATGATGCTGCACTCCGATCCAAGCATCTTAGGTACATCTGCTTGCATCTTTTTAAAGTTTAAAGTTCTAGTTTATTTAAGTAAAATTTACTTTCTAGGTCAATTATGAGTAAACTGTAGTTCTCAGTAGGTGTGTTAAGGTTTGGAATTTTTGCAGTGTGGTGATCCAGTGTAAATATTGTATGGTAAGGCATTATTTACAGTGTTAATCAAAAACAACAACCCTAGTCCTTTGTGATTTCACTGATGTGTGCGTTTGTGTGTAGGTTACTCATTCCATGGTGCAGGGGATCGGATGAGCATGAGTGAGATGGAGATGGTGGAGGATTACTGAGTCCACAGCAATAGCTACCTGAGGCCTTTTTCCGCGGGTCCAACTAATCAGACTCCGCAAGTCCAATGTGCACTGCTGGGGATTGGGGGGAGGGGGGTTAAGAGCCAGGATAAACAGAGAGGGATGTGTCGGTGTGTTTGGAGGGGAAACTGCAGCTATAGTATAAAGCGGGTGTAAATAGAGTAGTGGTACTCCTTTTACATTGGTTACAGCTCCAGGATTTCCCTGCAAGTGGTGTGGTGGGGGGGAAAGGGGTGATGTTTGGGGGTAAATAAACTTCTGGCACTTACACAATAAGCACCTTATTCACACTAATGCACTTTATGAAGGTGGTATATTGATAGGGTTATGTTTTTTTTTTTTTTTGTCTGTTTTTTCCTTTTTTTTTTTTTTTTTTAAAAAGAAGGTTTTACATGTTATAATATGTGGTATGGATTCAGAAATATTTCCACATAGTGTGTGTGTGTGTGTGTGTGTGTGTGTGTGTGAGAGAGATCATCTAAAACTGGACATTGAGGTGATTTGAGAGATTGGATGACCGTCCTGTTTGTTCAAATCGTATCAGAAAAAGACGAATTTCTCTTTGAAGACAAACACTGTTTTTTTTTTCCTTTTCTTTATTAAAAAAGTTTCTATAAAAAGCTATATAAAATAAGATTTTTTTTCTCATGAAACTTGAAGATTTGCACTTGTATAAAAAATGAGAAAATGACAAAAAAAAAATGGGTTAGGATATATGTTATGGAGAATAATATTTTTTTTGTGCGCGTGTGACTGAGTGAGTGGGTGTGTTTTGTTTAAAGCATACCAGTCTGCACAATTTTTTTTTATTTTGCATTGCTTACCAAGGTGTATAAAATGACAAGATGCCATTTTGTGATTTATTTTTACTCCCGTCAAGCAAATTAGAATTTTGTGCTTCATGAGTGAAAATGTGCGCGTGCGTGTGGTATATTTGCAGCATGTTTGTCTTTGACTGAGGGGGACAGAGCAATGGCACAACCCATCCATTTTTTTTGGTCATTTCCTCATCCCCAGATGGATAGAAAGCTGTAGATGCAACCAGAAAAAAAGCTTTAGCTTCTTTTATACTTAACAGCGCACTGCATGCAACCATGTTTTTTTTTTTGTTTTTGTTTTTTGTTCCCTTCTCCTCTTCTGTCCACCACCCGTATCAGTGCCTCTAAGTAGGCTTATGGGCCATGGGTCCTGAGGTTATTTGTGTAGGTGTGCATTTGAGTCTGTTTGTGTGCATGAGAGTGAGTGAGTGTTTCTGTCCACACATGTGCCTAAGAACTTAAAAGGGCGAGTGATTGAAGTTCATTGCTGCCATTGAGACATTATTTTTTTGGGGGTGTATCTTGGTAAAGACCCCACTCCCATGCTTACAAACCAAGAGCTTTGTGCGTTGTGCACACCATTTTCTGTAGATCTTCAAGTGTAGCCTGGGGATGGTCCATTAACAGGATTGTCCACTTTTTTGGGGGGATGTGGTTCACATTGCCTTGTTGTCCACTCTCTTACTCCTGAGCAAGTGACTGACTGGCATAAATCGATCCCATCAAACTGTGCAAGTGCACAAAAATGTGCACAAAAATGTTCATATAATGTTACTTGTTTGTTGTTGACTCTGTTATGGCATATATGTATCTCTAATATACACCTATACACAAGTTAAAAGTATTTGGACTTCAAACAAGCACTTGGGGCTGCTACTTTTTTATTATTTTTGAAATGATTTTCCTGTAGTTTTTAGTTTCATTGCCACCATGTGAAGTGTGTTGTGTCTTTTTACAAAAAAATATTGAATGTATTCCAAAAAAGGTGAAAAATCAAAAAACAGTGAAGCCGGATTTTTTTTCTTTTATAATTCAACGCAAACATGGAAGTGTAGTCAGACTTGGGAATGGAGTGAAAGGCAACTTTTTCAAAAGCCTGTTCAGCAAGCAGATGGAGGATCAAGCTGACTACCACCAGAAGACACTGCCTCTACAATCCTGTTCATATGGACATTATGACTATGATGATGAGAGAGAAAAAAATATATATCTATTCCATACTGGAGTTTTGGTTGTTTACAGAAAAACACTTGGACTTTGATGGGTGTGCGTTTCCCTTTTTTGGAGGGTTGGATTTAGAAACATTTGGGGAGGCGGTGCTGTAATCACATGACAGCTCTTCCTACTCCCTTGTTGTGAAATGGGTGCGGCATACAGAAAGTCTCCATACTTGTGACTTTGGGGATTGGGTGCTGAGACAAGCAGTTATTACAAAGCTGACCATATTTTGTTTACTGAATTTTTGTTTTGTTTACTTTTTGCCTGTTTTTTTTCCTTCACAGTGGATTTAAATACTTTTTCATCCAGAGAAAAAAAAGTGTTCCTGGGGGCGGGGGAAATCAAAAACAGCACAGACCATTTTTTTTCTCGGTACCTTGAAATGATGCACGAATGATGCGATTGTTGATGCTTTACGAGCTTTCTTCCCCAGAATATCTAGAACTGGCGTCTAGAGTTTGAATTATTTCTTCTTCTTTTTTTTGCTTTTGAAAAATTTAAAGAAAGTACAAAGATGGACATGTCTTTGACGTGTTGGAAAGTACAGAAGAACATGAGGGACATTCATGACCTCAACTCTGTCCTCATAACCTGGGGACTGTAATTAGCCTTTCTGTTTCCATGTGGGCGAAGTGAGTATCCCTGCAGTTGATGTCGTCTGATAACGAGAGAACGATCACTGCCCCGATGCTCTCACTATGCACTTTTAACACACTCAAAACTGTGAGGAACCTGTGAGGACACGTAGACGAAGACAGAGGGTGCTGTTGAAGCTTCGGCTCCAGCTAAAGCCCCTCCAGTGAGAATCTAAACAGGCATGTTGTTCCCTCCTTTTGGACATGTATATAAGTAATGCTGTGGGTTTTTCTTTCGTCTTCTTAACTCAGCAATTCTTTGGACTGAACATAATCTTCATCACACACCAATGAAGTAGGCTAATAAGACATCAGACATTTTGAATGTTAAAAACGTTTTACTCCACGTTCTGCCTTTTGGATATTTCCTGTGGATGCACTCGAAGCAGGAAAGGACACTTTGCTTGTTCCTGGCTGTTTCTGTGGATTCTGCATTTGACTGAGGAGTAAACGAGTATTGGAGGAGATGAACAGAGCTTCTGCACAGCTATGGCGTCATTTCAGCATGGAGTTGCCTGTGACACTACCAGCAGAACTGTCTGTCCGGTAATGGCACTAATATAAATGGACATTTATGTAAGGAAAACTCGTATTTCATTGCTTTCATGTCGAACCCTTGTCTCTGTTTGGCTTTTTTTGCAGGCTGGTATACCAGAGCTTCGGCAAGGACAGCGGCTGGCTTTTCTTTTTCCTTCTTTTTCCTCCTAATCTCATCTTTTTCTCTCTCTCTCTCTCTCTCTCTCTCCCTCCCGGAGGAAGACCACAGACCCTACCTGCTCTTAGATGTCACCTCCTTTCCTGAATGGTGTGAAGTGACTGAACTGATAGGAGTGTGACATACCTCCATGGCTTTCTGGCTTCCTCAATAGGTGATCAACTTCATCGTTGTGTGCCTAAGCAAAGAGTGGGATACTGGAACTCTGGAATTATTACTCAACACCTGTACAGACTATTAAAGCCCTTATTGCATACATGGCTAACACAAACATACATTGAGGTCTGCTGAGCACACACGCAAGCATGATTATCATCCAGTATCAAACACAAACTTCCCTTCCCTCAGCTGCTGTCTTCATTAAATCGTATTCAAACACAGACTTTCATACTCATGGCTCCTGGCTACCCTAAACTTTATATGCTATTACTGCGTTTCTCTGTTGTGATCCCCCCCCCCTTCCCTTTAGTACATGCCTTAACTGTACAGATAAGACTGTACTTTAAAAAAGAAAAGAAAAAAAAGAAAGTGTTTAACCTGTTTAGTTAACCTGAATTTGTTTCCATGTTTATTTCTGAACTAAACGAGCCATTAACTTGATCAGAGCTTTGGTTGAGGATTAAGCTTGGTGTGTGTATTCTAAAAATCCCATCAGGCCTAAATTTAACATAGAAAAACTCATTCTTTCAGTTTCTGGCTAATTGTAACTAAATTGTTTGAGGCTTATTTATGTTACAGAAAACACAACATGGTGAAAAATTAAGGTGTTGTTTTAAAGAGATGTAGATTGGATTGATGAGTGAATTATGTAGTGGAATTAATTGAAATTACTGTAACTTTTGTGGCCCTTTTTCGGTAATTTTTGTCAAGGCTTTGAGCTGCATGCAACTTTAACAGCGTCTCATTGCTGTTTAATTAAGTCATGTCATAATGATTTCTCTGACAGAATGGTTCTGATTTGTAATGGCTGTGGAAATGATTGGAGTTCTTACATGCATGATGTCCTTTATGGGTGATTAATTAAATGGAGGATAATCGGAACAATGGATAACTAAGCCGGAGTTGTCCTGTTTGTTAAAGATGTATCCTTAAGGACAAAAGTTGGAGGTACACGTACCCATGTTAGCTGTGGGTTTAATCATAATTTGTCAGACTCCTCTGGGGGGGGAAAAAAAAAGATAATACCTACAGGAAAAGCTATTTCTCAGCTCCCATAGTTATAGTAAAAAGGGAGAAAATCAGTATTGAGTTAAGATCTCATTGTCTTCACATCATTTGCATGTAACTTGTAATGGAGGTGACGCAGTGAACCATTTGCCTACTCTCATTCTACTTGTTAAGTTTGTCTTGTAGCTAAACTTTTGAAATCAGATATAACGGTGAAATCTTGATGAGAATAAAATAACATGCAGATTAATGAGAGTGTAAATAGTTTGGGTTTTTGTTTGAAAATATGAGTACTTAATAAATGATTATCATTAAGGACATCTTGTTTTATTGTGTTCTCTCTCAAAAACACTTTGCCTGTTCAGAATTTTGGTAAATCTATCTTGTATAAAAAGCTGGTATGTATTACAAATTGATAATTATATATTAATGCAAGTGGTTACATAAAAGATTCAACTCATTGTATTTTGTCTGTTGTCAGACAACGTGAAACTGCATACGCCTTCGGCCATAACATTAAAGCCAGTGCCAGGTTCTCTCATTACTATGGCACCTGTCAAGGTTCATGTATACGTATATTGGATAGTACGTAAACAGTCCGTTCTTTAAGTTGGTGTGTAAAAAGCAAATTTAAGGGTCTGAGCGACTTTGACAAGTGCCATGTTGTAATGGCTAGAGGAGAAGGCTAGTCCATCTGTTACTGTTTCACTGAAGAGCTACTGTTGTACAATCTGCTGAAAAAGTTAATGCTGGTGGTTGAAATGACACATTGCATCACAGCTTGTTGTATATGGGGCTGTGTAACTGCAGGCTGGTCGAAGTGCCCGTGCAGATCCCTGTGCACCACTGAAAGCGTCTGCATGTGAGCATCAGATCTGGACCAATGAGCAATAAAAGCAGGTGGCCTGGTCTGATGAATCATGTTTTCTTTTACATCCTGTGGACAGCTGTGTGTGCATTGCTTACCTAAGGAAGAGCCGGTACCAGGGTGCACTATGTGAGGAAGGCAAGTTGGTAGAGGCAATGAGCCTCTGGACATTATTTCCTAATGTCAGTGATACTAATGCTCCCTGCAACAATGCAAAAGCTGTTCAGGAGTGCATCTATTAACATTATTCTTGAAGACAGACCATGCCAACAGAAATGCTGATACTTTCAGTGCTGGCCTCAAGACTGTATAAAATAAGGTGGTGTCTCCCCCCCCCCCCCCCCAATACCATTAGGCTGTTGTGTCACATTTGGATGCTCTTGATGTGTATTTGGATGATTTTTATTTCCCACTGCATTGCTTCTGACTGTATACCTGCATGAATGTGCAAGATAAATAAAGTTAAATAAAGTGGACAGTAAGTATAAGTATGTTAACTTCCGACATGGCACCTTTTGTGGCAAACCAACCCATGATTAAAACTATTTGACCAGGCAGTCTTAAATTCATCCTGCTTCATTATGATCATGGCTAAAGCGGCTTGAAGGCCAATGCCATTGTTCCCAGGAACAATCAGCGAGTTGAATGCCTAATTCATGAAAATCAGCCATAACCTGTTGCCTATACATATCTGTTGCCTATTTGCGAAACAGTTGCAGTTCATCTTTCTGTGGGGAAAATGTACATTGTAATACACACATGTACAGTAATACACACACCACTTACAGGACCACGAGTAACTCAGTTGGGCGTTATTGTTACTTCTCTGTACAGTTCTGTCCTCGCTCCAAGTAATTTCCACGTTTTGTCCATTAGAGGAGTTCCTGGGAGGCCAGCATTTTAGATTTAAGCAGGTAGTCTGATCATGTGTCTGGCTTACTGAGAAAACTTTGTACCGTAATGGTATCCAAGCACAAAATCTGATGTAGAGAAAAATTTATTGGATTGTTGGTGGTTCCAGCCCCAGCACCTTCAGGAAGCTGCTGTTAAGCCCTTGACTGAGGTCCTTAACCCTGTCTGCTCCAGGGGTGCTGTATCATGGTTGACCCTGTGCTCTGAGGTGACCCTAGCTTCCTAACTGGATACAGTGCCTTGCTTGCAAAAGTATTCATACTCCTTGAACTTTTTGGGGGGATTTTGTGTTATAGACCAACACAAAGTGGCTCATAATTATGAAATGGAAGAAAATTTTTGTTTACAAATAAAAATCTGAAAGTGTGGTGTGCAATTTGTATTCATCCCCCTTAACTCTGATACTCCTAACTAGGATCCAGTGGACCTAATTGCCTTCAGAAGTCACCTGATTAGTAAATAGCCTACACCTGTTTCATTTAATATCAGTATAAATACAGCTGTTCTGTGAAGCACTAAGAGGTTTGTTAGAGAACATTAGTGAACAAATAGCATCATGAAGCCCAATGAACACACCAGACTGGTCAGGGATAAAGTTGTTGACAAGTTTAAAGCAGGATTCGGTTTTAAGAAAATAATCCCAAACTTTGATCAAGCCATCACCTGAAAATGGAAAGAGTATGACAACTGCAAACTTTCCACAACATGGCTGCCAGGCAAGATGAGCATTAATCAGAGAAGCAGTAAAGAGGCCCATGGTAACTCTAGATAGATCCACAGCTCAGGTGGGAGAATCTGTCCACAGGACAACTATTAATCATGCACTCCACAAAGCTGTCCTTTATGGAAGAGTGGCAAGAAGAAAGCCATTGTTGAACGAAAGTCATAAGACGTCCCGTTTGCGACAAGCCATGTGGGGAACACAGCAAACATGTGGAAGAAGGTGCTCTGGTCAGATGAGACCAACATTGAACTTTTTGGCCTAAATACAAAATCACCTGCACATCACCCTGAACACACCATCCCCACCATGAAACATGGTGGTGACAGCATCATTTTGTGGGGATGCTTCTCCTTAGCAGGGACCTTGAATTGACCTTGACTGGGAATCGAACCCGGATCCTGGAGGTGCAAGGTGACAGTGCTAAGCCACTGTCCCGCCTTAGTCTCACAAGAAAAAAAAACAAAACAATAAAATGTATTTACATTTGTTGTTGTAATGTAACAACGTGGAAAAGTTCAAGGGGTATGAATACTTTTACATGGCGCTGTATGTGGAAATGTGTGTAATGTGTAACAAATAATTTTATCTTAATTAAATAGATTTAAGCAGTATTCTGGGGTATTTTGATAAGCTCTCACACATTGTACATTGAATGGTGTTTTCTCAGTCAGCTTTGCAAAGGATAACAGGACAATAAAAAAGTTAATGAATGCTAATCAATGAGGTAATTGTTTGTGGAGAGGATTGATTTTTTTTTTCTAATTTATACAGTAATTAGCCCAAATGCGCAGACTTAAACAAGCTTTATAGATATTATTTAATCAATCAAGCAAAAACTAATGGGCTTTTATTTGCTATCATTTCGTTGGAAATATTTAACGGTTTAAGTAGAAAATACGAGCGGATTGAACCAGTTGTTTCCGGTTTATTCCACACTTGTCTTGTTCGCCCTCTTGTGGACGCGCCGAGAAGTTCGAAGCGGTTCGAAATGACAAAAGTCTCGCGAGATCTGGGGAGCGCGTTTGGGTTTCTGATAATGGCGGCGTCCAGTGTGTGTAAACACGCAGCACGGGGTTCTCACTATTACAGGATTCAGCTATAGTTAGATAGAAACACGCGGTGTGTATATGCGTATATAAAAAGAACTGATAGGAGGAAGTCTTTAAGGCATTGTGGATGCAGGTAAGCGGCCTGCGAGATTAGACTTACCAGTGTGGTCGGGATAGTAGTCTTAAGGTTTCTGTAGAAATGCAACTCGTGTTTGTTTCCAGCAAATGTGTGTAATATTCAGCTGGGTGCAGAAATGCACACCCTTAGGAAGAAATGCTCAGGGGAAATCATGGCAGTGGTTTAAACCAATACCTTTTTGATGGTGCTATTCTGTCAAATCTGTGCGAGCAGCCTTTACCCTAAAGTCTTTTCAGTTTCCATGGATCCTCTCAGATGGCATTAATATTCACCAGGTTTTTCTTCCTGACATCTCTGTAAAAGCACTGCCAGGGGTCACACACACACACACACACACACACACACTGCCTGCTTCACATCAGACCTGCAGACTAACTGGGTCATACTCCTTCATTTAGGGCTTTTTTTTTTTTTTGGCTGATGTTTCAGGATTTGTTCCAGAAGTGTGGTTTTTAAAAGCCAGACTATGAAAATATATTTTTGCACATATTTTACATGTATTAAGTCCAGGTTTGGGATGTTCTTTGATTCAATTCACTCACTCACTCATCGTCTATACCACTTTATCCTGTATACAGGGTCGTAGGGGGGCTACTTGGGGCACGAGCCGGGGTACACCCTAGATGGGGTGCCAGTCCATTGCAGGGCACACACACACACACACACACACATTAGCCTAATTGGCCATAGTGTATGTCTTTGAACTGTAAGAGGAAACTGGAGCACCCGGAGAAAATCCGCAAAGCACATGGAGAACTTCATGCCTCCAAGGCGGGAATCGAACCCAGAACCTAGAGGTGCAATCCGATAGTGCTAACCACTAAGCCACCGCACGGCCTCAATTCAGTTAAGTTACATTTTATTGCTATAGCGCTTTTAACAATGCTCATTGTCGCAATGAATCAAAAAGAAACTTTGGAAGATAAGTTTGAAATGTATGAGGAAATATTTGTCTAAATTAACATGATTAGTTTGTCCCTGATGAGCAAGTCGAGTATGTGGAAAAAACCTATGAGATGGCAATAGGACGAAACCTATAGAGAAACCAGATTCATCACTCATTTGGGTGATATCAGATAGCTCGGATTGATTATGGGAGGCTCGAGTATAAACTGCTTGTAGAAATTTCAGCCCTGAATTATTGAACGACTGCAGTCACAAGTCCTCGGAGAACAGCTGTCTGCATCAGCCGAGACTGAGACCGTCTTCATGGTCAAGTGGAACTGTCGCGAGTCAGAGCATGCATCCCAAGTAGACCACATGGGGCGTGTGCTGAGATCTCCAAACATACGCAGCAGGATGAGTCAGACAGGTTTGGGGGACAGAGGGGCTCTGGGTCTCTGGAGCGCCATGTGTAGCTCAATAGAGAGAGACAGGGAGAAATAGAGACAGAGAGATGGGTATGGTCACAGTCACATAATGTATAAGTCAAATGTATTTTTTTTGTGCAGAGTGCAAGCAGAGACTCCAGCAGGACTTCCTTCTTCATTTGTCTTCCGTGTTCAGTTTTGCACCATCATATTAAACATCATCCTAATGCCCAGTCTTCTATCTGAGAGAGAAACTACTACACAACCAAACACCATCTGAAGGTCTCTTCCACACAATTTTCTAGACTCTTCACTAACCCCAACCCTTCACACTTCTGTGTGTGAGTATGACAGATCCTGGAATGTTCAGTGACACGGCTAGTTTAGGAGGAACAGGACAGGAGGCAGAAGCTGATGGAGATCCACCGCACAATGAGCCTCCTTCACCCTGCCCTGAACAGGAGGTGCAGCCGGTTACCAAAGATCCATCGCATGATGAAGGGATGGAGATAGACTTTGATCAGCCTGATCCATGCACAGAGACACTAACAGGCGTCAGTGATGGTCAGGATGCTGGAGGAATCCAGGACAAAGGTGACATTAGGCTTAGATTTTTTTTTTTTTTTTCATTGTGAGTGTTAAACTTGTATTTTGACACTATTACATATCAGTGGTATAAGAACATACTGGTTATATGTATTATTTCTAATCGCTTCACTTTATATGCATATTGATGCACAATTATTTTGGAATTGCTCTCTTGGACTTAGGGTCCTTTTCCATCAAATTTCCTTGATTTTCTGATTTTGTGGATTGTGTAATGATGTCACAGCACAAATAAACAAAGCAAAACTTTTGCAGAAGGGAAAAAGAAGCGTTTTTCGAACTTGAACCATTTTGATTCGAGAGGTGACGTAAAATCCAAATTGTTATACAAGATTTCTCCTGTTTAAGACTTTCCTCTCACCATTCTCAACACAAATAAGTGGGGGAAAAAAAACACAGAACGCACAGTTTATAGTCATGTGGTGATTATTGGCCTGTTGCTTAGGGTTTTCATCTAGCATCCACAGATTATATCATCATGTTCATTTCTAGGATGATGTGCAGTTTAATTATTTTTTTCATCAAAATGTTGCATAGTCAATAAACGTGAGGTGAGAATTCTCATGTCCTCTTGAAAATGAAGAAATTTTGTATAGCTTTGTTTTCTTTTTTTCTTGCAATTGTCAGAGGATACTAGAGAACGTACTGGACAACTGACACACACAGATGAAAAGTGGCAAGAAAATGAAGAAACAATCACGGGGACTGAGGAGAAAGAGAACGAGGTAGAAGATACCCAGGAAAACACTGACACAGAGCCCACGGAGTATCAGCCTCAATAGTAAGTACATTTGTTTTCTTATTTTGGCTTTTTATTTGAAAGCTGGTAACAGATTTTTTTTTTTATAAAGAAAATCATAACTTTACTATTTGTTAAAAAAAAAAATTTTTTTTAATATTTATTCAATTGATCTTGTATGAATTCAGCCTAGGCCTGGATTTCAGTCAGAACCTCCAGATGTTAACGGGATCATGGGCAGAATACACACAGACTACAGAGAACTACCTCAAAGGCTGCAAATGGTGAGTAAATGTGGACAAAATCACAACTAGTCAATTTTTACCATGTTCTCATAGCGCTCATATTAAAGTTGTTGCACTCGTTTGGCAAAAAAAGATCCTCAACCATTGAGCAATTCTGTAAATTGACTGCAATACCGGCGTCGCACCCAATGTGGCACTATATCATAATAATCGCACTCCAGAATTCCCTTTCAGATCAGTTTAACTGTAACGATGATCTGGTAAATTAACGATGATCTATGCGCTGTGATGCTTTTGGGGAAACTCGGCCCAGATGACTTTGCTTTCATTACGCATGAAAATGCATTCACATATTCCAGCAAACGTTTCCTAAACTCTATTAGTTTCAGAATGTACATTGCATTAGTTGACTTAATTACACCAGAGTGTGTTCATTATCATTCCTGCCAGAATAGCTCGGAGAATCGGTGGCAGTGTTTACATGCATGGATTTTCCTCAGTCCAGATAAACACACTCTTGTTGCACATTTTGTATGCACTGGTTCTTTGCACTCTTAACATCCTGGATAAATATTTATTCAGAGAGGGTGTTGTGTTATGTGGAACGTGAACCAAAAATCTGCACATGCATGTAGCTGAATTTAGATTTCATAATGAGAAGGGGTGAGTCCTGATAATGTAACAAGGTGCATAACATTAGTTTAATGTTAGTCTCAGGAAAACATACTCTACACAAGATTTCCCCTTTCATTCCACTTCAAAATCTGCCTTTCATCCTCTTTAGATCTGTTACAATGTGTAATAGTTTTTTTTTTTGTGTGTGTATGTGTAAAAAAAAAAATCATTTGTTTCTACAGGAGTAGTGATTCTGTATTTTTATATTCTTTTGTTTAAAGGTCCCATATTTTACTATTTCTTTAAGGTCTCAGGGGTCCTTTAAAATGTGACTATTGATGTTTCAGCTAAATTACCCCTCAGATAATGTGCATTTTCATGCCTCAAAATCCCTTTGTCATTCCCGTTCTGAATGCTCTGCTTCATTATCTGTGTAAATGCTGAGCCACGCCCTTTCAGAGCACAGCAAAGCTGAGCATCAAGCCGGGGGCGGGACCTTTCTTATATGAGGTCACATTAGGGTGGGAAAAATCTGGGTTTCAATAAGGCGACTTTTTCAGATTTGCAATAATTGGCGACCTTTTCAGATTTGCTATAATTGATTTTATTCTTCTCAAATTCAGTTCTTTAAACCATTTTCAATCGAATTCAGCTAGAATTTAAGCATAAAATGAACTTGAACTTGCAGGTTAATTAGCTTCCAAAACTACACTTGATTCAAACTGGCACATATGAACAGCACACATGTATGTAAACCTAGATCTAACACACTAATCCCAGCTCTCTCTGTTTCTCGTCCACTCTCTCTGTGTCTCTCAGGGCTCCAGATGGTTCCTGTATCCTCTCAAACAGCGCAGATAATGTGCTGCGTGTGTATAATCTCCCGCCCGAGCTCTACAGCAGCAGCTGGGATCTGCTCTCAGAGATGGTCAGCCTCATATCCGAAGCAGCATCATTATTTATACTTTGGTCACTGTTACATTTGGAGCTGGAGCCTAATAAATCTATCAGCATTGATGATAGCGAAATCGATGCCTACCTTGGAATTTTACTTTATCAGGCGCTTATCGTTGCAGGGATGAAGGATGCAAAGCAGGGCACATGCACACGTAGGGGTTTTATATTCACAAATCGAAGGTCAAGAATGTGTTCCTGGATCGGCTTCATACCCGATATCTGTGGCATCCTAGAAATGCATCTTTAATGATATCGCCTCTCTGCTCACCACTGTGATTATTAGCACAGCTCACAAGAGTGGGTTGGCTGAGTGCCTTGTTGAATATCACTGCAGATTTCTCATATGCAGCATAATTTCATAATATCAAAAGTTGACTGTACCTTTTCTTTCAGATTTGTATAAAATAGCATGGATATTTGATAATTCAATGAAAAAGTTTGTTTATCTAGTGCTTTAATAAATAGACGTTGTCACAAAGCAGCTTTACAGAAATATGGCTTTGTATCCTCAGCTAATCAGAGGTTATTATGGTAAGAAAAAAATAAATCTGAGACTGTGTTAAGATTAAACCTTGAAGAGAACCAAAGGAAACCCATCCTCTTCTGGTGAAATATGAAAAGCATTCTGCGGGGGGAAAAAAATATAAAATCGTAGTATGCCACAAAATAATAAGTTTGGAATGAGCCGCCCCTCATTTCTTCATATTTTGCTTTCAGACTTTTATGTATTTTTTATGTAGTCTTGAGGATTAGTTCTTCAATCTTCCTAAAGGACTTTTTTTGCTCTCATTTTCAGTCTAGTCCCTGTACCTCACCTGTACATGACCACTCACTCATCGTCTATAACGATTTATCCTGTATTCAGGGTCACGGGGGGCCTGAAGCCTAGGCAGTGTGCAGGCTGTTGGTATTTGTTCCCATTGCTTTAATTTAATCTACATTATTGTGGGTGACACAAGTACTTTTGCACAGCACTATGTTATTCTGAATGACAGATTTTTATTATTTTTTTTCCCTCTGCTATAAAGTGTCTTCCTATCTAACGCTCGGTTCCAATTAATCCCCACAGCTTTGTTGCGTTTTGTCTTTCATTATGCTCATCGAACATGTTCATGATACAAACTCGAGATGCATTTATGTGATAATCTATACGCCGCGTATACTGTATCATCCGGCCTTGCCGATGGAAAAGCATTATGTGAGCAGCCGCAGTAGCCTCTTCTTCATGCAGCGCATGCTCCAGTCGATGAGGATATCGATTTTCAAACACTCTCAGGTTGTTAAAGGAAACGATCTCGGTGGAAAAGTGTATTGACGCACAAGGCCAGTAGTCTGCAGCAGCGGTTGATTGAAGAGCGGATAAATGTCTTAGAAGTCTTAAAGCCCATAATAATCGATTTCCTCTGTTTATCTACATCTAGAGTCCAGCGCTGAGGATGACTGAAGGAGACACCATCTATGACTATTGCTGGTTTCCAAAGATGAGTTCTTTGGATCCAGACACCTGCTTGTGAGTAAATGTTCTCACCTGTCAGCTGTAATGCAGTAAGGAATATCAGGGACACCGTATGCATACTCGAGAGTGAAATTACGCCACTTAAAACTTTATTCTTGTGTGCAGTATGTTGAATATAATTGAATCTCCTGGTACGCATACTGGAGTCGAAGCACTTGGGTATAGAATCTAGAATTGTTCTTGATGGATTTAAATAAACTTTGTCATGGCAGTAATCTTCTTTTGATAGACATTGTCTCTTTTTTTTTTTTTTCCTGAAAAATGTTTTTGAAAAACAAAGAGAGATCCAGTTTTTACAGATAAATTTTGCTGTACATCTTTTTAATTTACTCTCCACTCTGAAAAACATTGCTCCCATCAAGATATAATTTTTTTTCTTATATGAAATAAAAAGATGAACAATCAGAAGAACCTTTGTATTAATTTGCAGGGATGCTCCCTTCCCTCTAAGGACAAGTCGAGCAAAACCGCGCCAGCTTTTCTTTTAATCTGTCGCCCTTCTACTACTTTACATAATTACATCCCGTTATTCCACTCCCTATAATTGACTTGTCATTTATACACTTTATGGCATGCTGTCGAAAAATCTGGGAACTTGAATTCTTTTCAGACTAAAGGAGAACATGTGTAAGTTTCCAACCTCAGCGCTTTCAGCATCTTCAATAAGGATCTATATTTTGTGAAACGAGTGGAGCTGTTCATCACTTGAGCATCATTTTGACATTGCAGGGCTCCTGAGGTCTCAGAATGGTGTTTCATATTTCATTCACAAAGCAGCCTGGTGTACCGTATAATTCCAGATGTCCTATTGCTTGTCCAGAATTCATGACTCTTATCTGCCCGTCTGCCAAATCCCCTGTCCCTCAGCTGCCCTAATTTTTTTTTCCTAGGCACTCTTTGAAATTCAACGCCTCACTAGAGAGATTGAAGAGGGAAAAAAAAGAGAAACTTTTCATCAGTAATCTAACCTCAGCTTGCATCATTGTACGTGTATGGCAGGCTGTAGTGCTGCTGGAGGTGATTATGAAAAATCTAAGTGGTCTCTTATCTTCCCTCTTCAGCCATTTTCATCACCCTGGGTCTCATACAGCATCTCCCTTTTTATTGAGCATCGTTATTGTGTGCGAATAAGTGTCCCAACAGCCTCATTATTTTTTTTTAATGCAGACTGGCCGACATCAATGCAGGCCAGCTGTCTCCAAGGAGATTCCTGTTGTCACAGGCGCTGACTGTAATGTTGCTAAAGGGAGGCTTGTTAACCGCAAGCCCCCCCTCCCCCCGCACACACACATACACACACACACATACTTATTCAGCGGTCTGATCAAACACACTGCATGAACACAATCACCCTGTGGCAACAGAAAACTAGGGGTGACGGGGTCAAGGATGAGATCCCAGGCAGAAGGAAGATGTAACGATGAAGAGGAGAGCAAAGAGGAAGACGGGCTCAAAGTAAAAGACCAGTAGAGATCAAACCCGAGCAGAGAGACTCTCAAAACAACGCTCCGCTTCTGAGGTTTGTTCAGGCTGCCAGCAGGAATGAGAGAAAGGAAAACCATGGAAACATTTAGCCGTGATTGTGAGCGCTGATCTCGTGCACACATGCTGGGGAAGCGGTTGAAACATTCTGAGAATTGTAATCTAAAGTGGGATTTGCCATTAACACAGGCCTCTACCATTGACTGAGCCTTGCAGGGAAACACCACGGTTTTCTTTTCGCTTCTCCTTCCATCCCAGCTCCCTAAGTATGATCTCTGTCTCGTATTCAGAAGGCAAAGAATGTAAGACTCCCTCAGAGACGATCAAGCGGATCTGCTTTGTTTTGCTTTCTGGGAAGCGGTCCAGCCTAAACTGTGAAAGTGCACTGCCATAATTGTTTCTTTTTCCCCAAGCAAGAACAAACAGAATGATGAGAGAAGAGAATACAGTTTCTCGCATGGACGACTGTGTAATTACGCCACACTTAAATGCGCTGTATTTAAAGCTTCCTCATTTCAGACTAGTTAGGTCTTTGCTTCTTAAGCGAATGGAACAACATGGAGTGCGATGGGATAAAATGGACTTAATTGTCTGCGCAGCTGTGAAATGTTTCTTAAACTAATAGGCTTATGATGGCAGCTCATGTCCATGAATGGTTTCTGAGTCTGTTCTCTTTCAGTATCGCTAGCAGTAGCCGTGACAACCCGGTCCACATATGGGATGCTTTCCATGGCAACCTCCGCGCAACCTTTCGACCCTACAACCACCTGGACGAGCTGACGGCGCCCCATTCGTTGTGTTTCTCTCCAGATGGCTCGCAGCTTTACTGCGGATTTGATAAGACCGTCAGGGTGTTCTACACCGAGCGCCCCGGCCGGGATTGTGAGCAAAGGCCTACCGTCGGTGAGGGATCAGACTACACAATGGCTTCTGGAGCCAAATTAGCATTCTAGAGAGGAGGAGATGGAATTTGATGTTAATCTGCTTTTACCACTGCATTCCATATATATTTTTTGTTTTTTTATATCCTGTCACAATCTCTCTCTTTCTCAGTGAAGAAACACGGCCAGAGTGGTATAATCTCATGCATGGCATTTAGTCCATCTCAGCCTGTGTATGCTTGCGGTACATATTCACGCACAGTGGGTTTATACTCATGTGACGACGGATCTATGTTGGCCCTCCTCCCCCAACGCCACCATGGTGGAGTCACACACCTGCTCTTCTCACCTGATGGTAACCATCTGTACACAGGCTCCCGTAAGGTTAGTGTGTAGAGTCTGATGTTCATGATGGATGGAAGTGTTTCTCCTTCATCCTCAATGTCAAACACACACAGGTAGTAAATGCTGATCATCATGTTAATGCATGATCATTCAGTGCCTAATGTACTGGCACCTCTACTGACATATAAACCAACATCTCATTGTTCAATGAGGATCAATTCTGTTTTTGTTTGAACCCCTGTTTTGTTTTGTTTTTTTGCAGGATACAGAGATCTTGTGTTGGGATCTCAGAGACCCGGGTCAGATTCTGTTTTCACTACCAAGAATAGTGAGCACTAACCAGCGCATTTACTTCGATCTAGATCCGTAAGTAATGGCACAGAGCGAGGAAACATCTGTACATCTACAGTACTCCAGATATGCTGTCAGCTTCTGTTATATCTGAAGTAGGTGAGCGTTGTGTGTTTGGCGCAGGTCTGGGCGGTACCTTGTAAGCGGAGACACAGAGGGAGTGATGTCGGTGTGGGACATACTCACAGCCCCTCCTGATGCTAATGAAGAGGTGCTTAGACCGGTGCTCCAGTTTCAGGCTCATACAGACTGCGTTAATGGCATCAGGTATCTCGAGAGTCACGCTTCTGCAGCAGCGCTGCTTGATCATGTTTTTCTTGAAGAATTAAAAAAAGAAGTATAAATACTGAAAGCTTCAATGGAATGACTTAGTGGTTCAAACATGGCAACTGACTGACTATTTTATCCAAGATCATATGAGTTGAGCTTGACAAAGAAATAAGGCCACTCATGTGTGTATTGATAGGTTCAAGATGTCTGTGGAAATATTCCTGTGAATTAATGTTGGCTATGAACTTTCAAAATGGAAAAAACATGCCTTGGGTAAATGCCTGAAATGAACTGAAAGAGGACAAGGGCTTTCTCTAGTATTCCTATCCTGTTTTATTGACATCTATCAAAAGCAACTTCAAAAAGTATTACCGAAAGACTTCAATCACTATTGAAAACCTTAGGGTGTCTTAAAACGATTAAACAGTCACTTATATGATAATTAATAATAATAGAAATAGTCATATCTAACGTTTATCTCATTGATAATTTTTTTTCCCTAATTTGCTTCTTCCCCCCTAGTGTTCATCCTTTTATGCCATTAGTGGCATCCTGCAGTGGTCAGCGTCAGTTCACGTGGCCCGGAGACAGCGATGACTCAGACTCCGAGGAGGACAGGATGATGACATCCAGAGACATCAAAAAGGACAATGGGCTTGTGCTGTGGTGGGCAGGGCCACTGGGATCAACCGGTGAACAGGGGCAGGAAGAAGGGAGCACGGCTTGAGAGCTTAAACCTGAGCCAAGAGTTGCAAACAGCCTTGATTGCATCGATGACTGTGGAAGGAATGTGTGTGTCGCACAACATTCTTTTAGAGACACTTTTACGAACAATGAGCTAAAGACTTCAGTGAGGAGCTTGTAATGTGTTTTAGAGTGAGGTCTTTCACAGATTAGGATGGAATTTAAAAGTTGAATTAATTAATAAAAAAAAGCAAAGACCTAAGCCAGACCATGAACTTTTTTTCAACCCATTAGTGAATTAGTTCAGTTTAATGTGACCGAATGCTTTTAGCTTTTTGTTTTGTTTTTGTTAAGGGAATTGGATTCTCTTTAGTGCTTGTGTTGCACAGATTGCTCCTCATTAGTGATTTTAATTGTTGTTTATTTATTTTTTCTTAACTTGCAGTGTTTGCTAATTGTTTATGGCAAATGTAGGCGGAGAAAAAGACCTCTTTTGAGAAGTAGAAAAAGACTTTTCCATGAATACCAAGTTTTTTAAATGGTCATGCTGGAGATATGGAGACGAAGCAAACACTGAATCACTGCTTGGCATTTGGTGTACTTTCTCCTTCGCTGCTCTCCCAATCTAATTCTTCTGCTCCAGTGAGACGCTGCAACATTTATTACATCTTCTGTGTGTTGTTCGGCCCTGTGCATCTGTAAATCATGTTTTTTTTTACTTAATGCTAACATGGAGAGTTTTATGTCTTGAGCCGCCCCTTATTTCTTCATATTTTGCTACCAAAGAGCCAGACTTTGTTGTATTTTTAATGTAGTCTCGAGGAGTATTTTTCTAGGCTTCCTAAAGGACTTCTTTGGCTCTAATTTCTGGCTCACATTTTTACCCCGGTCCCTGTACCTGAACAATTTCAGAGGAATGTTTTTAGTTTGTTAAACCACACAGTGAACTGTGAATCATTCAAGCATTAAAAAAAAATCTAACTTAAGTCCTGAACCAGTGAGAAAAAGATGTAAATGATGACGGATGATCGGGTGATTAGTATACTGCAGATGCTAATTGCTATGTGGATGAAACAGACGAGAGGGGAAATGAAGTTGCTACTGAGGTTATTTCAGACAACCAATTTAAAAATATTTAAGCACGTTGCAGCCTGTTTCATTAAAACATTTGTTCCAGTTTCCTTAATAATTTCATTCAATATAAAGAAGGGGTGGTTCAAGACAAAGTAAAAACAGCTTTTGAGAGATTTTTTTTTTTGCTTTACATCCCCACTGAGTCTGGATGCCCACACAGATGGACTGTGATTGTAGTAATTTTTTTAAGTAGTGGATCTGAATCTAGTCAACCATCCGACATAAACTTATTTAAAGAGGGAGATTTGTAGATTGTAATTAACTTTATAAAATCTGTTTAAATGCCTGATCACTGAAGGGGCAGTTTTACATCTTTTCATGTACTTTAAGACCTAAAATAATCATCTAATTTCAAAAATACTTGACAATCTTTACAAGTTTGAGGTTTTTGTACACTTTATGAACATTCTTTGTTACAGGCTTGTGAATGTAAGCTGGAACAGAGCTGCTCAGGAATACTCGTGATGCATTAAAACCCATACTGCATTTTATTTTTAAGGCCCAAACCTAAAAAGGGTTAAAGATTTATTCAGGCTATACAACACTTCCAACTTTACACAATAAATAGAATATTCATGAAAATGACAAGTGTGAATGTTATTGTCTTGGCCTGGCACATCTATTCATAATTTTTTTTTTTTGTGCAGCCTGTACTTTTAGTATGTTAATTAGGCCCAACCTCCCTCCCTGCTGTGGCACTATGATCACCTCTGAGACCTGAGACTTAATGAGACGACATAATTTTCTTCAAAACAACCATCATGACAGAGCAAAAAAAAAAAAAGCTAGGTTTTTACAGAATCTGCCAAAAAAAAAAAAAACTCTTTACTTGTTTGAGTTGGTGATTTTTATTTTTGGACACCTTGTCATGTGACCATAGCATTTGCATACTCATTAATATTCATTAACCTCTGCCAGCCTTGCCTAAGATGGTATTTCAATATTTATGCTACACATAATTTATTTATGCTACTTTATAGTGATTGCTATAGTGATTTTATTTTATTTTTCTCTCCATTTTAACATACATTCTTACACATAAATTTTGAGAACTATGTACGGTCAGTGTCAAACTTCTAAACACGCTTAAATGATAAGTGAAGCCATTACTTATGGTGGTGAGGAGTGATTGTGCAAGTTTTTCTCTTACCAACACAACGAAACAGCCATTTTTTTAAAACCCAGATATTTGTACAGATCATAAGCCTGTTGGTGACACCAATTCTGCTTCCCTGAGGTTAAAGGGTCTGATTTACCCATAAGCAATAATTGTGGTGCAAATAGTCAGTAGCATTTTTAAAGAGAAAATTATTAGCTCTCGAATTTAGGAATGCTTCTGAAAAGTACGACTCCAAGGTGGCGTATCGTGGAGATGTGTGAGACATTGAATTAGCAGGTATGTATAGTAGATGATGTAGTTAGCTGTGTATTATGTATATGGCAGAATAGCACTTTCCGTGTACTAACAGTGTAACACTGAGCAAGGAATTGTCAATAATTTTCATATGTGCTATCTCTATAGAGCTGTTTATTTTTTCCAGTTTGTGTTTGAAAATTTTGTGCCAGTTGTGCTTTTGTTCTTATGTTTTCTTAATATGTTAATACATAAAGAATAAAAATGTAATAAGCAATAATGTTGAAGCAACGCATATTAAATAACTTGCACTGTGGGAGGTAAGTCACGCAACTTTCTTACATACACGCTTCACTAACCACAAACAAAGGCATCTGCTCTTGTATCCGGTAGATCCATTTATTCGTCGATGCTGAGCTGCAGCAGGCTTCTCTTGTGCTGTCTGAGTTGCTTAGTGACCAATTTTAGAAAGAGGGAGCGAGAAGTGAGTAGAAAGTCAAGTGTGTTTTAAAGGGTCGAGTTCAGACGAGTAAGGGCACTGGAGACTTTTTAAACGCAAGTCTCATGAAGAGGAAGATCAGCAGGACCAGGACATAGAAAACGCACATTTTAGGGAAGGTCCTGAAAACATCATGTGCAATATACTACAGATGGCCATTAATAGCAGTAAAAGGAATTGTAAAAACTTAATAAGCCAAATCCCTAATTAAACTCTTACACATTTGATTTTGTTTTTAACAAGTGAATTAGTTTACTTTAATCGGTGTTCTAAGATTCCCATAAGAGTATTGGATCTCTTGAAAGAGATAACTGAACTGAGATTTCCTTTATTGTTACTGTTATGTAATGCCATGGAGCTCGAAATAGGATCTGGGGACCCCATCATCCTCTGACTGTATTGGTGGAGCTGTTTCCCAGTATCAGTGTTCTTTAGTTATTGTAGTTGTAAGCCTGCTCACTTGAAATCTTAAACTTTACAAAAAAACTACAAAGCTGTACAATTAAATTTAATATAGCCAGAAACTATTTCATAATAAACCTCTTTTGAGCTGTAACTGGATAAGTGGAAAAGTCAGGAATAAAAATTATAATGGCTTTGACGCTTTTTTTTTTTTTTTTTTTTTTTTAATAATGGTGCATGTTTTCTCTGCTGTTTCTAAAGTAATTCTTAAAGTGATCACTGGAAGAAAAAAAAAGGGGTCCATGGCTGCAAAAGGTTCAAGAACTGCTGGTGTAAAAGGTGCTTCACTCTACAGTAGCAATTCTATCTTGGAACACTTTGGTTTCCGACATGCGGTTCGTTTATGGTTAGGCTTGGACTGTGACTCTCTTGAAAGTACAACAATTTCTCCACTTTGAGTCAATTGGTGAGTTTGCCACAGAGCCCACATGTCACATATTATACACTTCGATCTCAGACATTAGTGTGTTTGTCACTCATTTTTCCCCCTTAGTTCTTCCTGTGTCCCTCTCGCTGTCTCTACTTCTTGTGTCTCCCACACACTTAAGAAACTTTTGCTGTGTCTCAGCACTTCCACAATAGCATGTTTCCGACTGGAAGGCAGAACAGAACATTCTCTTCCTTGTAACGACCTGAACATAGCCATACGATGACAGTCTCCTAATTGCTAGGCTCCCTCTCCAAAGCTAGACAAATGACTGTGGCATTTTCAAGTGCTGCATACGCCCCCTTATCTCTCTGATGTCCTGGAGTTTGGCTGACTTTCTCCAGGCACCCACTCTTTTCGACCTGCCCTTTCTTCAGCCCGGGCATAATTGTTGCTCTTGTAATGTAAAAAGGTAAAAAAATTGATTCCTTCAGTACAAGGAGAAAAGACTTCTGGTGAATCTGGTTTACTACCTGCACCACTGTCATGGATGGTCTTGTGCACTTTAGTCTCAGACTCTTTGGTAGTGATGATGAAGCTCAGCTAATCAGCTAAAGGCCTAGGCCAGTGGTTTTCAACCTTGATCCCAGAGAACCCCCTGTGCTCACAGCTGATTTACCTAATCAACTAATTAAAACATTTTTGTGGAGCAGGGAAAACTCTAAAATGTGCACACAATCTTACAAATTATCCAGGAATGCCAGCAGGAGTATGGTGTTGTCTGGACCGAAATCTAACAGACATGCGTCCTCCAGCACCAGGGTTGAGAACCACCGGATTAGGAAGTGTTCAAACTGATTCCTGCTAGTTTCACAAAATATAGCAGCAGTTCCCATTCCAGTTCTTAAAGATCACAAACCACTCCACATTTTTCTTCCTGCCTTAAATATACTGGAGGCATTTAATCAATCACTGCTGGAAAAGAGCAACAAATGTGAGCGAACATGAGGACCTCTGTTTCTGGAATACAAAATATTTCTAAAGATAACTATATGAGAGTGGGTGGAATGTAGACCTGCCCCCACATTAGCCCTTTCTAGAAAACTCGGTGCCCCTGTGGTAGGTGGATTTGCCATCCTACATGTGAATGTTTGCATTTGGTGTCTTTACCCAAAGCAAATTATAATAGAACAGATCAGGGTTTTGCTCATGAGCCAACAATGGAAGCTTAATGTTGCCAGGATTTGAACTTAGAACCTTCCTAACAGTAGTCCTGCCCACTTATCCCTGAGCTAGCACTGTGGAGGGGAAGGCATCAAGTGTATTTACACATGGTGTCTACGTGTGTCTTGTTCAAACCCAGCTTCGGGCTTCAGATCCCCTGCAACCCCGAACCTGCAGAATTGAATTGGATCAAACTGAAGTAAAGTGATTCAAATGAAATTGTCCCAGCAAATTTAGGAGGCTTTCTTTTTAAGGTCACACTTAGGAGAAAAAGTATATGTGTTAAAGTTAAGTTTCAAAACTACTGACATAAGCTAACTTCTAGCAAATCACACATGATGTATAATTGCCATTTGTACTTTAATCGTTAGCATAAAATGACTAATCAGCAGTCTGCAGACTATAATGAGTGTGAGTGGTTTCTGAAGCAGTGAATTTTGCTCTTTAATAGAATTCTGACCTGGTTTGCATTGCCTTTGCTAATTTTAAACAGTGGAACATGGTCCCAAGCTTGTTTCCCCATTGCCTTTTAGCAGGAGATGGACTATGAAGGCGGTGGCTGCAGTTACGGAGCTGCCATTGTAGGTTTGGAGCTGTGAGGAGGCCTTGCGTAATGGTCTGTAATTGCTTGTGTAATTGCTCTCTTGGGATAGTGTACAGCAGCCAAGGCCTGAGACTGATCTCATCTTCAAAAAGCGAATACATTCAACCCTGCCAGCCCTGATCATCCATCGTGCTCTTTCCTTCTCTCTCTATCCCTCCCTCACTCCATCTCTCTGTTTCCTCCATCTATCTGTCTCTCCTTGTCTATGTTTCTTTCTGCCTTCTGTCTCCCTCAGTCTTTCTTACTAATTCATCATTTAGGTCCACCTCCTTTTCAGTCTCAATCTGCTCCTCTTGCCATTTGTCTGCATCTTGTTCTTATTTGACTTCTCCCTCACCATTTCTGTGTGTGTGTGTGTGTGTGTGTGTGTGTGTGTGTGTGTGTGTGCGTGCGCGAGAGAGCTTAGTGTTCAGTTGCAGGCAGCCTTGCAGGTAGGGCTATAGGCACTGCTCAGGCCTTGATGTCTGGGATGAAGGGAGTTGATGAAGGGTA
Source organism: Leiocassis micropogon (assembly GCA_028565275.1). NCBI lineage: Eukaryota > Metazoa > Chordata > Actinopteri > Siluriformes > Bagridae > Leiocassis > Leiocassis micropogon. The sequence goes on from JAOVVA010000044.1 coordinate 6,859,636, forward strand.
AAAAAAAGGGCAGACAGTGCCAAAGTCCTGAAGGAGAATAAAGAAAGAGATGGCCTTTGTACAGCTTGACTTTTG